>LPNX010923144.1:67383-133770 GCA_001517045.1 Pseudotsuga menziesii
CTTGAGCTCAAATCTTCTACCCATCAAGTAATGCCTCCACATCTTGAGAGCATGTATTATGGCTGCAAGCTCTAGATCATGAGTGGCATAGTTCTTCTCATGCTCCTTTAGCTTTCTTGCCTCATAACATATCACGTGGTTGTCCTGCATAAGGACTCCTCCAAGCCCTTGTCCGCATGCATCGGTACATACCAAAAAATATTTCTTTGGATCTGCACCTTTTAATACTGGTGCACTGGTGAGAAGATTCTTCAACTTCTGGAAGCTTTCTTCACACCTCGATGTCCATTTGAACTTTATCCCCTTATTTTTCAAAGAAGTGATGCCATGTGCAACTTTGGAGAATCCTTCAATGAATCTCCTATAGTATCCTACAAGTCCCATAAAAGACCTTACATCCATCAGATTTCTTGGAGTAGGCCAATTCATAATGGCTTCAATCTTCTCAAGGTCCATAGATATACCCTCTTCTGAGATAATGTGACGCAAATACTGTATTCTATCTCTATAGAAGTCACACTTGCTCAGTTTTGCATACAGATGATGTTCCCTGAGTGATTGCAATGTCAACCTCAAATGATCTTCATGTTCTTCCTCATTCTTAGAGTGAACAAGAATGTCATCAAGGAATACAAGAACAAACTTGTCCAAATACTTACTGAAGACACTATTCTAAGGCACATAAATGTAGCTGGTGCATTGGTGAGACCAAATGGTACCACTACAAACTCATAATGCCCATACCTTGTTCTGAAGGCTATCTTATGAATGTCTTCATCCTTTATTCTCACCTGATGGTAACCAGACCTCAAGTCAATCTTGGAAAACACCTTTTCTCCCCTCATTTGATCAAAGAGGTCATCAATCCTAGGAAAAGGATATTTATTCTTCATAGTAACTTTGTTCAACTGCCTGTAATTAATACATAACCTGAGTGTACCATCTTTCTTCTTCACAAACAGAACCGGTGCTCCCCAAGGAGGCAAACTCGATCAGATATACTTCTTTTCCAACAAATCTTGCATTTGCATGTTCAACTCTAGCATCTCCAGTGTACTCATCCTGTAGGGTGTCTTGGACACTGGTGCCACTCTTGGCACAAGTTCAATGGTGAAATCAATGTCCCTTTTTGGAGGAAGCCCTTGAATCTCATCAGGAAACACATCCCTAAATTCCTGTAGCACCTAATAGTCCTCCAACCTAGGGGTTTCATCTCCTGTTGGTTCCAAAATATGAGCTGCATACAACTGGCAACCTTTCCTATAGAACTTCTTCAACTGTATTGCTGAAACTGGCCTTACTGAAATTACCTTCGGAATACCTTTCACCACTATTGGGTTTCCTTCTTCATCCATGCATTCAAAAGTCTTATTGTGATAGTCAAGCTTCACTCGGTGAGCTTCTAACCAATCCATTCCAATGAGAACATCATAGGAACCAAGTAGTAGAACATTCAGATCCACACAAGTGATCAATCCATTCATAACCAATGGACATTTCTCTACCACTTCACTGACCTTTCTCTTAGTCCTAGTGGCTAGTTGAACTAACCAAGATTTTCTATGCTTTACCTTCCTAAAAGCACAAATCTCCACTACTCTAGGAGTAATGTAATTGTGAGTAGAACTAGGGTCAGTCAGAATAGAAACAGGTTGTTCAACAATCTTACCTGCAACTTCAACCATAGTTGACTAGTGATATGCCTGGCGGTCCTCCAGTGCTGCATAAATTCTAGGGACTGCCCTTGCTACTTGTCCCACTGTTTCTACTTCCTGGATGTTATAAGCTGGCCTTGCACTTTCATTCTCAAGTGGACAATATCTGTGCAAGTGGGGTCCTTCACATTTCCAACATTTTAGTGGCCCTTTGTTTTGTTGTGTTTCTTTAGGCCTTCCACCTTTCATCCCCACTAGATTACTCACAGCTTGGGATGGATGCTTCTACTGATTCCTGAAACTAGAAGGTTTGAAACCTTTATTTCTTTGATCAAACTTTTCATTCTTCTTGTCCTTCCATGCCTTACAGTAATCAGGTTTACCTTTGCTTTGCTCATAGCAATACTTAGCCTTCCTTATCGCTTCTTCAAGAGTTTTTGGTTCACAAAACTCAATTCTATCTTTGTAGGCTTGAGGCAATCCACTCAGAAACTGCTGGACCTTCACTTTTTCATCTCTGATGTATCGAACATACCTCAACAATTCCAAGAACTTATTGGCATATTCATCCATGGTCTATTGTCCCAATCTCAGCTGATGGAACTCCTTAATCTTGTCATCTTAATACCTGTCAGAGAGGTATTTCTTCCCGAAGTACTTCTTGAACTGTTCCACTTCAGTTTCCTCTCATTGATCCTCTTTACTTGCTTGAAGTGTTCCCACCAAATGGATTCCCTTCCATTCAGATTGAATATAGAAACTCTTGCCTTCATGTTTCCTGAATAATCCTGCACTTGGAAGTACTTCTTTATCCCAAGAAGACAAGCTTCAGCCTCTTGTCCAGTCTTTATCTCACCATCAAATGTAGGAGGTTTAGCTTTCCTAAATTAACCTTGAGAGAAATCCCTATGGTGCCTTCTTCTTTTCCTTTTATGAGAAGATGAACTTGTATCTCCACTGGATTCTTCAGAATTAGATGAACCACTGGAAGTCCTTCTCCTCCTCCTAGTGCAGCTTTTATTGCCTTCAGGTCTTGATGTACCTCATCCAGAATCTATCTTTCTATGCAAGTGTGTCAAACTCTGCAACATGGAAGCATTCAACTGATGCTGCTCTTCCTAGGATTTAATTAAGCTTTTCATGGTGGCTGCAACCTCGGACGGTTTCTCCTGGAATCTTCTTCCATTAGAATCTATGTCATCATTTCCATTATGGACATTTTCTCCCATGGCATCTCCTGCACGCTCGTAAGAAAATCGAGCATCATATCCGTCATGGGTTCTCATGACTGAACCACCTCTTTTTTTACCACATTGTTCTTCCTGGAATACTGCTCTTGGAAGTGGTCTATAATTCTGCAAATGTGTTAGTAGCAAACTGTTAGATGCATATCATCAATATAAATCAAAACTACTTACCTTCCTTAGGAGAAACATAATAATAACAGTTTTTCTTAAAACAAAAAGTCTTCTCTTCTTCCTTTTCAGCCCTGTGACCACTGACAATCTGCTGAAAGCCTACTGAAAGGCAGTTGAAAACTACTTGAAAAATCACTGAGAAGTTCTCTTGAAAACCCAAATCTCCTTTGAACCAATCGGACATCCTCCCAACTATCTTTCTGACACTTTGGTGGTCAAAAAACCTAGCTCATCGGTGGTTTGTTCATGTATTTCCCTCTGGTGTTTCGACGGGAAAATTGACTAAACTCTTGATTTGCATCAGCGAGAAAATCGACTGTTCATCGGGTCCTTTCTTCACTAACCTTCCGGCTTTTCAGCGGCTAGAATGTCAATTTTTCTTAGTTGTGTCGGTGGGTTGTTTGTCTACTATTCCAAGTTTTTATTGATGATCCATTGGTCTAATTTCGTCCGCCATATCGGGTCCATAATCAATCGCTCCAAACTTCATCGGTGATAACATAGACTAACCGCTACGTCGATGGTCGAGTGCTCTGCGCATCAGACGGTTAGTCCTTTTGGATTCCACAACAGCGGCCCATGATCTTTCTATGTCTTCCATAGCTCACGATTTTGTTGGCGATCGGAGCGACTAGTCTCTTGTGGCATCGGTGCTCGGATGCACTTCTCATCGGGTGATTAGTTCTTTATGTGGCCGCAACAGTGGGCAGCAGAGTCACTATGGTCTTTGCGGGGCACTCATCGACGGTCGGAGCAGTTGTACATTATGACATCGGATGGATAGTTGACTAGGTAGTCGCACTTGTGGTTCACCTTCATTGAACCTTTTCCAATCGACGATTCGATCCACTAATTCCTTTCGATGTTCATCGGTGACCCGTACAACTAACATTCCCGATGGCCGATGATCTCATGCCTTAGAGAAATTTTTGAAAATGTCCTGCCTTGTCTTCCACCGCATCAACAACTTGATCCTCTAGGCATCGACGATGCAATCAACTAATCATCACCGATTGTTGACGATTTTATGAATTAGAAAAATTTCCAAAATTTTTTCTTTAGTCTTCTCTTTCGCCGCTTCATCGGCTCAACCATCTCCTATTCTTCGCCGATCACCGACAGTTAGAACATCAGAGGTTCTTTTCACTAAGTGGAGCTAGTGTTTCGATGGTCTTCGGCTGATCTCCACCGAAACTACGGCTCCCACATCCTCTATCCTCCGCCGATGGCCGATGAACCTTAGCGAAATTGTGAAAATTTTCTGCCGACTGTCCTCCGTCGGGTGGTCATCAGAGTAATTATTCTGCTATGTTGGAAGAATTTCTCACTGAGTTCTTTGATGCGTTGATGATTTTAACACTTAAGAAAAATTTCACAAAACCTTCCACCATTGGGTGGGCTTCAAACTAACACTTCCACCATGTTGGAGGAACTTTGCATTAAGTTCTTCGATGACCCGACAATTCTGGGACTTAGAAAATTTTTGTGAATTTTCTTGTCATCACCCATTTCTGCTGGTTTCTTCTAGGCAGTAGGAAACCTTCCTCTGTTAACTATTTCTCATGGCCCTCTGAGGCCCAAATGCTACAACATAAGCTCAGTCACTGCATCTTCATAGCCCATTCAGGCCCATGTTGCAACCAGAGCTCTGATACCATTTTGTAACGTCCCCGATCCTTCGACCGGGAAAGAGGAATCTACTTCACACCAACATATAGGCAACTAGCCCCATGAACATGATCATACATAAAAATACTGAAATATAAAGCTTAAAACATAAAACATACTAAGATGCATAATCGTTCATATACATAGAAGAAGCAAGCAACATTCATTCATATATAATTCAGCATTTAACATGTCCAACTTCATAATTCATTAACGTTAAATATGATTGCAAAATAGATTATTCAAGAATACTTATCTTATGTGAACTGTCCTGCAACCAGCTACGTCACTGCAACGTTCCACCCAACCATAGGCCCGCATGTTACGGAGAAAAATTCCTATGGATTGGGGTACACAATAGACAGCTTGACTCCAGAAATCAATCCTTTCCAATATGCAATAGAAATTAAATGTCTAACACTAAAGGATCAGACCTCGTATCTTATTCCAGACGGTTGAAGTAGATCCCCGTTGAGCTTTCCAATATTCATCTTGAATTGATAGATTACTTCCTCAACAACAAGTAAACAATACAAGCATTCTATATATCATGGTGTTAGATCTATTCTAGCATATATAATCAATAATGTATAAGCATTTGACATAATCCCATGGATACAATATTCATTCAAACACACATTATTGGATAGGAAAAGATATTTCTATTAATATAAATCAGAGATTACAAGATACAACCTCTGACGGCACGTTTGCGAACTGGAGAAACTGAATCCCCCACTTGGGCCTCCACCACCTCAATCCTCCATCTCTCCATAGCAAGCTCACAAGCAAAAGGCAAGCTTGGGAAGAACACACTAGTACTCCAAGGGACAAAGGGATGCAGATTCAAGCATAAGTTCCGACAACAATGGACTATAGTTTCTTTGCTCTCAATTCTCTTTTATGCATTCAATGTACCAAGGGGTTCCTTATATAGTTTTTCAAAGGGGCAATGAAAGGTCTAATCCGAGCGATCTCAAGGCATAGGGAAGGCCAGGAGTCAAATGAGTTGGATCCATGTCAAGGAAAACTCCAAAAGGATTTGGATTTTGTACACATCCCGATGTACGCGGTTTTAGTGGTCAAACCCGCGTATATACGTGCTTATAGGTTTAAAAGTCACGTGTATCATTTTTCACATGTTTTTAGGGATGATCAAGGAAACATCAAAGGACAAAAAATGGTCCATAGAGTCTAAGGAGTCTGCAGCGGGACAGGGGAAGGCCATACAAAGTGTGATTCACCTGGAGTGGTGAAATCAGCTATAACAGATGCCCCCTAATGTGTGAGGTCAGAGGGGTCATACGATGGCCGAAATACATTATAAGTCCATCCCAAAAGTGGAGTGATGAAGGATCCCAAATGGAAGACCAGCCACCCAATCAGCATAGTACACTAATATAAATCTGCACATAACTGCAAATACATATAGCAGTCCCGGATACATAAGAGTACAATGGCCATGAATAGGCATGATACATGATATCACATATGTGGTCATCTCCACGTACAATATACATAGATCAGAATCTCCATGATGAAGATATACAAAGGACCATGATCTCCATAATGGCTGAAGATATAACAGATCAAGATCTCCATAGTGGCAGGAAATATCTGACATATACTGGAATCAAGTCACGAGAGCTGAAATCTCATGAACACTAGCACGATCAAGGAGGTAGAATATAAGAGATGCCACCAATTTGGAAAGTCCTCTACACAAACCGCTACGAGTACATGTCCTACTATGCGAATAGAGGTGTCGAGGTCGAACATAGTAGTCCATCATCTAATTACCGGTCATTAATGTATACCATTAACAGACGTGAGATCACCCACTGATAACGAAAATGGGAATCAAGGTATTAGAGTGCAAACTAACAAGTGTGAATAAATGTGTTGAGGTCAAACACTTGATAGGATCCATCGATCAGGGGACATTGATGTATTCCCAAAGACCGTCGATGGTGAGAGAACCTGCCACTGATGACTGCAAGTCTCAAGGCACTCAAAATGACTCTAGATTCCAATCCCAGAATAAATGATCTGAAGTTGACGGGATGAAATTCGTTGGAAGGAGGGCATTAAGGCATCCCCCATCATCCAACACGAGGTACTCAGCAAAGCTGTATAATGTGGAAGGACTCGACCATAAGGTGCACGAACCAGTAACTGTACTGGGAATGGCCGACATGCAAAGTCAAGATAACTAAGGAATGGCTGACACAGGTTTCAACTTCCTTCAAACAAGAGCATAACAACGTATGGTGACTGAATGAAGGTAGCATAGACTCGATATACAAACTGGGACATCTTTGCAACATAGGAGGCATCAACAAAGGCTCCATAGGGACTGGAAGCTTAACCAGTCAGTGGAGATAAAATTAGATAAACGAGTACAGCTCCTAAAGTCAAACTATAACCCAACCAATGGATGTGATATACAGTGCTTTGTTTGAAGGTGACACGACTCGACAACTACCACAGAGAACATCTTTCCTTGTTTGGATTTTTAATTTTTTGATTTTTTGGGTCTTTTTCAGTTATTTAAAAAGCTAGAAAAAAGAATAAAATAGCTTTATAGTTACAAACTAGGAGGAGACGAGTGTCATAAGGGAAAACAAACTAGTTCCAAGTAGTGGAACATACCTATGCTCAATGCAAGGATACATGTGTAGGATATCGACACTCGAGGGAAAATCCCTTCCCGGTAAAAAGGGAATCAAGCTGTGAAGGATATAAAAAATGGCTCTGCATGGCTAGACATGAGATAAGTTCGAGCTATATGGCTGAAATGAAATGTCAGGGGATCCGGTATAAAGCTCAATAAGGAAGGAAAAGCTCATGATAATGCATTCACAACTTGACATGAGGGAGTCCCGAGGAAAATAGGCCAGCAAAAGATCAAGAGGAGTATGAGGCTCTTGCGAAATGTCATGGCAGTACTATACAACGGACTCCCACACCCTAAAAGAGAAAACATCAGCATGGGCACCAAATGCAAATAAGGTGCTAACTAGGGTACCCATGTAAGGTAAAGCTCTACCACTCATATCATGCCACTTCTAAAACAACAAGAAGGTTCTGTGACATAACAGAGTGGGTTCGTACCTAAGGTCATGGTGATATGGTCATAAGGTCATGCAAAATGAAAACAGTGATGAAACCTAACCTATATGCTAGTTTAGACATGATACTTGATATCGGCACGAATGGGTCAATCCAATGGCTGAAACGACACTGAAAAAGGTCATATACATCATAAATTATGTCAAAAACGGTCCAAAATGGTTAGAAAATGTCGAAACTATAGAAAATGGGGTAAAAATTTTCAAATATTTGAAAATTTTCTATAAATAGTAAAAAATTCAAAATATTATAAATCATTTGAAACTTTTACCCATTTGAGCTCTGATTTTCAACAACGAATACCAGGAGATCCAGTCGGCGGAATCCACTACTGTTTCTTCTAGGTATTTACTCATGCTCTCCTCTTTCATTTTGATATAATTTTTGTGAATTTCCATGGTCAAATAATGTTTCTAGGCCAACCGAAAATGGGTGCTGCGGCCCACACAGAAATCGAGGTTTTTTCCATGTATAGGGCTGGATATACACGGAAAATGGCCTCGAACCCGCGTACATACGCGACTGTTTTGAAAACAGTCGCGTATGAGGCCACGCATATGTTTTTTTCAATAAGCTAATGGGAAAATTTGTAATTTATTGTGCAGGATGGTCCTAGAGTGGAGAGAGCGTGAGCATGGTGAAGTAGAGGAAGCAGTAAGGGCCGACTTAATGGCTCAACAAGCTCTACGCACATGCGCACTCTACAAGTTTTGGTGTCTTGGTGGTTTGAGGGCCAAACCAAGACTATTACAGATGCTAGTGGATTACTAGGATCTAGACTCGGAGTCCTTCCATATAGATGGCATGTCCCTCACCATAGAGGTGGAGGACATATACTTGATTACTAGGATTTCTAGATGAGGGGAAGTGGTGAACCTTCATTCCCATGGTGGGCCAGGAGGTGGCCTGACTATCGACGAGTACATTGCAGTGTACTATTATCCAGACATAGAGAAGGCGGGGAGTCAGGTCCCTACCAATGCTATACAGGTGCTGGGCCTAAAGGCCATATTATTGACACTGGGTAGGATAGCAGGCTTGGCATCACTCCACCAGGTCTCGCCGCCTCTGATGTTCTATGCAGTGGAGTGCATGGGACCCATGATCTATGACTGGAGTACTACACTACTGAGCAACATCAAACATCATCTCAGTGAGTGTAAGGCAGGCAGAGTGTGGAACTTCGGGTTCAATAGTATTTTGAGTACATTTTTCTTCGAGTGTGTTTCAGGGTTGAGCCCTAGAGTGGACGTTCCTCTTCACAGGGTTCGAGATCCGGCCCAACGGTGTTGGGCAGATGCTATATGCAGACTGGGGGGTGGTAGGGTGGCCAACCCATATCCAGCTAACTTCTTTTCATGGTGGCGACAACAGATAGTTTCCATTGATGACTACCCCTATGCAGGGATAGATTTCCAGGGGGACCCAGACATGCTGTTACCACCAAGATCGGCATATGGCGATATAGGTAACGAATCTCGACCCTCTATTTTTAAATTTTGAGTTATTTAATTTTTTTGTATTTTCTTGATTATATGGAATCAAAATGACATATTTTTGGGTGATAATACATAGTGGCATCTACCATTTGTGTGCAGATGTGGGACCACGGCGGCCAGAGGGCTTCTCTTGTCATAGACGGAGGGGAAGAGGAGATGACATCATGGGTGTGGATGCAGAGCGAACGCTCCAGAGCATTCATACCAACTTTGTGAGATTGACACATAGAGTTACCATGGCACAAGTTGAGGACTTTCCTGAAGGCTATGCAGCGGTAGGTGGTGGGTGTACCACGGGCATGGGTGCATTTATTCCGACGGCTAGCTAGAGCCGTAGTGACCATCCATGATCACAACCCTCCTCCTCCTCCATAGGATTAGACACCTAGGAGTGTATACATTTTGTATGACTGTGTATTATATGATGGTGGCTTGAAAGCCCCAATTTTGTATCATGACACTATGTATTATCACATTTTTGATTTATATATAAAAAGCTTTATGGTGATCGATTTATTTATTTACATGTGTAAAAATTGTGTTTGTGATTAATTTATTGTGAATGAAACAAATGCCAATCTAACACGTAGTTAGCATATGAGTCAACAACTTGATTATTATTTCTTGGAATATGTATATATGTTATATTGTCAAATTGCCGTTCTAACAATCTCACACGTAAGAATCTTCGCAATAACGTCAGATCTCTAACATGGTACAACCATTGAGCTGTGACACTACTAACTCTGAATCAAGATGTACCTCAAGAGATAGAACGCCATGTAAAATGGCATCCCGTAGAAGTTCAATAACGGCGTTGTATTCAGCAACATTGTTGGAAGATGGTCATAGACATACGCCTCCTGAAGACAGTACCTGACCATAGGAGTATAAATCACCCAAGTAGCGGAGGCTGAGTGTTGAGTGTGATGGCTTGCACCATCCATGAATCCTATATAGGTGGAATATTCCATTGACATCTACCAAAAGAAATGAAAACTAATCACAAACCCGATCACAATAAGAAAAATACCTAAATATGCAAAGCTATACAATAATATACAATAAGCAGCCTTGGCTAAAGATTATGCATAGTATTTTTTGAGATAGAGCCCATTTCTAGGCTCCACCAAGGCCATTCCTTTGTAATCCACCAACTCATATGCACCCTTATTTAACACATTCTTGACCACGTAAGGACCACGCCACATATGATTAAATTTCCCTGCCCCCAAGGGTTCTTTCGGTTGATCCCATAAAAGGACCAAGTCTCCTTCACTAAACCTCCTTGGATGGATAGATTTTTCGTACTGGACCTTTACGCGACGTTTATTGACTTCTAGAGCCACCAACGCATCTCGACACTGCTCATCAAGTTGCTCAAGGTGAACCAAATGCTCCTCCAATGGGGAAGTGTCCGGTAAGAGTTCTACAACTAGTTTCAATAAAGGAATTTCACATTCAACCGGAAATATTGATTCCACTCAATGTACAAGTTGATATGGAGAAAAACCAGTGGCAGTCTTAATAGCGGTTCGATATGCCCACAAAACAGGATATAACATAATGTTCCAATTATTCTTGCTTTGTGCGATGGTTCGTTGGAGAATGTGTTTGAGTGATTTATTCACTGCCTCTACCTGTCCATTCGCTTGGGGGTAGTAAGAAGAGGAATGCTCTTACTTATACCCTAACTTGGATGCCAACTCTTCCATCATACGGTTCTGAAAGTGCGAGCTATGGTCAGTGACAAGCTCTTTCGGAATCCCAAACCGAGTAATAATTTGGTTGAACACAAAGTGGGCGGCTGTCTCACTGTCGTATTTTACTGTAGGCATAGACTCAGCCCATTTCATGAAATAATCAATAGCCACTATAATGTGATGGTGCCCCCTAGTTGAAGCTGGGTTGCAATCCATAAAATTGAGCCCCCACTTAGTGAAGGGACCAGCGGTGATAATGGGATGTAACGGGGCAGGTTTCGAGCACATATTATATGTGAACACCTGGCAAGGGTGGCACCTCTTGACCGCATCTACACAATCCTTAAAGATCGACGACGATAAATAACCCGCTCTCAAAATATTTTGAGCTGTAGAAAGCCCAGATAAATGACCACCACATGCCCCTTCGTGGCAATCATTCAACACTACCTTAGCCTCCTCATGAGTTAAATAACGTCGTAAAATGGAATCTACCCCACGACGGTACAAGGTGTTATCCACTATGACGTAGTTCTTAGAGACGTGACGTAATCGTCATCATTCATCTCGCGAGAGGTGAGTAGGGTTCTTCAGTGTTTGTAAATATATTATGATATCCCCATACCATGGGTGAAACATTGAGATTAAGAAGATGTGTTCATCGACAAACGTATCTTCACAAACCAACTCCTCGGCCTCGCTCGGGAAATCCGATATAAGCTTTGCAAAAATTAAAGACTTCTTCAATTTTGCTGAAACAAACTCGAGATCGAATTCTTGCAGAATGACAATCCATTTATTATATTTTCCCCCAATCATCCTTCGGGTGAGGATGAATTGAAATGGATTGACATGGGCCACAACCAAGGTCTGACGAAGGAGAATATAATGTCTCAACCGTTGAACCGCATGTACGGTAGCTAAAGAAAGCTTCTCGACATGAGAATAACAAATCTTTGCGTCAATAAGGTTTCGGCTCAAATAATATATGACATGCTCTTGGAGCTCCTCATCCTCTTGAACCAAAACCATACCAATCATCACTAAGGACACGGCCACATATAATAGAAAATCATGGCTATAATCCGGGGGACTAATCACTGGGGCCGATGCTAGGGCTTGCTTGAGTGCATCGAAGGACTCCTGGGCTCGCTCATCCCAATAAAAGGGGGTGTCCTTCTTCAAGAGATGCATGAAGCCTCTAGTCAAATTGGCAAAGTTGACAACAAATATTTGTAAGAAGTTTTCCATGCCTTGCAAGCACTGAAGATGATGAATATTCTTCGGGGGAGACAACTGAAGTATTGCCTCAACCTTCAAAGGGTCAACTCTTATACCCTCTTTAGAAATGATGAATCCTAACAAACGCCCTGACTTCACACAAAATATGCACTTGTGAGGATTTAATCTAACTGAATAGTGCCGGCATATTTCGAATACCAATCTCAAATGATAGGGATGATGCATTCTCATGCGAGAATGAGCATCGAGGTCATCCAAAAATACCTCGATAATTGACTTGAGATCATGGAAGATCAAGGTCATTGCCTGCTGAAATGTAGCTCCGGCGTTTTTAAGGCCAAAAGGCATTTTTCGATATGCAAATGTTCCCCAAGGAAAAATAAATGCAGTCTTATGTTGGTCCTCAGGTTTATTCTATATCTTATTATATCTAAAAAATCCATCCATAAAGGAGAACACCTCGCTACCCGCACACTCATCCAAAATCTGATCTATAAATGGTGTGGGGAAGTTGTCCTTAGGATAGGCACGATTCAAATCACGGAAATCAGTACATATGTGGATCGCTCCCTGCTTCTTATCCACCAGAATGGAGTTTGAAACTCACTCCATCAAGGGAACGAGATAGATGAAACCGGCTTTCAACAGCTTCTCTATCTCTGGCTTAATCGCGGGTGCTTTCCAAGGATTCACCGCACATAAACGTTGTCGAATAGGCTTAGCGTTGGGGTAAGTCTTAATCTCGTGCTCGACAATACGAGGGTCAATACCTGGCATCTCGTCTTAATACCAAGAAAAAATATCATGAAATTACTTAAATAGCTCGGTGTATTCCAGAATCTCAGCATGGGAACATTCCACCCCAATATAGACATTCTCTATCGTTCCAGGATTGTGAGAGATGTTGATAGGAATCATTGAAGATATGTTCGCCATGTTTCCATCAGCCATCGGACCAGGAGAGCTTAATGGAACCATAGGACTACCAACTCTCTGACTAAGAACCACCCTAAAATCCTCACGCTCCAAGCGGTCAAGCTCTGGAAGAAAGTACGATCCATGATGGAGTTCCTCCCATGGTGGCTCAACTCCCGACATAGCCTCAATAATTGCTTTATTCAAAGGGAAAACCATATCAAGGTAGTTGTGTGTGTGAGAAGACTATACTTCCCATGCCGGAAGCACATAAGGGTACTCCTCCTCTATCCACGAAGAGGAAGGACTAGGCTCTGCAACACACTTGAGATTAGCTTGATAAGCTATCATAGCTACAGGCAACAGCACGTTCGTCTTGACGGGCTCACTCGAAGTACTCGGTGTAGGAAGAATCCAAGGATCTTCCATATGACTTGTGTGAAAAGACACCAATGCCATAGATGTCGAAGCCTCATTGGAACTAGATCCTATCATGAGGATCGGTGTAGGACAACTAAAGCTTCCCATGAGGGATGGATACATGCCTACACCCACACTCCCAGTTGCTAGCTGAGAGTGCTCAACGATCGGGATTGAAGCTCCTGAAGATGCGGTAACAGACGGATTCTTGAATGTCGTTTGATCAATCATTACAATCTTCCTATTATGTGGAAAGAATACAATGCAGAATAAGGAAGAAGCAATGACTTGCATACTATACATCCAGTTCCTACCCAGCAAGAGATTGCAGTCAAGGGGCGCATCAACCACCTCGAACTCTATCGCAATGGTCTTCCCTCCCAAATGGACTTTAAGGGAAGGAAGGATGCCATGTGGCCTAAAAGATCTTCCATCAAATGCAGTTAACATGGTCACTAATTTAGACATCTCAGGAGAATCGAGACCCTTCCAATAGGATAAATACATCACAGAAGTAGCAGCGCCCTTGTTAATCACAGTGCGCTTGACGGTCATATTAATACATTCTATGTGAACCAAAAGAGACACATAGTAGGGCAAGCGAGGCTGAAGTCCTGTGGATTCAAATTTGATCACAGAGGAATAATCATCATCATTCACACCAAGGGCAGAAAGCAATGCCTTCCTTTGCGAAGGACAACTTTGAAGCACTTCTAATGCAGACATCGCACAAGGAGTGTGGCCCAAATCCTCGACAACTGAATAATTCTGGGCGGCTTGGGCATTTGTATTATTCCTTGAATTCTTAAGGACTCCCTTAGGAGTGCGAGGTGTAGTCTCAGGTTTATCCATAGGTTTCTCAATACGCAAAGGGGAGCGTGGTGGATCAGGCACTTTGTCTGGGCTGGGTTGTGACGAACCATAATCTTTTGCACGGGTCACAACTTTCATAGCACGGACCATGTGATTGCACCCACGAGCACTAGTCTCCAGTGGATCATGATCATCACCAGACTGGTCATGGGACTTTGAGTTCATATTTTGATTATGCGGTAAAGGGTTAGTTAGCACAGCTGGGCCCTGTGCCAAGAATCTCGAAGCTTCTTCAATACGAGGGCACAAGTAAGTGAGTTGATCGTCCTTACATAACTTGCAAGGGAACTTAACCTTACATTTAGCTTACTTGTCCCCCCCAACATTTCGGCCGTTCTTGTCATTATTGTTAGCATTCTCATTCTTATTCCCACCCTTTCGATTATTTTTACCCTTTTTTCTATTCCATCCGGGCTGCTAGTTACCCTTTTGGTTCGACGATTGCATTGAAATTACATTCACCGTTTGGGAAGGTTGAGACAAAGCCGTAGCTTGTCCCGAAGCAGATTGGTTGATTAACAATTGACTAACTTGTTTTGCAACTGAATCCATAGGTTTCGCACTTGCACAACCCACAATGCCATCGGCATGTGGTTCGGGTTTGACTTTGGGATCAAAACTGGAACAAGGAGCATTGGGAATAATCTCATACAACAAACCGGACTGAGCATAAATCAAGTCTAGTTCTTGTGCCCTAAAAATTGCTTGTTCCTCATTCTGCACTCCGGATGTGGAAACATCCTTCGCTATATATGGCAATAAATACTTGAGGAACCACTCGAGGAGGAACTCCGGTGGTATAAAAGCTTTAATTAACCTCTTCCGTCTATGCCACTCTTGAATATGATCAGAGATATGCGTGGCTTTATCTTGCCAAAATGTCGATAAGAGTTCAGTACCAATGTCATAACGCACTGGTAGCTAGAAGTGATTAAGAAAATTCATCGTAAGGTCATTGAATAAAGCGAAAGCTCCCCTAGGTAACTCTGTATACCACTTTGCGGCAGGACCTGTAAGGGTGCGTTGAAATAGTCTTAAATGAACTGAGTCCTGATGTAAGGAATTTGAAGAGCACCATAGGTGAAATGTAGTAACATGTTCGCTCGGATCCTCTCCCAGTTTGCCCTCGAACTTAGGTATGTACGAAGGAAGCTTGGTAGGGACAACTGACCAAGCCAGGTCATGAGCCACAGGATCGTTCGTCAATCTCGATAAGTCAGGAAGATTGAGTATTGCGAGGAAAGGGAGCCTAGGATTATGAGGTCAATGGACCGCTCCCTGATTCATATAGGGTTGTTTACCACCATGGCCTTGGCCATAGTGTCCTCCTCCCGTATGACCCGTATAGGGTGGCGTGGAAGCACCATAGTGCGGTGAACCTTGACTAGTAGGAGCTACAAAGCCGTAATTAGGAGAGTAAGCAGGTTGTTGATACCCACCTCCATAAGGTGAAGAACCTTGTCCATACTGCGTCCCATAATAGGGTCCATAAGCCATTGCATGCGATGCCCCATGAGACACTCTGTAGGTAGGAAGATACGCTCCTAAAGTAGGGATATACATACCAAAAGTAGGGATATATGCCCCGGAAGTAGTGACATGATCTCTAGAAGTATGAACATAGCCTCCTGAAGCAATGGGCGGTATGTAAACCTGAGACACAATCGGTCTAGTAACCGCAGTACGGACCTGACTCATATCCATATGCTGGCTCGAAGGACCACATGAATAAGGTGGAGGATGTACATTTGAAGAACTAGGGACCAAGGATGAAGGAATCTAAGTAATAATGTACATGCTATCACCTATCGTCACTTGTCTCGGATCTGATATCCTAATCGGATCGCTAACCCTAGACCTAGGAGGGATATGTGATGTAACTTCCACCACTGGGACGAAAGGTGCAATGTGACTATCGCTCCCAAAAATCTCTGCATGGTAAGGAATGAGAGTGCCCCCAGGCATAGTGTTAGGCTCAAAGTCGGATTCGACATGAAATGCCAATTCATGTGTAGGAAAACCAGTCATACCATAACTACCATAGCTAGTGCTGGTGGGTTCAAAATGAGTCTCAGCGTCCTCCGGTATTCCATATCGGTAATGCGTCAATGGGGAATCAACCCTAGAGTGAGTAGGTCTATCATGCATGGTTCCTATCTCAGAAATCATAGGACCTAACTCAGCTAAGTTAGGTGAAGGATCGTAAGTAGGAGTAAACTCCCCATCGTCTACACGAATGGGAGAAGGTGGTTCAGGAATACCTTCTAAATGGTCTCCCATGGTGTGTGAATTAATGTGCGACATAGTCCGCCTGGACTGTCTAGGTCTCTCTCCCAAAGGAGGAGGAGAAGTAGAAGGTGGAAGTCCTTCTAAACGATGAGAACGACGAGGAGCCGCACCCAAATCCACAATGACTCAAAAAATAGCAAAGACTCCCTATTTATGTAAACCCTAGGCCAACTATCATGCACAGAGAAATCACTAATAAAATATAAAGCCAAATGCAAGCAAACACGGGTTGGATAAGTGAGCTCCCGAATGAAGCAGGTATGTCTCGCCTAGGAGAGGCTTGAGACTCCCATACACAACAAGCGGAGTTACATAACCAATTATTGTGGCCCTCAGCTTCAACGCATAAAGAGACTATGCTGTCCGACCCCAACCTGGCCGGGACACCCACAGAATAACCCCTGCAAAGTACCCCCTCGATATCCTAGGTAAGCCCACTAAGGTCACCTCAATATAATCAATGCTCAGGCGGACAGTCATAGGCGGGATTGACCGTATGGGCAGGGTAGCAAAGCCCGAAACTCTCGAAAGAGCCCCCAGATATGAATACAATACTGGAAATATCTCCATTGCTACTCAGTTATGACTAGGGGTCATCCCAATCAATAACTGCTCACACTGCCTCGTGCTTAACTCCCTTTTGAGAGGAGGATCTTGAGAAACACTGGTAATACCAAGGATTTCACACACTCACTTGGACAGACACATACATGTTGTTGTTTAGTGATCTTGGAGAATTAACTTACAATGAACTATTCCAAGATCCTAAAACCTAATCTTATTGGTGCACCCTAGAAAAGAAAAGAGTGTAATTCATTTTAATTTAGTGTTGATTTTAATTGGCTTTATTAATCAAAAAAGGGATATGACCGTGCAACTAATGGTGTTATGACGCAACATGAAATAAATGCACACCTAACAATCAATGCAAATGCATTGTGTCCATGAAAACAAGGTATGCTACTACGTGAAATTCACAACTTTTCTTCAAATGATGAATGCAAATTTTCCTATATGAAGTCCTAACTAGTACTCCAAAGCAAATCTAGTGCAAGTACAATGCAAAGATGCAAAATGCAATGCATGATGATAAGCAAATGTTTTTGGATTTTTTGAAATAAAATGAGATACAAAAAGCAAAAGAATGATTCTATGAGCCCTAGACTTTGCAAGCACACCCAAACAGCACTCAAGCAAAGCACTAAGGTAAAATAACTCTAATGCACTAATCTCAAACAAAAAATCGAAAATGCCATGACAAGAACCTTCTTAAAAAAAATTTCAGCCTAAAAAAAAATGTTCCTGGTCAGAAATAGAGGTCTAAACAGACTCAGGCAGTGCCAAAGGAGACTCACCAAATATCAGAATTCACCCAGCAACCAATTAACTCCCACAAAAAGGCAAAAGAAATGGCATACGCAACTGTTCGCAGTAAACCCGCGTGTATACGTGGAAATCGAAGAGAAACCCGTGTGTATACGTGACTGTGAGTTAAAAACTCACGTATAGGAAGAAAGGTGCATAAAATCATTGTAAACAAATAGGCTGAGACAAACTTCACACCAATCAGACACTACCAGGCATACATGGCCCCAGACCCAACACAGAAACAAGAGAGAAAGAGCAATTCAAATTCATTGAACGCCGATAAAACAACCCCCAAAGGACAACTACTAGGAACTCCCCAGCGGAGTTGCCAATTCTGTTACGGAGAGAAATTCCTATGGCTCGGGGTACCACAATAGATAGCTTGACTCCAGGAAATCCTTTCCAATATGCAATAGAAATTAAATGTCTAACACTAAAGGATCAGACCTCGTACCTTATTCCGGACAATTGAAGTAGATCCCCGTTGAGCTTTCCAATCTTCAGCTTGAATTGATAGATTACTTCCTCAACAACAAGTAAACAATACAAGCATTCTATATATCATGGTGTTAGATCTATTCTAGCATATATAATCAATAATGTATAAGCATTTGACATAATCCCATGGATACAATATTCATTCAAACACACATTATTGGACAGGAAAAGATATTTCTATTAATATAAATCAGATATTACAAGATACAACCTCTGATGGCACGTCTGTGAACCAGAGAAATTGAATCCCCCACTTGGGCCTCCACCACCTCAATCCTCCATCTCTCGATAGCAAGCTCACAAGAAAAAGGCAAGCTTGGGAAGAACACACTAGTGCTCCAAGGGACAAAGGGATGCAGACTCATGCATAAGTTTCAACAACAATGGACTATAGTTTCTTTGCTCTCAATTCTTTCTTATGCCTTCAATGTACCAAGGGGTTCCTTATATAGTTTTTCAAAGGGGTAATGAAAGGTCGAATCTAAGTGATCTCAAGGCATAGGGAAGGCCAGGAGTCAAATGAGTCGGATCCATGTCAAGAAAAACTCCAAAAGGATTTGGATTTTGTACACATTCCGATGTATGTGGTTTTAGTGGTCAAACCTGCATATATATGCACTTATAGGTTTAAAAGTCGCGTATATCATTTTTCACATGTTTTTAGGGATGATCAAGGAAACATCAAAGGACAAAAAATGGTCCATAGGGTCTAAGGAGTCTGCAGCGAGACAAGGGAAGGCCATACAAAGTGTAATTAACCCGGAGTGGTGAAATAAGCTATAACACCATGCGCTCTTTAATCTCTCAGCAATGCTGCCACCCCTGAGCCAAGAATGATTTCCCCAAGGAATAAGGAACTAACAGGTTTACACATAGCCAAGGATAACGACACCACAAGGATACATAGTTTATCCAAGCCAACACAGTTGGTTTTATCAGGTGAACAACGGATCAGCCAAGCCAACAAATTTTGGTTTATTAGGCCATCTAGGAGCTAGGAAAGGCTAAATGCTAAGTTGGTGAGCTCCTTGAAGAGATAAGGACACCTACACCAAAACTAGCCTGACTTCTAGGACACCCACACACACCCAACACAAGGAAATCAGTCCTTTCTCTACTATGCAGTCCCTCAGGCCTTGACCTCCCTTCCAGTGCTATTCAGGGGTTGTGGAGAAGAAAGTTATCCCTCTAGCTTTGTTTTTGTGGTTCCCAAATGCACCAGGTTTATCAAGCACATCAGGCCCTCATTCACCACTCCAATGTAGTCCAAGGACAAAACCACTGCATGTATGTAGCAAACTAGCTATTAAAGCTTTAACAGGGGAAAAGAAACTCCCTGGATCGTTCTTGGCCCTATTGTGGCAAAAATGATCCCACAGCAGCCTACAATAGCCAAAACACAAGGGGACCCAACCAACAATTGTGAGAAACAACAGCCAACGAACAACAGGAGAAAACCACAACAACAGCTCACGATGAAGCAACAGAACGTCGCATAGTCCAGACATAACAACACCGTTGGAAAACAATGGTGGAGTAAAAGTGCAGGATCTATGCATGAGTAGGAGGATGAACAGATCCACAGACTAACAACTCCATGAGAAAAGGAAGAACCAACCCCCAATCAATGAATTACGACTCATTTTATCTCAGCGCTTGTGAGGGAAAATGAATAGCCCAACTTCCTGTAGGCGGGAGGGGGAACAGAGCATCCCCTTCCTTGGGTTGGACGATCAGGAAGACCAACGATCCACAGAAAATAGAACGGTCGCAATGGAGAGAGTGTAGTCGTGGAGAGAANAGGGTGAACAGAGCATCCCCTTCCTTGGGTTGGACGATCAGGAAGACCAACGATCCACAGAAAATAGAACGGTCGCAATGGAGAGAGTGTAGTCGTGGAGAGAATGGGATTGTGGGTGCAGTGGTTTTCCTGCCAGTGTGAGGGACAGCCTGGTGGAGTGTACGTGTGGGCAAGGAGTGACAGTCCTGCCACACTCCAATGCTAGCAATAACTGCCCCAACTAATCAATAGAACATTTAAGGTGGTGGTTGGATGAGAGAAGGGAAGGTGACACATGGATTTCCCCCCTTGGGCTCATGGTTTAACATTCCCCCCCTCTTTATCCTTAGAAAATCACGCCCTTTTCAATTTGGTTGTAGTGAACATAATTGGTTGGAGTTATTTAATTAAAATGCATAGTTACATGATGCCATAACTTAATGTGTATGCCGCATATCCCGATATACCATCGGTAACAGTTCTAATCACCAAAACATAACATAACCGAATCGATGGTGGGGCTTTGGCCTTTATCTCCACACCATGATTATTTACAATATATATATCATTTATATTTAATGCATCGGGGTCAAAAATGGGGATGTTACAATGCTGAAAGTTCATGTTTTTCTTCATTACAAGGTTGATCTTCTTTTTCCAAACGTAACATACCACTCATATTGTCATCATTGAAATGTAACATACAATAGCCCAAATCTTTTTCAGCAGCATAGATTGGATGTTTGGTTGGGTTCTTATCATCTGTGACAATGTAAGCATATTGTAATTCCATATACAATCTTTTGTTTTGTCTTCCAAAAATAGGAATGGTTGCATATCATAAATCCATCTGCAATGTACCTCCTACCTTCTTTTCCCAAGACCTTGAAAGCAACATTCCAAACTTGGGAGTGATATAAGCAACCACCACATCCATAATAACACTTTTCATGGGTAATTGAGTCAAATTTACCGCTAGATCTTTAACCACTCCTAGGGATTTAATAGCTCTGGAATCAAATGCAAAAAAATCATGATATGGTTTTGTGATACTCAAACCCAAAGCTTCCATGACTACTTTAGGCATCAAATTATGAGAAGCTCCAGAATCCAATAAACAGTTATGAACCATTTGATCATGGACAGTTAGAGTTATTCAAAAAGGTGGAGGGGAATTTGAATCACTTTTAGTCTTATCAGTTAGGGCAGAGCTAATAATGATTGTAGGATTTTCTTTATGCAAATTCACATTGTTTGAAGGTATTTGACTGGTGGGTGAACCTATCATTTTAAAAGTAGGATTTCTATAGCAAGGATTCTTCATCAATTTAGTAAAAGGTACTGGAATCTTGATTTTATATAACTCATTCTCAAAATTGAAAGTTTGCACATTCTTGTTCACTTCTTCAATTTCTGTAGCCTTGTTTTGGTCACCATGGTTGGATATTTTTTCCTGTGTTTGATTAGATGATTGTTTAGGAGAAGGAGCTGTCTTCTTTTTTGGAAGCTGAAAAACCTGTTTTGGACCAGAACTCAAATTGATAGAACTTTTAGGTTTATATTGACATATCTCAGCTGAAACTTCAGGACCCAAATCACTTTCTGTTTGATAAACATTTGCATCAAAAAATTTAGAATTCATATAATCATTTTTAGTTAAGAAACCCTCAGATGATAACTACCCAAAGTAATTCATATCCTGATTTAAGTCTTCATCCTTCCCCTCTTCACTGTCTTCAACTTCATCTGTTACATTATTTTGGAGTGGAGGAGGAACTCTCTGATCTTCATTTTCTCTTGTTTCTCTCTGGATGTCATTATTTATTCATTCTCTAGGGATAAATCTAGGTGCAAATTGGTGCCTAATTGATTAGGATTCATTTCTCCTTCTTGTGCCGGCCTATTTGAATTATTTTCTAACTCCAACTTACTAAAATTTGTTGTTAAATTTATAATTAACTTAGCCATCTCATATATTTTACAATCTGCTTCCTGTGATGTAGAAGTTGGTGGAATCACCTCCTTTTTACCTTTTTGATCATAGGTTTGATGATCTAAATGTTCTCTGAGCCTATTTGAAGCTAAAATGTTTGATTCCACCTCCAATGCAGCCTCCTGCATGTTTAATAAAGTGGCTAGCCTTCTTTCCTTTAGATGCAAAGAGAATTCATGATCAAAGGAATTTGCATAAGTTAACTTAGCTGAGGTTTCAGAAGGGTTTATTTCAGCTGGGATCTTACCATAAATCTTATTGAAACGTTTGGAAAAGTGTCATATAGTTTCATCCTTTTTTGTTCTTAAAGATCCAAATTCTGTTATGTAATACGTATGATCTTTTGTGTCTCCCCATTGCCTCATAAAAACATCTTGTAATTCTTCTATGAAGGTTATTGAATTAGCTGGAAGCTCTCTGAGCCATCTCCTTACCTCCCCATCCAAACTCTGTACAAACATCCTCATCCACACATATTTAGCCTCAATATTTTGATTATCTGCATAACTAAGAAATGCATCCCAATGCTCTTCAGTAGTTGTTTCACCCTGACCATTAAACCTTGGTAAGTAATTCTGATAATCTCCTCCAGGGAGAGCATTTAAAGGCCGAGGAAGGACTAAGGGAGAATATCTAGCAGCCACCATTCTATCCATCATGTCTAGAGGCTGCTGGGCCATTTTGGAGCTACTTGGGTTTGATAAAGGAAAGAGCTTATCTACTTTGATAGAAATTTTTTGGAAAGGGATTTTACTGGTTTTAAACTGAAACAAGGGAATATTACCAGGAGACTCAGTTTTTGCTTTCTTATAAGACTGTGGATTAGTAAAAACTTGGAAACTACTGACTAGTATAGAAGGGATTGACCAAGACAGACTTTGTTTTTCTTCTTCTAAATATGTGAAAGGTAATACTAAGTCAAACTGATCAGGGATACATAGAGAAGGAGAGGACTGATATTTTCAAATTTGTCTTACCTATTTCAAAATCTATTATGGGTCTGAGACACCCAAATGTAAAGGTGAAGTAGGTTTCCCTCTTGTTCCAATCTTTCTAGTAGCCACTATGAACCACTGCTTAGTGAAAAAGTAGTCTGAAATATTTTCTGATTCTGTTCACCTCTCAAAATCAGATGAATGATGATATTCCAGGGAATATATACTTCAGTTTCGTCCTCGACAATGGCGCCAAAGAAGTTTGTGCTATAAATGTTTCCTAGACTGCTACAGGAACAAGCTAGAATAATCTTAAAAAACAAAAGCAAATTGGAAAGGGTTTTTTATGATTTTGGTTTGAAAGAAAATCATCAAGAAAGAAAATCATCAAGAAAATAATACAAATACTAAATCATGGAAGAATATAAAAGACTGAGCTGCAAACGCATAAAATATAAACCAGGAATATTATAAACATAACAGTGATTTCATTCACAACATATAAGCATTTGCATGAGAAAACACATTTATCAAGAAATGAAATTATACATTAAGTGATCAAACAGATCCAAAATAAAACCACCATGAGAGATAAAATGGCTTATAAGTATGTATATATCAGAATCGGTCTTTAAGCTTACATGAGAGCCATGAGTCTTAGCTTGAGACACATCAGCTCTAAAGCCTTTCGTTGAGAAAAATTCGAACACCTGCACTATATGCTTGTCCCCTTTTTATAATTACAAATATCTAATATGAAGTAGTTCCATATTCACTTCTTTAGGTTGAAATCGAAACTACTCAGCAGTTACATTAACCAACTTTCAAAAGATTAAAAACTAATTGACTAAAAATAGCAAAATCGGATTCCTGGGAAATTTGGCGAATTTCTGAAAAATGGGTCTCAAAGAAGCCTCCATATATATCGATGTGGGACACTTGTGCAAAACCAAAGAGAGTTTTTTCTAAATGTGTCCATTATGAAACAAAAAACTCTCTTGGTTTTTAAAAATTTGCCTTCAATTGATCGAAATACGTGCCAGAAATTTGTGACTAAAACAGGAAATTATTGAATATTTCAAAGCCTAAAAAATAGGCTACAACAATGAATTCAAATCTTCCAAATGATGATAGCTGTTGCAAATATGAGACAATTTTTTATGAATAAATCCGTTATGAACAAAAACCTCTTTGGGATTTTTGAAATTCATCTCCATTGCGTCGTAAGATGTGCTCAAGTACAATGACTAAAAGAAGAAAAACATAGCATAACTATGCATCTCTTTTTCTTCTTAAAGTCTTTTTAGCCACTCTTACCCATATTTTACTGTAATTTGGATTATGTACTTCTTTAGGAACTTCAAATATTCACAATCTTCGTCTCTGCAACTGTAAAACTCATAACCAAAACTAAAAATCGTAACATTCGAAAACCACAATTTTCTGAAAGATAGTCTCATACATTTGTCATGATGATGAAGTTAGGTTATGTACATGTGTCATAATGTCTTCAACAGGTAACTGAAAAAAAACTACCATTATCTTCAACTGTCTTCAACTGCAGTGACCACGATAATCCACCACTATTTTCAAAGATTTAGGATTCCTGTAGCGCCTTATTGCATTAACCTTGACTTTTGCGCTACAGGAATATTCTTATGCAAATTTTGAGAAAAGCCTCCAAAATGAGGATTAGATATTAAGTATAAAGATTGGAATAATTTTAATACAAGCTTTTTAGACTTCAAGAGATATTTAACACTTAATAAGCCAAAAAGAAAATTTGAAAAATAAAATAAAATAAATTAAAACAACTATAACCTATAAAAAACAAACAAAATGCATTAAACATTATTTAAAATTAAAACAAAACCAAAAAAGTAAAGTAAATAAGAAATAAATATTTTAAAACAACACACATAGACTAGGAACAATATTCAGTCATAACATTTGGCTCCTGCTGCAGGATGAAAGCCTCCTTGTGAGGTTTCAAGAACCTACAGATCAGTGCCTTCTGCCATCTCTACTGAAATTGCTTGTTATTCTACAAAACTTCCATTGGGAAATTGGAGTCTTTATTCAACCTATATACACTAATCAGCTAAACTTTGCTTGATCAAGTTGTAATCCTATTTCCAATGGCACCAGGAAAAAATTCCATCAACCAACCAAAACTTGCTTCCAAATCCGAATATACGTATAATATGAAATATTGAAAAACATGAAGAGAAAAAATATAGCAGCTCGTACTCACTTTTATCAAATGCTGTCTCTAAGATAAAAGATTTATAATTTAGTGTTGACTCTAAATAATCTATCACTGGATCATAAAAATTGTTAAAAGTTACCTCTTCCTTTTCTGTGAAAAAGATAGACTGTCCATAAGAATATTTTGTACCATGAATATCATCCAGACATTGAAGATCAAAGACATCAGGATCAACCTGAATTTTCTCCAGAATTTCTTGAACGTTATCAACAATAATGTCAACAAGCTGCTCTTCCTTTTCCACACTGTCTTCAAACGGATAACTATCATACATCAACTCCGGTTGTTAAAGGATAATGGACTGAATGCATTCCTGAATTAGCTGATCAGATTGTGCCATATCACACACATCACACATTTCTGGATCTTTCTTTTCGATTTCATCATCATATTTATAAAAAATTAGAGCATCTTCATAATGGTTTTGAACAACAGATTTATCATAACCATGAATATAAGAAACTTCTGATACAATGTTAAAAGTTTCAACATCCTATATTTCATCAATTTGAGTATCAAAACAAAAAGGAATAGAATATAATTCATCACATAATTCTTGTCCTAGAACTTCAATCTCTTCATCATAACGAGGAGCATTCTGCAAAATTTCAAATGATGATGCTGAAAGTTCATGTTTTTCTTCATTACAAGGCTGATCTTCCTTTTCCACACATAACATACCACTCATATTGTCATCATTGAAATGTAACATACAAGAGCCCAAATCTTTTTCAACAGCATAAATTGGATGATTGGTTGGGTTGTTATCATCTGTGACAATGTAAGCATATTGTAATTCCCTATACAATCTTCTGTTTTCTCCTCCAAAAATAGGAATTTTGGCATATAATAAATCCATCTATAATGTACAACCTACCTTCTTTGCCTAAGACCATGAAAGCAACATTCCAAACTTAGGAGTGATATCAGAAACCACCACATCCATAATGACACTTTTCATGGGAAATCGAGTCAAATTTACCACTAGATCTTTAATCACTCCTAGGCATTTTACAGCTCTGGAATCAAATGCATATAAATCATGATATGGTTTTGTGATACTCAAACCCAAATCTTCCATTACTTCTTTAGGTATCAAATTGTGAGAATATCCAGAATCCAATAAACAGTTATGAACCATTTGATCATGGATAGTCAAAGTTATATAAAAAGGTGGAGATGAATTTGAATCATTTTTGGTCTTATCAACTAGGGCAGAGCCAATAATGATTGTAGGATGTTCTACTTGCAAATTCATAGTGTCTGAAGGTATTTGACTGGTGGGTGAACCTATCATTTTAAGAATAGGATTTCTATAGCAAGGATTCTTCATCAATTTAGTAAAAGGTACTGGAATCTTGATTTTATATAACTCATTCTCAAAATTGAAAGTTTGCACATTCTGGTTCACTTCTTCAATTTCTGTAGCCTTGTCTTGGTCACCATGATTGGGTCTTTTCTTGTGTTTGATTAGATGACTGTTTAGGAGAAGGAGTTGTCTTCTTTTTTGGAAGCTGAAAAACCTGTTTTGGACTAGACCTCAAATTGATAGACCTTTTAGGTTCAGATTGACATCTTTGAGCTAAAACTTCAGAACCCAAATCACATTCTGTTTGATAAAACATTTGCATCAAAAAATTCAGAATTCAGATAATCATTTTCAGTTAAGAAACCCATAGATGATAACTCCCCAAAGTAATTCATATCCTAATTTAAGTATTGATCCTACTCCTCTTCACCCTCTTCAACTTCATCTATTACATTATTTTGGAGTGGAGGAGGAACTCTCTGATATTCATTTTCTCTTATTTCTCTCTGGATGTCATTATTTCTTCATTCTCTAGGGTTAAATCTAGGTGCAAATTTGCACCTAAATTGATTAGGGTTCCTTTCTCCTTCTTGTGCCGACCTATTTGAATTATTTTCTAACTCCAACTTATTAAGTTTTGTTGTTAAATTTCTGTCTAACTTAGCCATCTCATCTATTTTACTATCTGCTTCCTGTGATGTAGAGCCTTGTGGAATCACCTCCTTTTTACCTTTTCCGTCATAGGTTTGATGATCTCAATGTTCTCTGAGCCTATTTGAAGCTAAAATGTTTGATTCCACCTCCAATGTAGCCTCCTACATGTTTAATAAAGTGACTGGACTTCTTTCTCTTATATGCAAAGAGAATTCATGATCAAAGGCATTTGCATAACTTAATCTAGCTGAGGTTTCTAAAGGTTTGATTTCAGCTGGGATCCTACCATACATATTATTGAAACATTTGAAAAAGTCTCCTATAGTTTCATCCTTTTTTCTTCTTAAAGCTCCAAATTCTGTTATGTAATAGGTATGATATTTTGTGTCTCCCCAGTGCCTCATAAAAACATCTTGTAATTATTCTATGAGGGTTATTGAATCAACTGGAAGCTCTATGAACCATCTCCTTACCTCCCTATCCAAAATCTGTACAAACATCCTCATCCACACATCTTTAGCGTCAATATTTTGATTATCTGCATAAGTAAGAAATACATCCCAATGCTCTTCAGTAGTTATTTCACCTTGACCATTAAACCTTGGTAAGTAATTATGGTAATATCCTCTAGGGAGAGCATTTAAAGGCTGAGGAAGGACTAAAGGATCATATCTAGCATCCACCATTCTATCCATCATGTCTAGAGGTTGTTGATCCATTTTGGAGCTACTTGGGTTTGATAAAGGAAAGAGTTCATTTACTTTGATAGAACTTGGTTGGAAAAAGATTTTATTGGTTTTAAACTGAAACAAGGGAATATTACCAGGAGACTCAGTTTTTTCTTTCTTATAAGACTATGGATTAGTAAAAACTTGAAAACTATTGATTGGTATAGAAGGGATTGACCAAGATAGACTTTGTTTTTCTTCTTCTGAATATGCAAAAGGTAATACTAAGTTAAACTGATCAGGGATACACAGAGAAGGAGAGGAATGAGATTTTCAAATTTGTCTTGCCTCTTTCAAAATTTGTTATGGGTCTGAGACACCCAAATGCAAAGGTGAAGTAGGTTTCCCTCTTGTTCCAATCTTTTTGGTAGCCACTGTGAACCATTTCTCAGTGAAAAAGTATTCTGAAATGTTTTCTGATTATGTTCACCTCTCAAAATTAGATCAATGATGATATCCAAGGGATGATATACTTTATTTTTGTCCTTGACAATGATTCCAAAGATGTTTGTGGTAGAAATTGTTCCTAGACTACTACAGGAACAAGCTAGAACAATCTCAAAAAACAAAAGCAAATTGGAAAGGGTTTTTTATGATTTTGGTTTGAAAGTTTATCATCAAGAAAGAAAATCATCAACAAACTAATAAAAATACTAAATCATGGAAGAATATAAAAGACTGAGCTGCAAACACATAAAATATAATCCAGGAATATTATAAACATAACAATGATTTAATTCACAACATATAAGCATTTGCTTGAGAAAACACATTTATCAAGAAACGAAATTATACATTGAGTGATAAAAAAGATCCAACAAAGCCAACATGAGAGATAAAATGGATTATAAGTATGTATATATGAGAATCAATCTTTAAGCTTACATGATATTCATGAGTCTTAGCTTGAGATACATCAGCTCTAAAGCCTTTCCTTGAGAAAAATTTGAATCCCTGCACTGTATGTTGGATACATTTACCACCATACACACTCTTTTTGGTCAAATTGGCCTAGTTAAACCACTATCCTAAGTATAATTGACATTAATTGACATCAGTGGAGCATTAATTAACATCATCCAGTCACACCCATGCCTACCTATAGCCAAGGAGGCTAACTTAGCCTTCTCCTACAGTCAAGGAGGCTAACTGGAGCACTCAGGGGGTGATCTGAGTGATATTAATGCACCTAATTGCTAACTGGTGGTTACAATAAGTTCAACCAGTCAGTTAAGGCACCTCCTCTCATTAAATATATTATTTAATGATTATTTATTATTATTTAATGATCTAGAGTCAACAGGGGCACCTCCACCAACTTCTGATGATCAATTTAGCTTCAGTTAACCTCATCGGGGTTCATTGAAGTCATTGAAGCACTAATACTTGATGGTTGGTTTGCTATGACATGTGTTTGATCTTTTTCAGTTGAGATTAAGTCATTTATTGCACTCCAACTTCAGTTAGGGTTTGGTGAGTCAATTAGGGTTTTGGTCAAGTGGTTAACTGAGTGTGAACTAATGGCTTACAGTCAGTTAAGCTAGACTCACTCATTGAATTCGAATGACCTCCTTAGGTATTCGAATTCCTCATTGATTCAAGCTATTGCTTGACATTGTAATTGTATTATCATTCTTTCATCTGATTATACAGAGTGACTACTCATTCTGTAGACCGATTACACCATTTCATGAGTTATTTGTTGATTAATCTTTGATGAGATTGATTCCTTGTTCCTAGATCAATAGATAAGATTAATATGGTATCAAAGATTACGGTGGGACGAAGATCTATCTCTCAAAAACAAGCTTTTTGACAGATTTTTGCATGAAATTTGAGCAATAGCTCAAAAATCCAGCACTGCACCAGAAGCCAAGGCTTACCACTTAATACCCCAAGTAAAGAACTTGTTGATCAAGATTTCTTGACTAACTATGTTGGGTGTGATTAAAGCCTCAAATGTGTAGGCTATCTGACCTTACGGTACCCCTTTTGTTGTGATTTGCAGGTTTTAATAGGCACAACTTCGAATGGACTCATCAGTCCCTCTTCTCACCTCATTCACAAGCTATTCAAAATGGAAGTTGAATATGATTTCATCTCTGAAGAGATGAGGTATCTATGAGGTGTCTATTGGACTTGGAAAAGAGTCATATGATAATAAGAATGACTAGCTAAATGATGGTGATAGATCTTTTGGAGCAATATGTCTGGCCCTTTCTCCTAGCTTGCGCTACCTTATTGGTTCTGCTGAATACCCAAAGGATCTCTGGACAAAATTGGACAGAACCTTTGGCAAGCAAAATGAGGATCATAATAGCACTTTGGAGATCACATCCAGCACCACAAGATTTCTTTACTTAAAATTCTCAGCCTCTACTCTCTCTAATGAAGTTGTTCAAGATGAAGATGAAGCAGAATCTTCTACACAGTTGATTCGAATTGAAGAAAGTCTCCATGCAGTGACTCCTTCTCTTGATGCTCTGGAAGTTCATGAGATCTCTGATATCTCATCTCCTCATATTTATGAAACAGAAGAAGACATTTGAATCTCTGATATTGAAGAAAAATACTACTGCACTTCCATGCAAACATTCACCGGTGATTTTCCTTTGAATTCTGTGCAAAATTTACTAGTAATTGCTTCCAAAAGTGAAGAGAAATTTGATTTGTATTCCTGTAATGTTGCTGCTGGTGTGAAAATATTTAAAAAATTGGATATTTTGGAGAAATATCAGATTATAAGAATGACACATTCACTTCCCATGATCCAGATTTTCCAGCAAATTCCTGCAGGATTGCATGCACCAAAATTCAGAATTTTGAAGAAGAAGAAAACGGTGCATCCACCGTCTCGGTTGACCATAATTTTGGATCTGATATGAACCTTATTGGATCTGATATGATCTTATTTGGATCTGATATGAACCTTATTGGATCTGATATGATCTTATTTGGATCTGATATGATATTTCTTGGTTCAAAATTTCAGGTTCATAAACCTTCAGCACTGCTTGTAGCTGTTCTCATCAACGATATGAAGAAACAAGTACCGCAAGTCTCCTACAAAACTTCTGCTGGGGATTTGATTTCATTTCACAGTTTTGGATCTGTTGTGAACTTATTTAGATCTAATTTACATTCTGATATAATATTATTTGGTTCATATTTTAAAATCCAAGAGCTTTTAGCCATGCTTGTAGCTGCTCTCACCAATTCTGGTGTGAAAAATCAAGTACCGCACTTTCTCTTCAAAACCGCTGATGGGGATTTGGTGTTAGTTTCATCATATGAGGTTTCTGATATTTTATTATGTGATTCATTAGATATTTCAGAAGCTATATCATATTATGGAGCTTAATCATTTGCTCTCCACAGTCCCAGAGCTTCTCTACCTTTGGTCACATGCTCATCTCCTCACAGAACTAGTATTTAGAGGAAGACATTTTGCATCCTCTTGGACACTTGCTCCTAAGATTTGGGGCTGATTTTACCACTCATGGTTTGCTGTTAAAGGCTGCAACATATCAGTTTCTTAAGTGTTCCACACATGGTTCAAATCCTCAAGAACCTTTTCTTTCTCTTCAGATGATTTCAACTACTCTATATGGGTCCAGTTTTCATTATGCAGATGTTTATATTTCTGATTCAGTGGAGTGCATTGTTCTTCTTCCAAAGTGGAATATTCCTCCAGACATATTCATTTAGTTTGGATTCATAGGTTCACATGCACAGTCTCAGGATATTGCTGCATAGAAGAACCAATTCTTGATTTACTGCTTAGTTTGACAGGGGGTATTTTTCCCATGAGGTTTTCCCCATTTCCTTGATTATATTAAGCAGTTACTTTATTGTACAGGGTGAACTATGGCCTTTGTTTCTAGGGCCCTAACATTTTTATACATTTATGTTTTCTAACTCTTCCTGAGTATAGCTTAATTGGGGGGTGTTGGAGACATTTACCACCATACACACTCTTTTTGGTCAAATTGGCCTACTTAAACCACTATCCTAAGTATAATTGACATTAGTAGAGCATTAATTGACATCATCCAGTCACACCCACACCTACCTACAGTCAAGGAGGCTAACTGTTGGATCAGGGTCCCGTAGCTACAGGAAAAGCTGCTACATCAGGACAGGGAAGTCAAAGAAGAACAGTACCTGAGCGGCCAAGAAGAGAGAGCTCAACCACTACACTTAAGGCAACGACGAAGAGAGGAGGGCTCAGCTACCCTCATAAAGGAAAAGGAGCAATGGGCCGAGGCATTGAAGATGAAGGACAGAAGCGGAGCGACCGAGGAAGCGGCGCCCATACCCATGATCAACGCCGGGAAGCGTGGAAGACTGCAGAAAGCTGTGGTGTGACAGAAAGCGGTATTTCAAGTACAGATGGGCTGACTTTCACAATTAGGGTTTTTGGGGTTACTGTTGGGACTAGCCCATAGTGTTGTAATGGTGAGACCTTTGGGCTGCCTATATAAGGATGTATTTTGTATTGTAAAAGGTTAGACAATTGGTAGCTGTTTAGACAGTTAGACAGTTAGCCATTGAGTCATTTAGCTAGCTAAGTGTCTCTAGTGTCTCAGTATTGTAAGAATTGAGCTTTGGTTCTATTAGTCCATCTATATTATCTTATTGTAACCAGTAGCCAACCCCCTTGAGCACGTATGTAACAATCCACAGGGATTGAGAAATAGAGAGAGAGAGAAGAAGAGTATATTGTAAGAGAAGGAAATATAAGAGAAGAGATCTAAGAGAGAAGGGCTCCTGGCGGTGTGAGCGGATTTTCCCAGAAGATCTCAAGTTGCATATCAGATTGCAGTGGAACTGTGTTTACTCTCTCAAGATATAATATAAAACCCAGTTCCCCTGGACGTAGCTTCCCCCCTGGAGGTGAACCACGTAAAATCAGTGTGTTGTGCAACTATTCATGTGACTGTGCTTTATTTATCTGTTATCTGTTATTCATTACATGAACTTTACTACCAGTTAATGAATGATTAAATGTATGCTATATTTAGTTACAGTAGAGTGGAAGATTAACTATGAGTGGAATCTGTTAAGTTTTCTGTATACAAGTTATCAGTACTTGATGCACGATAGTTGCAGTTACAGTGTTAAGTGATTTTTGCATATTAGTTCAGCAAGTTGAGCATAGTTGATGTTAAGTGTATTAGACTGTAGGAGTCTAAGTGAGGCTGTTTAGCTTAACTATTATACTAAGAGAGAAGCCTTTGGACCGTGAGAGTCATATTGAATCCCTACCATAAAGGATATCACAGTATAGAAAGGTGATATCGCACTGCCGGAGGAACCGCGGTGTGAGATATCGCAGGTTAAGAGCTGAGCAGAGGAGATAGTTTGCGTATCGCACTAGCATCGGCGATGTGATAAGAGATCGCTCCCTCCCAGGACCAGCAAGTAAGAAAGGTCGCCATCGCAGAGAGAACCTGCTGACTGAGAAGAGTCACACGACCACCAGGATGCTGCAGAACCTGGTTGAGGACACTTGAGTCTTCAGCCAACCCATCCAAGATCACTTCGGGTGAGACTTCAGACCGTTCTGTGGTCTGTCGCTGAAAGGGCTAGTGAGCTAGGGGTTTTGTTGGTACATTAAAGGAAACCCAGGTCTTCTCAGAAGAGACCAACAAATGGTTCCATTGCCGATTTTGAACAAACTGATGAGCTAATGTTCTGTTGGCATCCTACTAAAGAAGAACTTAACCACTGGGTTGAGTCTCAGGAGAAAGAATTTGCTGAAAAAGAAAACAAGAGTCCTAGACTGAGTACAGAGGACTGGTTACAAAAACATATCTTCACTGACCTACATACGATATTTTTTACGACCTATGCAAATGAGTTGTATGAATGGTTATCAAAGTTGACTGATAAGAATATATTCAAGAAGAAAAGAAACATTGTCTAGACACTGGAGCTGATTCAGACCGTGAAAAGCGTTGATAATCCCATTTCACGGGCAGTAGACTTCTGGCTTGCGAGTTTGCTGGAAAGCTTCGTTACAGAGTTTGCAGTCGATCAAACAAAGAGCTTCAGCGAAGCAGAGAGGTACTTCTTCAAAGGATATCGCGGTAAGTACCTAAGCTCTTTAAACATGTACATTAAGATTTTATTACATGAAAAAGGAGTAATGGATATAGTCTCAGATGAATATGTAAATAAGTGTATTGTCACAAGAGTTTGAGAGTGACTTTGATGAAAATGGATGTACACGTAGTGGTAAGAAATATAAAGTAGATTTCAGATCTTCTCTCTTTGAAAATAGTTCAGACACTACTAGAGAACAGAGTCCAAGTAATATAGAGAGAACAGTAGAGGGTATCCGTTACCACCCTTATACCCCACAGAAAGTAACAAGGACTCAGAATAATCCTGCAGGAACTACATCTAGTAGTTCACATACAGTACATACTACCGCTACATCACCTACACCTACACCATCGAGTGGTAGTAATATAGCAAATCAGCATCCACCACGTAGAAAAAGAATGGGGGATGACATGAAGTTACCTACCTTCAAGGGTACAGGGGTAGAAGACCCGAAATAGCATTGGTTCTCATGTGAAGCCGTATGTACCATTAAAGGGATTCAAGATGATAATATTAAACTTGTCCAGTTGGTCACTACACTTAGAGACAGAGCCTTAACATGGTATATGAAGTACACAACAACACCGGCCAGAACACTTGTACAGGTCAAGACCGCAATGATTAAAGAATTTAAGAAACCTAAGTCTGAGTCACAATGCATTACAGAGCTTAAAGACATCAAATAGCTACCTACAGAGTCAGTATGGGACTTTGATCAGAAATTCAAAGCCCTCATAGACCAAGTCAGCTTTGAGTTTGCACCGGAGCAGCATAAGGAATGGTTCATCGCAGCACTACTCCCGCACATCAGACTTCCATTAATGCAACAGAGACTCTGTACACATGATGAAGTGTTAGAGATGGAAATGAAACTAGAGGCCTCACCTCTAGCTGAGACTAGTATAGGTATGACAAACCTACAAAACCAGTTAGCTAATCTCACGTTACAGATGCATGAGATTAAGAAAGGGAAAGAGATTGCACAAGAGCTATGGTGTACCAAGTGTAAAGGACAGGGACATACTAAGGATAACTGTCTAGTATTTGTTGATTATTTATCAAGTGGGGCTCTTAACCCCTTATTACAGACTCAAGGGATGTGGTGTGAACTCTACAAAACAAGAGGACATCGACCACCGAAATTCCCTTTACTTCAGAAGTATGTACAGACCCCTAAGAACTTATATTGTAACTTCTGCAAGTTAGTAGGTCATGATGAACATAATTACCGAGCTTATGATCTCATGGTCAAGAGAAAGCATGACTTGTATAGAGTCCAGTCAGAAACACCTGGTCCAGCAGTAGGACCACAGCATGAAACGGCTCGTGATGGCCGTGGAGGAGGATTCAGAGGACGAGGCCATGGTGAAGGCTTTGGCTGTGGAGGAGGCTTTGGCCATGGCGAATGCTTTGGCTGTGGCTGTGGACCTATTACTTGTTACAATTGTGGAATTGTAGGACATTATGCTAGGGATTGTCAAAACCCTACTAAAACATGTAACTATTGCAAGTCCTATGATCACACTATAGAAGAGTGTCCGACCTTGATAGCCAAGATTAGAGACCCTAAGCCAGCAGTACACCAGAACATCTAGCTTATTGCTGCTGAGCAGAAAGACCCAGAACCAAGAGTCAACATTGTGACTCGCAGTGGTGCTTCTACTAGTCCAACATCGCAGGATGCAGAAAAGAACACAGGTCCAGAGTGGGTGCACAAAGCCACTAATAAATTAACACCACTTGACCTATAGAAGAACAAAGAAACATTCTAGGAAGCTCAACCTTTCTTTGATGACCCTACATCATCAGGATCATAGGTACTACTGTGCAGGGGCGTACCGCAGTAGCAAACACATTGTGGCCTTAGTCCTGTGCAAACATCGCAGGCTACCACATCAGGAAGATGCGAAGAGGATGAGTCGACATGAAGTGTACAATCCTTCCTGTAGAGTTGCTTGAAACTCGTTAGAAATGATAAATCTATCAGAGAGCTTCAGTGCATCATAGATCAGTGTCAGCCATCTTCTTCCATGAGCAGTGCACAGCATGCTGTTCATAATATTATGGGCCATACCAGAACAGGAAGAGAGATGAAACTCACAACACAAGTTGGAGAATTTGAAATGGATGAGGTAATCCTAGACTTAGGATCAGAGGTAAATGTTATGACTATGTAGACATGGGAACAGATGGGTAGCCCTAAGTTAGCCAGATCTCCTATCCATCTGTGACTAGCCAATCAGCAGTGGGTATCACCACCAGGTCGATTACCGCAGGTACTAGTTGATATTGACGGAGTCCGCAGCTTTGCAGACTTTGAAGTTATAGAGATCATTGGTGATAGTAGACCATATCCAGCTCTACTAGGTATTTATTGGGCAATTGATAACATGGCTGTTATCGATTTAAAGAAAAGACAAATGACCTTTGAGGATAGTCAGATCCGGGTCATCGCACTGTTGGATCCTTTTCAGGGTCCCAGGTATATTGAACCTATTAGAGCAGAGGAAGAGGCGCGCAACATGGAAAACCTCTATCAGATGATAGCTAATCAGAGTGATTACATCAATCCGACTACAGAAGGAAACATCAGTTGGCGATGCGACAGCTCATGCGCATCAGATTCTGAGGTTGGTCTAGAAAACTAGTAGGACAGACTTTATGAAGTCTTAGCACGCAGATGTGCGGTTTATGACTAAGTCACTACGATGGATTGGTGCAGATATTATTGATATTCTGTCATTTCATGGCTTAGCAGATGTCAATGACTTTTTACAGTAGTTTGAGCAGGAAATTCCTCAGGAGCAGAGGATGACAACTATTGACCTTGCAGTAAAATCCACACCAGGAAGATGGTGGCATGCACATAAATAACATATCGCATCATGGGATGACCTTAAGAGATTGATGGCGATCAGCTTCTCTAATGACAAGGAACCCTTACAGTAGAAATATATAGGAGAAAGTGACCCCGGGTCACATATTCATATTTGTGAACAGAATTGGTCAAAAATTCCAGAGGATGAATGGGTTCACCTATTCATTCACACTTTAGACACAGTTCCAAGGAACTGGTACACTGAAACTGAGCTGCGCAGAGGAACCATCACATTTCCAGCAATGATAGATAGTTTAAGAAGTGTAGATGTCTAGTGTAGTTGAAAGGAGGCATCGCACCGGGAATGAGTCTACACGGGAAATTTTTTTTTCCAAGTACGAGGAATCGCATCAGAAAAGTTATGTTGCGCAAGTCATAGGATGCTTGCGGAGTTCATGCCGACACTTTGGTTTGAAACGATGCGGTGAGAAATCGCAGCAATGCGATGTTCCCCATGCCACGTAGACCATTTTGAAAAGAGACAGAGGGCCAGTCACTTTGCCTTCTGACAAGCAGTTAATGGAAAAAAATGACCGGTATACGATTTGGCAACAGTATAATGATTTTTCTAGATTTGGTAAATCTTCGACGAGACCGTCGCCTGCACACAAGTTTCAAGGGAAATTTGATCGAATTTCAGCAATTAATGAAGATCGAAATGACGGGTATTGTCTTGTCCATGCAATTAATACCACCAACGGTTCCAACCTAGATGACCGTTGCTGCAGAGATTATCACCTTCATTATAAATTTGAAGATCATTCAGACAGAAGGGTTATTGTTGTGATTTCTGACAGTTACAGAGCAATTTGAAGAGTTTTCCCTGTGAAGAGATAACCTAGTTACAGAGTGCTAGTTTACCTCAATTTCGCAGCCATTTCCAGTTCAGAGTATTGCACCGAGTGGTCTCTGTCCAAGACGGAGCCTTTAGAGGACATTGTGCAAAGATTCCAACGTGGTGGCCTCAGGTCTGCTATGATGATGCCTCCTAGGGTTGTGAAATTAGGTACATCATAGGTTAGACGGCCGCCAAGGATGAGGAGTCAAACCCAGGATGTAGAAGATGTCATCAAATTCTTTGCTGCAAAGAAACAGAAAGACGAGCCAATCACTGAAGATAAGAAAGCAGAGCAGAAGAATGATGAAAAGAAATCTCCATCCAGGAAGAAAGTAAAAATGAGAAAAAGATGGAAACAAGAGAAGGAATATGACCTACCTCATCCCCTAAGAGAAGAACAAGAGATTGCAGAGGCAAAGGAATGAAAATATGAAGATCAAGGCCGCATGAAAACCTGGAGCAATTTGCTGAGGATAAAAGTGAAAGGGGAAAAAAAACCAACAAGCAGAACTTCAGAATGCAGACAAAGGCTTGTTCTCTGAATGGAATTCATGGTTTGTATAGTTTTCATATGAAAGGATCCATACCGAGTGAAATGTTTCAGAAGGCTGGAAGATACAGATTTATATCTTCTTTGGGATACAAGTTCTAAATCCAGCTAGAGAGGAGTTCTCGTGATACCAGGGATTTGAATCCTTGTGATGAACAAATGGATGGCAGGTCTTGCAAGTGAAGAGAATGAGAGCATGACAATAAGGGAAGGAAAGCTAAGAGAGACCGATGAACTAAGTTTACAAAAGAATCCAGCATTAGTCAAGCTATGCTTGAAACGACACAAGAATGTGTCGAAGCTATGAACAACGAAGTCGCAGGACTTTGAGTGAGATTCGCAAGGACTTCGCAGGAAGGCAAGGAGAAGCTATAGTAGGAGAAGCCAGCTGTTAGTGGATCAGGTACGAGCCACAAGTAAGTGTTATGGTATTGTTGGAGCAGGGTCCCGCAGCTACAGGAAAAGCTGCTACATCGAGACAGGGAAGTCAAAGAAGAACAGTACCTGAGCAGCCAAGAAGAGAGAGCTCAACCACTGCACTTAAGGCAGTGGAGAAGATAGGAGGGATCAGCTACCCTCATAAAGGAAAAGGAGCAATGGTCCAAGCCATTGAATATGAAGGACAGAAGTGGAGCAACCGAGGAAGCAGTGCCCATACCCACGATCAGCGTCGGGAAGTGTGGAAGACTGCAGAAAGCTATGGTGTGACAGAAAGCGGCAGTTCAAGTATAGATGGGATGACTTTCACAGTTAGGGTTTTTGGGGTTATTGTTGGGATAGACCCACAGTGTTGTAATGGTGAGACCTTTGGGCCACCTATATAAGGATGTATTTTGTATTGTAAAAGGTTAGAAAATTGGGTAGCTGTTTAGATAGTTAGACAGTTAGCCATTGCGTCATTTATCTAGCTAAGTGTCTCTAGTATCTCAGTATTGTAAGAATCAAGCTCTGGTTCTGTTAGTCCATCTGTATTATCTTACTGTAACTAGTAGTCGACCCCCTTGAGCACGTATGTAACAATCCATAGGGATTGAGAAAGAGAGAGAGAGAGAGAGAGAATAAGAGTATATTGTAAGAGAAGGCAATATAAGAGAAGAGATCTAAGAGAGAAGGGATCCTGGCGGTGTGCGCGGAGTTTCCCAGAAGATCTCAAGATGCATATCAGATTGTAGTAGAATTGTGTTTACTCTCTCAATATATAATATAAAACCCAGTTCTTGTGGACGTAGCTTCCCCCCTGGAGGTGAACCACCTAAAATCAGTGTGTTTTGCGACTATTCATGTGACTGTGCTTTATTTATCTGTTATATGTTATTCATTACATGAGCTTTACTACCAGTTAATGAATGAGTAAATGTATGCTATTTTTACTTACAGTAGCGTGGAATATTAACTATGAGTGGAATCTGTTAATTTTTTTGTATACGAGTTCTCAGTACTTGATGCGTGATAGTTGCAGTTACAGTGTTAAGTGATTTCTGCATATTAGTTTAGCAAATTGAGCATAGTTGATGTTAAGTATATTAGACTGTAGGAGTCTAAGTGAGGCTATTTAGCTTAACTATTATACTAAGAGAGAATCCTTTGGACCGTGAGAGTCATATTGAAGCCCTACCATAAAGGATATCACAGTATAGAAAGGCGATATCGCACTGCCGGAGGAACTACGGTGTGAGATATTGCAAGTTAAGAGTCGAGCAGAGGAGATAGTTTGTGCATCATGCTAGCATTGGCGATGCGATAAGAGATCACTCCACCCCAGGACCAACAAGTAAGAAAGGTCACCATTGCAGAGAGAACCCGCTGACTAAGAAGAGTCGCGTGACCACCAGGATGCTGCAGAACCTGGTTGAGGACACTTGAGTCTTCAGCCAACCCATCCAAGATCACTTCGGGTGAGAATTCAGACCGTTCTGTGGTCTATCACTGAAAATGCCAGTGAGCTAGGGGTTTTGTTGGTACATTAAAGGAAACCTGGGTCTACCCAGAAGAGACCAACACTAACTGGGGCACTCCGAGGGTGATCTGAGTGATATTAATGCGCCTAATTGCTAACTGGTGGTTACAATCAGTTCAACTAGTCAGTTAAGGTGCCTCCTCTCATTAAATATATTATTTAATGATCTGGAGTCAACAGGGGTGCCTCCAACAACTTTTGATGATCAGTTAACCTCATCGGGGTTCATTGAAGTCGTTGAAACACTAGCACTTGATGGTTGGCTTGCTATGACACGTGTTTGATCTCTTTCAGTTGAGATTCAGTTATTTATCTCACTCTGACTTTAGTTAGGGTTTGGTGAGTCAATTAGGGTTTTGTTCAAGTGGTTAACTGAGTGTGAACCAATGGCTTACAGTCAGTTAAGCTAGACTCACTCATTGAATTCAAATGACCTCCTTAGGTATTCGAATTCCTCATTGATTCAAGCTATTGCTTGAAATTGTAATTATATTGTCATTCTTTCATCTGATTATACAGAGCAACTACTCATTCTGTAGACTGATTACACCATTTCATGAGTTATTTGTTGATTAATCTTTGATGAGATTGATTCTTTGTTCCTAGATCAATAGACAAGATTAATACTATATGCTTGTCCCCTTTTTATAATTACAAATATCTAATATGAAGTAGTTCCATATTCAATTATTTAGGTCAAATTCGAAACTACTCAGCAGTTACATTAACCAACTTTCAAAATATTAAAAACTAATTGACTAAAAATAGCAAAATCGGATTCTTGGGAAATTTGGCGAATTTATGAAAAATGGGTCTCAAAGAAGCATCCATATATATCTATCCGGGACACCTGTGCAAAAAATGAGAGAGGTTTTTATAAATGAGTCTGCGATGAACAAAAACCTCTCTTGTTTTTTTAAAAATTCCCCTTCAATTGATCGAAATATGCACCAGAAAGTTGTGACTAAAACATGAAATTATTAAATATTTCAAATCCTGAAAAATAGGCCACAAAAATGAATTTTAATCTCTCAAACGATGATAGATGTTGAAATACTGAGATAGGTTTTTTTGAATGAATCCATGATGAATAAAAACCTCTTTGGGATTTCTAAAGTTCATCTCCATTGCCTCATAATCCATGCTCAATTACAATGACTAAAACAGGAAAAACAGAGCATAACTATGCATCTCTTTTTCTTCTTAAAGCCTTTTTAGCCCCTCTTACCCATATTTTACTGTAATTTGTCTTATGTAATTCTTTAGGAACTTCAAAGGTTATCAACCTTCATCTCTGCAACTGTAAAACTCATAATGAAAACTAAAAATCGTAACATTTGAAAACCACGATTTTCTGAAAGATAGTCTCATAAATTTGTTATGATGATGAAGTTAGGTTATGTACATGTGTCATAATGTCTTCAACATGTGACTGAAAAAAAATTCCATTATCTTTGACTGTCTTTGATTGCAACGTCCATGATAATCCGTCACTATTTTCAATGATTTAGGATTCCTGTAGCGCCTTATTGCATTAACCTTGACTTTTGCGCTACAGGAATGTTCTTATGCAAATTTTGACAAACGGATCCAAGATGAGGATTAGATCTTAAGTATAAAGCTTGGAATAATTTTAATATAAGCTTTTCAGACTTCAAGAGATAGTTAACACTTAATAAGCCAAAAAGAAAATTTGAAAAATAAAATAAAATAAAATAAAAAAACTATAACCTATAAAAACCAAACAAAATGCATTAAACATTATTTAAAATTAAAACAAAACAAACAATGTAAAGTAAACAAGAAATAAATATTTTAAAACAACACACATAGACTAGGAACAATATTCAGTCATAACAGGTACTAATGACCCGACTTACATTTGGAGGTTTACATTGCATCCTTCAATGACTCTAATAAGACCAAACTCATCTCCAATAGGAGGAATACAATACAACTAGAATATCTTCCGAAGTTACATTATTTTAACACAAAGAAGCTTGCACGCTACGTCGCTATCTATGGTGGATAATACCCCAGATTCATGCAGAAGAATCTAGATGAATGTTTAGTTGATGCAGTACAAAATACAATGAATGAGGAGAGCACATGGCACGAAAACCAAGTTTGGAGGAACACACAAGAAATAGTAGGTGTATAACATTATGTGTGTAGGAAGACAAATTGTTGTAAATGCAGAGGAAAATGGAAAGTCAAGTGTAGGATATCAAAGAGTTTATGGTGTGGCAATGAAATTGATCCAAGAACCATTGTATGAGCTATTGTATCCAAGCAATTGAATTTGTTGTAAGCCCATAGGTCAACTGCTAGACCTTTTGGAAATAGGGGGTCTCACTGCTCAGATAAACTACACTTACTTTCTTCACTAACTAGATTTAATGTGCATAGTGTTTTTATTGCATAGGGATAATTGTAGGATAATCTTGGATGGCTTGTTATAATGTACTTTATGCCGTTTCACATGGCTATTTTGGAATCTATTAGATGCACAACATGTTCCATTGATGCATCCAAAGACAAAACCAAGTAATCTGAAGCTAAATTGGACCCTTGAGGGTGTGAAAAATTTGTGTGGTATGGTGTCTGAAACTTGAAGGATACCCACATGCAATGCAAGCATTTATTTTGATGAAATTGTTGCAGAAGCAACAAGTGAGAGGAAACACTCATGGCAGCTATTTCTGCTCTAGGCAGTCCCTGGGTAGTTTGAAGATGTTTTGTTTCCCTGGTGATTGGCATCGATACATCTATTTATTCCTCTAGTGCAATGTCTTCTTCACTAGGTCCCACCCAAATACCCAAAACAAAGAAATTTTATTTGACACAACTCCCAATAGTACCACCCTTCATAACATTGTTTTTGGAATAAAGTCTTCTGCCAGAAAAAGGAACCAGAGAAAGTAGTATGTTGTTCTATAGTGGAAACATTATGTTATGAGGATATTTGTGTGGTGAAACAAGATATGGCTGAACCCTAGTCGGCTTCTCTACCCCAATTGAAGGTCTCAGAGGATACTTCTAGGTTTAGGTATACTTTCCAGAAGGGGTTGCGTTCAACAATTAGGATTTCAAAGATTTTTTAGGAGACATTCAGGCTCAATCTCATAGAATTCCACTACTTTGTCATGGGTGATTATGATTTGGTTTTTTTCCCATAAAATATGTTGCAAATGTTGTCCAATTATGACCCTAGTCAGTACTACTACATTGGAACCAATTCAGAAAGTGTCGAGCATAATGTTTTGCATTCTTATGGCATGGATTTTGGAGGGGATTTTCTATTAGCTACCCACTTGTCAAGGCTCTGTAAAATATGCAGGATAGATGCTTGGATTGGTATTCGCTTGGGTCTTAAAAAAGGAATATAAAAATGACTTTTGTAACAAATAAATACCTACTAAATTGTCATTTTCCTGGACATAAAAAATAGGGCCTAGATTAGCGAACCAAATATTTATTAAATTGATCACATAGATCTCTGGACCAATGCACAACTCACAATATAGATCATACAATTTAATCAGCAATTGAAGAATGAAACAGTTCAAAAATGGCTTGCAACTGTGAATGATTTCATTAATCAAAAGTAATTAGATAATAATTACAATGAATTACAATTGCTAAATAGCCTCATGCAATTCGAATCCATGTGAGGAAATTCGAATTGGTTTGACTCTACTTGACTGAATGGTTACTTGACCTTGTCTAAATCATTATCGGAGTTCATCGGAGTTCAACAACCCAACTCAAGTGTCTAATTCAGTGTTAATTATCAACTAGTCTAACTGACTGAGGTAGGTGAGTAAATGCACCTCACCTGCATGCAACCATGTAATCCTATTGCTAACCGAGTATAACTGAATTTAATAGACTAGAAATGAATGTAACTGACTCCTAACTGAGCTTGACTAGTCACCAATTCAACTCAATTGATGGAGGTTGGTATCGGCACTCCCAGTGGCTCCTAATTTGTAGGGATTGATCTAGGAGGCTCCTAAACTGATGCATGCAAGTGCAATCAATGGCAGTTGGCCTCAATTAGTGTTCCCCACACTTTAGTAACTAGAACAAGTGCCCCAATTAGGCAAAGTGGACCCAATGGTGCTAGTGACTAAAAATAGACTGAAATGAATCCAGATTTAGACACAATTGACCAAATTGGACAAGGAAGGATTATAATCCTAACACCCCCCCTGAATGCTAAATTGGACAATTTGTGCACCTTGGTAACTAAGACTATAGGTCAGCCATTACAACAAGTAAAGTAACTACTCAATACAAGGAGCTGGGGAAAAAAACCCATGGGAAAAAATCCTCCCCTCTAACTAAGCAGATAGAATCAGGATTCAAATTTGAAAAACTTCAAAATATGTTGTTGCAACCTCTATGATGTAGTGAAGCAGCATGCATGATGTTCTATGCACAAGTATCCTGGGGCCTAGCATGTAGACTTCTCCATCTTCTCCCAAAATGATGATCGAAGGAAGGAGGAATATAACCTTTGCCTCTTTCTGGATGAAGAGGTGTATGATCCACTCTATTCTTCTGAATGCAGTGTGACTGATCATCCCTTTCCATATAGAATCTCACAGGGAGTTTGTTTCATCTCTCTGAAGGAGGTGCGATTGCATGACATAGTGTAAGGGTCTTTGTATTCTGAGTGTTTAATGGATTTACAGTCATCTTCCTAGCTTCTCGCTTGGGAGTAGGGATTAGATCTAGATCTGAATAACCCTGAATATCAATCTCATAAACTGATACAACTGGTTCTGCAATACAAGTGGAAACCGCAAAAGAAGTAGATGCAATGTTTTTACCTTCCCTTGCAAGTGGCTTCTCAGAGTGCACTGAGTCTAAAAATGGCATGAAGTGTGAGAACTCATATGCCTTGGAGGCATGATTTGCAACACCCTTCGCTATGATGTTCCTAGTAGAGATATCTATGATCTCTACTGAGTCAAGACCAAATATCACTCACTTTTTAGAGCTATGATGAGTCATCTGGTATATAGATAATATATTTGCAGCTAAGGAGGGTGCATAAAGCACATCTTTGAACTTTCCATGCTCAAGTTTGATAGATCCATTCCCTTTGGCTCGAATTTGACTGTAATTACCTATCTGAATATTAGGACCATCAAAAGAATGCAAGGAAGAGAATGATTCTCTAGATGCAACCATATGATTGGAAGCTCCATAATCAATGAGGAAGGCATGTGCTATTGAACAACTAGACTGTAGTGCATGGCATGTCTCTTCATGTTCTTTAGTTTCTTCTCTATGGTCATCCTTCCTAGCACTAGTAGGTACAGTAATGTTATGTTTCTTTAGAAGAAGATCCATCTCATCAATTATTCTTCTCATATAGGATATTTTTGGATGAAATCCCCTTCCACAGTAAGAACAAAGGGTCTTTCCTTTTCCATTCTTATTTATTCTCTTTGAACCTAAAGGCTCATTTGACTGCTCTTTCTCCATAGAAGATCATACTTTTGCTTCCCTTTATCATTCGCTGCCTTAGGTCCTCCAGCAACCAGTGCTTGATATTTGGAAGATCGAATGATCCCCATTTGGACCAACTTGTCATGCTCCTGAGTGAGAGATTCAATGGAGTTAAGAGTAGGAATCCTCCACTTTGGAGTAGTGAGCTTCATTGAATGAAATTTTGATACAAAACTTGAGTAGTTTGCACCAATTTTTTAGAGAATGGAAAGGATGAGTTGATCATCCTCCTTCTCAACCTTCCATAGCTTCAACTGGAACACTAGATGCTTGAATTTGTTGAAAAAGTCATTTAGTGTTTCGAAATTGGCTGGATGAAGAGAAATAAACTCATTCTCTAGCTGATAGATACTCATATCATCCTTCTTATCAAATAAGGAAGCAATCCTATACCAAACCTACTTGGGAGTCTTCAATCCATTGATGTGGAAGAGAAGATCTCGAGAGATTGAGAGGCACAAGAATCCATATGCTTCATCGAGCCTATTCCAGTACTTTTCTTTGTCAACATAATGTACCAGCTCTGCCTCTGTCTCCATTGTGAGTCTGAAGAGTCTTTTATAGCGTAGCTACATCTCCATGTCCTCCTTCCACTGGTGGTAGTTGAAAGGAGTGAGGAGCTCCATTGGAGGGGCCATTTTGAATGTAGTGAAGGAGACTGAGATGTTGTAGAGAATGTAGTGAAGGAGACTGAGCTACTTGTAGCGAATGCAGTGAAGAAGACTGATAAAACTGTAAATCACAAAATATAATAGACAAAATGAGGTTGACATCCTGAACTTTTGGAATTTTCATCTCACCCAGCATAGTTTATCAAGCAAGCTTGATCAACAATTCCTTTACTTGGGATATTATGTGGTAAATTCTTTGCTTCTAGTGCAGTATTAGAAGGAGCAATTTTGCTCAATTTTTTTATTATTATCCAAGTATGAACCTGTAGTAGGAGAAGTGCCTTGTCCTACCGAGGCTCTAATACCATATTAAATTGAGCACATAGATATGTGGACCAACACACAAATCACAAGATAGATCATACAATTTACTTAGCAATTGAAGAATGAAACAGTGCAAAAATGGCTTGTAATTGTGAATGCTTTCATTAATCAAAAGTAATTAGATAATAATTACAATGAAGTACAATGGCTAAATAGCCTCATGCAATTCGAATCCATGTGAGGAAATTTGAATTGGTTTGACTCTACTTGACTGAATGGTTACCTGACCTTGTCTAAATCATTATCGGAGTTCATCGGAGTTCAACAACCAAACTCAAGTGTCTAATTCAGTGTTAATTATTAGTTAACTAGTCTAACTGACTGAGGTAGGTGAGTAAATTCCCCTCACCTACATGCAGCCATGCAATCCTAGCACTAAATGAGTAGAACTGAATGTAACAGACTAGATCTGAATGTAACTGACTCCTAACTGAGCTTGACTAGTCACCAACTAAACTTAACTAATAGAGGTTGGTAGCAGCACTCCTAGTGGCTCCTAATTTATAGGGATTGATCTAGGAGATCCTAAACTGATGCATGCAAGTGAAATCAGTGGCAGTTGGCCTCAATTAGTGTTCCCCACACTTTAGTAACTAGAACAAGTGCCCCAATTAGGCCAAGTGGACCCAATGGTGCTAGTGACTAAAAATAGACTGAAATGACTCCATATTTAGACATAATTGACCAAATTGGACAAGGGAGGATTATAATCCTAACAATATTGAGAACATGCAACATTCATGAAATAAATTCCCTATAAGAGCATGGTTCTCTATATAGGCTCAACTGTTTAGAGGTCCTAGGGTTTGAGCCTTTGGCTATGATACCAAATGTAATGCCGAACCCTATTTAACTAAGTTTCTAACTTTAGCTGAGGGTATCTCAAAAATAAAATTTAATACAAGAAAATCATTTGTTTACACAAAAAATCTCATATAGAGTAAGAAAAACATCACATAGATCATATTCCTTTCATAATAAATAAATAGGCATTCTTTCATAGGTCTGCAAAGTTTAAACATCAACTCCAAGGTTGCATGGATCTGTGGCTACATGGCTAAGTTGAGTAAGAGTGTAGTGAGTACGTAGCATGATCCCCAAAAATGGGGGATGCAATTACAAGAGTATATCTATAGCCTAATACCACATATAAATAAATGTATAAAATAAGATAGACATGCATTGTATAAAGGGGAATTTCAAGTTTGAAATAAGACTCTAAAGTTTTAACTTAAAATTTTAAAATTCAAAAAATAAGTTGCTCAATTACAATTTACTATTTATTAAATTTCGCAATATTACAGATTAGCATTTAAGAATACATAAAGAGTCTATAAAACATATCTAAATTTGTAAAAAAATATAATTCTCAAAATTTTAATCACTCCAATAGAATATAAATATGGGCTAAAAAGATAGAGACTTACCAAATGTCAGGATAGGAATGAACAATTGCAAAATCAATTCCTTTGATTTGGTTATCAGTGATGAAATTTGTCCCCATAGAGAAGTCTAGATTGATATCAGTTTTGTATTCTCAATAAAATCCTTCCAAACCAACCTCCAGAAGATGGTTTCCATCAATATATTTCACATGGCTAGTCATCTCCTCAATCCATCCCTATTTGATCATCACAACCAAAGAACTACCATGTTTACTCATAATGCTCACACACGATCATTACTAAAATAATTAAGTACTAGAAAGCAATATAATTATAAACATAACCCTAGAAAAATATCAATATACAAAAATAGAAACAAGATCTTAAACAAAACATCCTTGTTTGAATCTATGGTTACATTTGTTTTCCATTTTCTAGTTTGAATTCAAAGACAAAAGGTGGTAGATGAACTGGATGGTCCTCCTAGAAGGATCACTTTGACAACGAGGCTCATTCTTGAGTTCCCATGAAAATATTGTAAGGTCATCCATGTAAGCTATTCCAGTGATGTTGTTCACTCTAGTTAATAAAGTCTGCAAGAAAATGCATTTCCCAATGCAGATTTGAATAACTTTTGTATGTATATGTATTGCATGCAAATTGGTCTATGTATGTATATATACATAACGAAATAAACTTAAGCATATAATGAAACAAAAACATACATTTATAAAGTTATTGACTTTAACATGGTTCTTATAGTATCCTTTTACAGTGGGATTGGTGAAGAAATCATCAACATAGTTGAGATTATGTCTAGCATTGCGAGCCCATTGTACATATTGAGCCTTTCCTCCAAAGTTCTCATAATTATTTGGTAGACTATGTATGAGTCTGAGACCATACTTGTGGGATTCAGAGACCACAAAGTTGAGAGCTTGAACCAAAACAACCCTAAAAATCAGAAGAAAAAAAAAACGTGAGTGTATGAAAACACATTTAGAAATGTGAGTATGTATTTTTGAAATGGGACTGCTTGCCTCCTCCTATACTCATACATATCTCCATATATTTATATGTACATATAGATATGAGCATATTTTTATAAATATACATAAATATGAGACTAATTTCATAAATATATAGATATATATCAATATTTTTATATGTACTGTTATATATGCCATATCCAAATGTATCATATCCAAAAAGAAATCTAAAAATTGGAATACGTATTCTCATCCATATCCTATTTGTGTTCTAGTAACTATTGGAGAAAACCCACCAACAAATCCTCGTCGACATGGGTTCCCACTCTGTCGACACTCAACCAGCGTGATCTCCCTGAGCACCAGCCCATACAGGTTTGACCCTACCTAGAAACACCCGTAGGGCGGATGAAGTCTCACCCAAGATGTTGACAAAGAGTCGTAGGAACCAATTTTTCAGGAAGTAAGAAGGGAGGGTAGGGCATCAACAACTCAACAACATAATCATCATATCCTTCAGACATGGTTAATCAATATCATAGAATTCATCACATATATATCAACATATCTAATAGTTCGCTAACAGATCACATCAATTACTTATTCATCGCATAGTGTCATTCATTCATACAACAAATTCAGTAAACATCCATCATTGACATTGCAGCACATAAAGATAGGAAAGAAATAAGAGACAAGATCAATTTAGGGAAACATTCGTCATATCATATTACTTCTACACAACAGATATAAATCCTACAATACTTCTCCACAGTAGGATACTGATCACAATCCAAGATTCAAGAACTGACCGACACAGACAGAGCCAAAACTGCTCAAGAACAAAATGAAGTGACAAGATCACAATCAGATCACAAAAATGGATTGATCGATTGATCTTTCACCTCAATGATCTGCGATCTCTACAATTGCAATTCATATTCTGTATATAGGCTTGCGCCTTTACATCCAAGGTCCACTTCTAACTAACTTCTAACAAACTAGTGACCTATATCCACAAAATGTGGTCAATCAGTACATAATTGCATAAGAAATTCCAAAAATGGTTATTCTTCTGCCTATCACGCTGATTTGGTCTTGCGCAGTCTCGCATGAGCTTACATAGCCTCGGTGGTGCTGTGCAAATCAACCAAAACTCCTGCCAACATGCCCCCAACACAGTATTTTGGATTTCCCTCGAGCCACGCCAGGTAGAAAGGGTTTACTCCGTCATCTTGGTCTTGAAGTCCTTGAATAATTTAGTGGGTCCTCCTTCAGTGGGTTTTCCTCCCTAGCATTGCTATCCACCACATTCCTACCTTCTTGTACTTCCCAAAGTGCAACGACTGCTTTGATAGCCAAATTCCAGCCAATGTACTGGAATTCTTCCAGCTGGGTGCGATGCTTGCCCTGAAGTTCTTGGGATTTGGTAGCTCTTTGTTGTAGGTCCTTGAACTCTTCAGAGCACATGATTTAAACCATGAGAGGCATTGTTTTTAGCGACGTCTTCAGTGTCATCAACCGAGCTTCAACTTCCCGTGCTTGCTTGGTCAATTGGTCTAGTTGGTCATCCTGGATGACACTTTGCCAGAACTATGCCGTTGCTTCACTGATCGTCTTCGCTTCCTACTACATAGCTTCAAACTGTGCCATTATCTAGTTGGTGGTATTTCTCTGCTCGACAATCTTCTCTGGTGGTGTCTCGGGGTAAACAAGGGAATTCGACAGATTGTTTGTCAACTGGAGCTGGGAAATAACTTCCCCAACTCATTTGTCCTTGGTAACTGCAGATATTTTCGTCATGCTTTCATAGATATGTTGACAGGCCTCATCAACAACTTCCTCAACCACACTGCAAATAGAACAGAGTTGCACTTTCTCAACAACGAGGTGATATTGCTCCTTCTTTAACTCAGTAATTTATTCGATGGATTTTCACTGCAGCTCTTCCTATACTTGCTTCAATGTGGCAATCTCTCGTGCCTTTTCTTCCACAAGATTCTCTTTGACCTACTGCAGATCATCAACTTATTCCTATAGCTTCTTCCTGCAGCTTCTTAGTCGCATCCTATGACTACACGTACCCATCGCTTAGCTCCTTCTGCCTATCAGCCAACTCCTGGTTGACACCCTACTGCAGCTTCACTAGATCTTGAGTAGGTAACTTGTTGAGATCAAAAGAAATGCTTGGTAGCAACTGCAAAAATGAGTTCACTTATGTACTTCTCGCATCTATTGCAGTCAGGGGAACTTGGATGTTCCTAGCCCGTGGCTCGGTGCTAATCTCTGGGAGTTCCTACATCACAACCCTCTCTGGTGTCGTTTTTGAAACAACAACATAAATAGAATCTAACTTAGCACTTACCGTGGTGAACCCTTTATTGGTTGGACTGACGCATGGCTTGCGCTGTGGCATTGGAGGAGTCCATGATAGCCTTGATGAGCTGCCATAGCTGGCTCTTCATCATAGAGAGGGAGCTGCTTCCTGTGTCGAGTTCCATGCATTGTTTGGCTCGTTCCTCCTCCAAGATGCACTTTTCTTCTGGATCAAATTCCATCGAAGACTCTCCATCGAAGTCATGAATACTTTTCCCTTCTTGTACAAGCTCATCAGGGGCATCTTCTGGCGGCCCCGTTGATATCTCCTCTGTGCTCATAGGTTTGCACCATTCAACCGGCCAGTCCTAAACTACGACATCCAATTATTCAACTGTGATTTTGTAGGCCATAGGAAACCATTGCTTGTCGGGGTCACGTCACGCCTAGATATAAATGGAATGAGGCTCAATAGAAAACTGAAGGATCCTCTGATATTTGCATGTGGTGACATTGGATAACCGGGGAAAATTGATGGCTACAGCCTACAGTGTTTCCCAATATACCCAAAAATGGATCGTACAGTCCATATGTCGATTGGGATTCATGACCCACCATAAGTTCTGATACCATGTGCCTTTGCACACCTTCACAGTAGTGATTGAAATTAGCTGGTAGTCCTCCGGATCCATCCATGTGACTAATTCAATGAGAATCAACAACCAATTGTAGGAAAAAGGTCATTCCTCAACCTAAGCAGTGACAACATCTTTGAGCAACTGGTTTAACAGAAACAAGGACCAGTTCATTTGTACGCCCTTGATGTATTTTGTGCACATGCAACCATGCCTAAATTGCATTAGACGGGGAAATTATTCCTAACGATATTGCTGGCCAAAATGTGCACCCTGATACACACTACTTGCTTATTAATACTGTCGATGTGATAGGCACGGCCATTGCGCTGCAATCCAAATCTTTCCTTCAACTGCTGGGAAAGATTTTTGTCATTGTCTCGCCCTCTAAAATACTGTGCAGGATCTTCTCGAGCCTTTGGTAATCCCGTAATTTCTAAAATTAGGTCGACCATGATCAGAATAGGGTCATTCAACCATAGTGTCCCACCATGAAATCATGCTAATAGTTTTTTGACACATGTGTGTGCTTCATTCAATCTACCAAAATTAGGCATGTTAACGAGCCCCAACAACCTAGACTTGTCCAAGCCCTACGCCCATGGGTGAGGAATCCATAGGATATGCACATAGGGCACCGTAGGCACTGACTAGTTAGGTTCATAAACTATGTCCTTCAGTAGCAACAAATCATGGTATTCATACTTCATCTTGACCAATGCAGGTATGATGTCCACCGAGCAAGTCATACCTTTTGGTAGCGGTGACAACTTCGGTGGATACTTCTGATTCTTGGTGAGCTTATATGGCTTCACCCTAGGCTGTGTTGGAGTGACATATCCAAGGATATCATTAATAGAGATGCCCCTAGGTACCATGGACTCGATAGCTCCCGAGCTTGATGGTCTGGTCTGTGCAGTTTCCTCTCCTTGCACCCTAGCGGAAGTCCATGTGTGTCTCTTCTGTGGTAGTATGGAACTGGGATTTTGGGCCTTCTGGTTCCCTCTAGGGATCAAAGAGGATCTGATTGGCATGCTCATGAATTCCTCTTCAATTATCATGGGTTGAATGAGGGATTCCCGCTTACTCGAAATCTTGACCGTTTTGAAAGTGCTCAGCATGCTACACTCTGCAATTCTCACAATGCGAACGGATACACTTCAATTTCACTCCTTTCATATTGCTCTTAATTCTGCTACTTCACTAAGCTAAAAAATTCACTCAATTCAACTAAACAATGCCTTGCGCCCACATCCCATGCCTTCTTATATCAAATTACCAATCCAATCTCATCATTTCCAAATCTACCGTGTCCCTCATGACCAAATCTGGCATTAATGACCCCAAATCTACTGACAATATCATCTCACTAACGGTCGGATTGGTCATAAATGTGTGTCACTTCACCAAGCGACACCAGCTAACTGTTTTAATTGTTTGTATTTATTGCTGATTTGACCAACTCATGGCCCCGCTACTATCGTAGGTGGTCTCCCTCATAGCGCTACTGATTTCTATCCTTGCGAAGCCTCTTCCTCTGTGCTCTCCTTGCTACTATCTACCTAGTATATATATATATTTCCCTTGTGCAGTGCCTTAAGCATTGTGCGGTTTGGGCCCCATCCTATAGGGCTTCAAACGGTTGCCATTCACAAGTTTTAGCAACACCGTACCATCTAATTGTTGTAATTGAATTGCACCCCCATAAGTAATTGAATGAACAATATATGCTCCTAAACAGTGCATTTGTAACTTACCTGGATGCTTCATGAACTTAATGTCATATAACAACATCAAATCTCCCTATCTAAATTGCTTATTCTTAATGTTGCAATCATGCCACACCTTCTGTCGATCCTTCTTGATGCGCTAGTGGAACCCTGCGATCAAACAATCATCTTCAAGATGGATCAAATTTGCAATGCACTCCTCTAGTGTTTCCATATTATCCATGCCAGTCGCAGCAGCAATACGTATACTAGGAATAATGTATTCCATAGGAAATACTGCCTCTTTCCCATATACCAATTTGAATGTGTCTGCCCCATCAAACTTTTACAAGTGGTGCGATATGCCCACAATACTGCTGGAATTTTCAAATCCCATTTGTTGTGATTAGCATTACATACCTTTGTAAGCATGGTTTCCAATATTTTGTTGAAGGCCTCGATAGTCCCATTTGCTTGTGGATGGTATGGTGTGCTTTTCTTATGTTGCACCTGCAACTCCTCAGTTAGTGCTCTCACTGTTCGATTGATAAAGTGACTGCCCTGGTCACTCATCAATATCTTGGGACATCCAAACTGTGTTACAATATTCTCAAATATGAACTTTCATGCTATCGCAGCAGTGCAATCCATAATTGGTGCAGCCTTCGCCCACCTTGTCAGATAATTAGTTGCTGTAATGATGTACTGTGCACCAGTCCTCTTTCCTGGTGGATTAATTGGACCCACAAATTCCACAACCCATTTATCAAAAGGTTGCAGAGTTAACTGTGGCACAAGAACCATCTCATCCCGCAGTGATGGTTTGCCGACACGCTGACAGGCATCGCAACACCATGCATAATCTGTCGCATCATTATGTAAAGTAGGCCACCATAGGCCAGCATGTAGTAGCCCTTCCTCCATAGTGTCCTCCCACGATTCCTGCATGTGCTTCTACTAGAATAGGTCCTTTCTCATGCAATAAGATGCACCATTGCAATATTTCATCTGGTCCAAGTTTTTATAATTTCCCAGCAATCAGCTGGAGATACAAAGCTTTCACTACCAATTGCTTCTTCTGACTGATCGATAGGTCCTTTGGGGAAACTCCAGTTTCCAAGAATTGAATGATTGGAGCATAATGGTCATCTGCGATCTCTACCCAAAACAACTACGCATCAGGAAATCCATCATCAATATTGGTAGGTTCTTCTCCTATATCAATGCGGAACAGATGATCAAGGCCAGCATTCAACTGTCCTGGATTCACAATTATCTCAAAGTCAAATTCTTGAAAAAGTAGCAGCCATCGACAGATCTCTCCCCCCAAACATAGGATTATTGACCAGATATTGCAAATCAGAGTGGTCCATGAACATTTTTAAGTGACCTCCCAACAGATAGTGCCTAAACTTTTACAACGTGTAAACCATGGCCAAGCCCTCTCTCTCAGTGGTTGTGTAATTTATTTCAGTAAAAGACAACTTCCTACTTTCAAATGCAATCAGATGATCCAGGTTTCCCTCTCCTAGTTACACAAGTAATACCCCCAGTGCAACAGAAGAGGTGTGAACATGGACATGGAACTCCTTGTTCCAATCTGGGAATACAAGTATAGGCGCCGACGTCATCTTGGTCTTCAGTGTGTAGAAGCTTCCTTGACACTCTTGATTCCATTCAAATGCATCATCCTTCTTTAAAAGATTCTCCATAGGGGCAGTAATCGTAGTGTATCCTTTGATGAACTTGTGATAGTACCCTATGTGTCCCAGTGTCACACGAAGCATCTTCACATTTGTATGTGGTGATAGAATAAGGATAAGCGCAATCTTCGTAGGGTCAACCAACAACCCTTACTTGCACACTATATGTCCTAACAACATCCCGAATGGCGCACAAAAAATGCACTTCTTTGAATTCAATGCAATTTGATGCTATTGACACCTTTCTAGCATCAAACGTAGGTTTTCTAAATGATCCTTAACCAGACCATAAAATTTCCAATCATCCATGTATACCTGCAAGAACTTCTACATGAAATATTTGAACGCAGTGACAACCACCCGAGAAAATATCGCTGGTGCATTCTTCAATCCAAAGGGCATGACTGTAAATTGAATACAAACCCATTCAATGACAAATGTGGTCTTATGCCGATCTTCCTTTGCGATTTGGATCAGGTGATACCCCAAAAATACATCCATGAAGGAGTATATCTCCTAACCACCTACCCCTTCAAGGACCTCATCTGTAAAGGGAGTTGGAAAAGGATCATGTAGGCATGCATCGTTCAAATTTCTTAGGTCGACACAAATGCGAACCTCTCTAGTCTTTTTGTCTTGAACCACCATAGGGATTATCCATTTCAACTCTTCGACGAGCTTAATGATTCCAGTGTCCAACATCCAGTCAAGCTCAGCTTTGAACCGCTCTTTGTATCGCGGGTTCAGTCGATATGGTCTCTGTTGCACAAGTTTCACATCTAGTTTCAATGGGATTTTCATCTCCCCTAGATCCCCTAATATCCCTTTCATTTCATAGAATTGTGTTGGAAAGAGATCCTGGAATTCATGTAGCAGATCTATGATCTGTGCCATTGTTTCATTGTCCCAATAGTCCCCAATATTAGAAAAATTCAGGTTGTCTTCCGTCCCGATGTTAACTTTTCTAATCTTCAGTGGCTAACTCATGGGGTAAGTTGGTATGTCTGGTGCTACAACATCGTGACTTACTTCTGATTATGGAATATTAACATTTTGCATGTCATCATCATCTTCAGGTTCACCAGATAGATTGTAACATGTCATCATGGATTACCTATGACACTGTGCATGAGGATTTATAGGGTATGCAGCTGGTACAACCTTCAATACTACATCGCAGATGAGTTGGAGTACATTATGGACCTCAGGTTTAGTATCCCAAAAACTAAAAGTCTGTGAAAATAAAACCGATAGCTCCTCCTAGGTAGTTATAGTTCTGCGTAGTTCTGCTGCCACATTCCAAGATCTAGGCATCTTGTCCAATGTATGAACAAAAGAATGGACCCACTCATCCTTGGGTCACGACTCCCACAAGGTCTGACATTCCATCAAATGATTGGTGGGGTCATTTTTCCCATCATATCTCCCAGAGTGATAGATATTTGAATCACTAAAGCACACCATCATCAATCGTCAACACTATGCCCATTCATGGATTGTCTGCTTTTGAGTTCCCACCAGCGTGCTGGGGTGGCCTTCAATGCTTCTTCCAATTCCAACAACCTCTATGGTTCAAACACTTTTTCTTCAAATTCTTTAAGGAATCTAGACAACTCTGGTAGCCCCTCATAGATTGGCAACTTGATAATCTTAGTCGCAACGTGACATAGGGATTGTGTGACCAGTCCACACTTTCTAAAAGACACCTCATGCAGCCAATTTTGCCAATTTTCTAAAGCATCATTAGAATAATAGGACACAGAGCTAGCGCTGTGTCATCCAAGTTTTCCATCGATGGTAGCATGGATATAGTCTTTGGAGATATTATAGACATGATCCTAGCCTCTACCAACTTCATCCTTGACAGGTTCAATATACCAGCATCCTTCGTGAGGGTCCATGGGAGCAATGACCCTGATATCTTGGTTTTCAAATTTCATAACCCGCTTCTTGAAATTGATAAATACCATGCTATCATTGGCCCATCCAATCCCCAGTAGTGTGGGATAAGATCCTCCACCGTCAACTACTTCAATAACATCAAAATCGACACATGTCTTCATACCTTCGACATCGACGACTAGGTTGGAGACATGGCCAATAGGCTGAACTTTGGCATGATTTTCTAGTTGTAGTTGCATAGGGGACCATCCCAACATTGGATTTCCCATCAGCTACCAAGTCTGCTTGGTCAAAATATTCACATCTGACCCAAGATCCAGAATAACTGAATCGACTTCATAGTCCCCAATTTGGATGTTCATTCTCATCTCTTTTATTTTCTTTCTCTTCTAGAGGGAATTCATTGCGGAATCCTTCAACATCTTATTCTAGTGGTATAACAATTTCTCAATCTCCAAGAGAGCCTTGGGATCTTCGGTTAGTGATAGACAAATCTCAAAAAATTGTTGCAAGGTACCATGCTGTCATGATGGTCCTGCCTCTACAGAAGGATCAAAAGCAAATGGAATTTCAACAATAGGTGACTTACTCAGATTTCTCTAGATTGCATGCTTGGCCTCAAAGAAGGTATCTTTCTCTATTGCAATATCAAATTCTTCCTTTTTCTTCCCAGCAAACCGAACTTGTTGATGGGGTCCATCTTCTTCAGTCATCGCACATGCACGAGTGACAACAGCAACATCAATAGCCTGGGTTCTGGGTTTTGCTAGAATCGTTGCAATCGTTGGTCCTTTATTATGGTTTTGAGCTTGGTTCAGGGGTGGATTTTGATTCGTTGATAGGTTCATAGGCTGATTTTGAGTCTGTAGCGGTATCTCACTATGATTCTACAATGAATACTAGTTATGTACTTGGTTTTGGTTTTGGAACTGGTTCTGCAACTAAGGGATGTTTCCATCCTGCCACTTCGCAATCAACTGAGGGAAATTTTCAACATATGGTCGCTTGCTGCAGTATGTACACAGTGCATGAGGACACTCCCTCTGGTAATTCCCAAATACTCCACAGGTGTAACACTGGATTGATTCTCTACCTCGTCCTCCCCCTCTTTCGAAGCCTCCTCCTCGTCCCCTAAATCCTCCTCAAAATCCTCCTTGTCTCTGGTACTATGGTTGAACTACTTGTTGATATTGTGGTTGGGCTATCTACTGTGGGGGATTCAGTTGCTACTGAACGTAGTGCACTGCTTAACCATACTGCGGTTGAGTTTGAGTGATCGACAATTGATTATACTGTAGTCATAGTGCAAACTGTGGTTGTGCTACAAACTATGGTTGCGGTGCAAACTATGGCTATGACTGTGACAGAATAAGCTGCATTTATGGAGGTGGTATATACTATACCTGGGATGTCGGCTGTACCATCTGCGGCTGAGGTTGCGACTGCTGGATCCCACAGGGATCCTTTCCCTTCACAAAGTATGAATCATATGTTTTCTCTTGAAACAAGTCATAACCTCAGCATTATTTATCCTTGTGCCCCACTGAGTGACAAAATTTGCAATACAAACTTTCTTCCTTCGTAACCATCTTCTACATGTAGATACAGTTTTCATGTCAATTCCCATATACTTGACTTACGCGACACCATGGTAGGCCAATGCAACTCAAGGGGTTCGGTGCTCTTGAGAGAAAATAATTTCAGAAAGTCGGACAGGTGTCCTCAGTGTGTCCATCAACATGATACTGTGTGCACCAAAGGTCATCATGTTCTTCTTTTTCCTTCTTGATATCTTGTAGTTGGAGTGTAAAATTTGCTAGCTATGCCTGAATCTAGTTCATGCCAACTATAGTCTCTCCAATAGGAGAATCTTCTAACTTCATCATGATCTCCAGGGCCTTTCTCTATGTCATGATCTTTTTCTGCATTAACGAATATGGGATGTGTGAGACTAGTGCAGAGATTAACCACTCCTTATGCTGAACATCGCTCATTTTGAAGCTAACTTGAGCCATCAACGTCTTAAACTATTGATCAAAATCCCAAATAGTTTCATTCGGGAACTGCTTGATCTCTTTGAGTTCTGTAATATACTGGGCCTCAGATTTGGGTTTCTTAAATTATTCGAATATCCCTTCTCGAATCTCATTCAGTGTTTTTGCCATTGTCCCCTGAGAAACCTGCATGAATCTCAAGTATCAGTCAAGCGCACGACCCCTGAGAGTGGTCACCAATTGGATTTTCTTGATATCATCATCCATAATCTGTTTGGAAGTCCAGACTGCTTCACACAAGAACCAGTACTGCTCCAGGTCATCAGTCCCGTTTCTATGGAAGATTGGTAATTTCATCTTGTCACTCACCATTCTGGGCCTTCTTCCTCCAAATGGTGCTCTACTACTAGATTGTTGTTGGCATGTCAGACAAGTTGATGTAGAATGCACTTTTTTACTTGTTGGTGGAGTAGTGCACGAAGGTGTGGACACGTTACTGCTGGGATTCGAGCTTAATGCTACCCTAGGTGTAGCTTGGGTCTGGTCATCCTCGTTGTCACTATAGGGTCACTTCATCCCATGTGGTTGTTATTTGCAGCCTTGTGTCTCGATCACAGCAAGACCTTTCCCTGTCCTCTGCCTCTTCTCTTGTCGAAACCTTGCTCCTCCCCTCATAAAAACACTTGTTTCCTTGACGACCCTCATAGTATCACCAAAACTCATACCCATCTACCCCTTATATTGCCATTTTCCTCCTCCCTTTCATCGTAGTTTCCACTGCCTCCACACAATGAGTTCCACTACTCAAGGTGCATTTTTAGAATACCTTTCTCGTAGACAAGCATCCTAATAGATAATTATAGAGACAACAAGAACCTACCTTGTGGTCCATTGAAGAACTCTCTTTGTGCTTCGCTATATGACTTATTGGTATCGACTGCAAACTCAGTGATGTATCCTTCCAAAATACTATTTAGCCATACTTCGACATCTTGCAATGCTTTGTTGTCAGTTTCTCACAGTTCCTAGATTAGTTCAGGGGTCCAAGATGTTGGATCCCCTCCTTGATGTTTATTCTTCTTATAATTGAACTACGCTAGCCACTCATACAATATGATAGGAAATTCACAGAAGAACCATTCATGTGCATCGTCCTAGATATATCTAGCCAACCAATCGTTTACTTTGGATTCTGATTCTCTGCTTTAGTAAACTCTCATAGCTTTAGGTCGAACCAATATTTGATATCTGGTTTATTTGGATGCCACAACATATCCTCCCTTTAGTTGTAATGAGGCTCCGGAAATAGAACCATTTGTTGGTGAAAACCCACCAACAAAGCCTCGTCAATAGGGGTTTCCACTTTGTCAACGCCCAACTAGTGCGATCTCCCTGAGCACCGGCCCAGACAGGTTTGACCCTGCCTGACAACACCCACAAGGAGGATGAATTCTCACCCGAGATGTCAAGGGAGAGATGTTAGAACCAAGTTTCTGATAGAAAGAAGTGAGGGAAGGGCATCAATGACTCAACAACATAATCATCAGATCCTTCAGAGATAATTTATCAATATCGCAACATTCATCACAGATCTATCAACATATCTAACAATTCTCTAATAGATCGCATCAATTACTTATTCATCGTAGTAGTGTTATTCATTCATACAACAGATTCAGTAAACATCCATCATTGAAATCGCAACACATAAATATAGGAAATAAATAAGAGACAAGATCAATTTAGGGCAACATCCATCATATCATATTACTTTTGCACAATAGATCCAAATCATACAGTATTTCTCCACAACAGGAGACTTATCACAATCCAAGATTCAAGAACTGACTACACAGACATAGCCAAAACTGATCAAGAACAAAATGAAGCAACAAGATTACACTCAGATCACAAAAATGGATTGATTGATTGATCTTTCACCTCAATGATCTGCGATCTCTACAATTGCAATTCATACTCTATATATAGGCTTGTGCCTTTACATCCAAGGTCCACTTCTAACTAACTTCTAACAAAATTCTAACAAACTAGTGACCTATATCCACAAAATGTGGTCAATCAGTACAAAATTGCATAAGAAATTCCAAAAATGGTTATTCTTCTGCCTATAGCGCTAATTTGGTCTTGCGCAGTGTTGTGTGAGCTTCCACAGCCTTTGCGGTGCTGTGCAACTCACTTACCCAAAACCCCTACCAACAGTAACTCCATCTCAAAACCTACATAAGTGCCATATGGTAAACAAGTAATATTTGACATAAAAGGAAAAATAACATTAATTCATAGATTTGGGACATGAGAATTAGATGTGTCATTAAAGGCAAAGAGAGAATTATAAAGTAAGCTTCCTAGATTTTTCAAGAAAACCAAACAAGGATAAAAAGGAAAGCCAAATAACAAAAACCGTAAAAACCAAGCATGAAATATTCCATGTACATGTCTCCAAAGTACTTGATGTTGAAGTTTAAGGGTTAGAGGAGTATTTAATTTAAGTAGTAAACTTTAATGCATGAACATATAAAATCAGATTCAGAACAGTACTTCTCTAATAAAATTTGATCTAGAATAAAAAAACATAATTTTCATCTCTTTCAATTTAATGCTCCATTAGTCACTGCGTCAACGTTTGTCCTTGAGAATAATCAAATTCCATGTACAATAACAACAATACAAAACAATGTACAATAGATATCAACAGTAAAGAATCATAACCAATATTTGAATAAACCATATACTCATATATTTCAGATTTGATCTTGTCACGGAAGGGACAAGTCAATCTGGGAAAATAATTTACATACCTTGAGACAGGGGCCGAGAGGGTTAAAGTAGAAGCATACTATTATACTGTGAAATGGAAATTCTTCATCTGAGTGCTAACACTGAATCCATCGGTACACAAAAGGACATAATGGATAGAAGTTGCTAAAAACCTATAGATGAGCATGATCCTTGATATACTTTATTCCTTCCACTCTTTCCCATGTTTTTTAATAAGCTTAACTTGTAATCATGACTATTGACATTGCACCTCATGAGTCATTCGTGGGTAGCCATATATGCAACCCATGATGATATGATCACACTATGCATTTGTGGGTTTCCTTCACAAGAGTTGTGGTCAATTCACGACTTGCCAGTATACATACCCACGGTTACATTAAGCCAAAAAATTAAAATTAAAAACATGATTAGTCAGGTACATTTGGGTTTGTAATCATAACGTAACCAACCTCCCTAGCCATCATAGCCTTCGTAACACCCCCTGATCACCAAATATAAGTAGAGGGGAGGGGTATAGGTTAGGTGAAGCATAATAGAAGAACAAGGTTATGTTGGAGGAATACCTTTGAAGATTCGAGCAAGAGAAATCAATCCTTAGCCAGCATAGGAGGGCTTTGTTGAATATTGTAACTTCAAAGGATATTCTAAATGTATTTTACTGATGTAACCCAAGGGAGATGTTATTGTTCCTCTATCAGGGTGTTACTATTGTATTTGGTCATCATCGAGTCATGGGGTAAATCCTCCATTGTAAGTCAGGTCTATAGTACCCTAATGAATATAATATAATATTGTATTGAGTATTTTTAATTTCATTTGGCCCACTTAATTAAGTGGGGATGGCTTGTTAGGTTAAAATTCAAGTGATGAAAAGAGTATAAATAGATGAGATGTGTTCCTCATTTGAAGGAACACTCACTATTAGGATTATTAATCCTCCCTTGTCCAAATTTGGTCATATGTCTAAATCGGGAGTCATGTCTAAATCGGAAGTCCATCCAGTCTATTGATAGTCATTAGCACCATTGGTTAAACTTGACCTAATTGGGGCACATGTTTCAGTTACCAAAGTGTGGGGAACACTAATTGAGGCTCACTGCCACTTATTGCACTTGATTGCATAAGTTTAGGAGTCTCCTAGATCAATCCCTACAATTTAGGAAGCAACTGGGAGTGCCGAAACCAACCAAGGTCAGTTCACTTCAGTTAATGACTAGTCAAGCCAAGTTAGGAGTTAGTTACATTCAGTTCTAGCTCTCTACATTTAGTTAAATAATGGTTTAATTAATTGCACACATGTGGGACGTTTTTCTCACCTACCACAATTAGTTAACCATTATTTAATACTAAATGCAACACTTGGTTGTGTTTTAGAACTCCGGTTATGATTTAGACAAGGACAGTTAACTATTGGGTCCTCCAATAGTGATTTAGACAAGTCTTGGTTACCTACATTCAAGTAGAGTCTAATCAATTCGAACTTCCTCATGTGGATTCGAATTTCTTGTGGCTATTAAAGCCATTGTACTTCATTGTAATTATCTATCTGGATTACTTTTTTGATTAATGAAAGCATTCACAGCTGCAAGCCTTTTGCACTGTTTCATTCTTCAATGGCTGAGTAAATTGTGAGATATTCTTTGTGAGTTGTGTGTTTGTCTACAGATCTATATGCTCAAATTTAACATGGTATCAGAGCCTCGACGGACAAGGTACTTCTCCTCCTCGGATCTCCTACTGGATCATTTTTTTTGTTTTGTAGGTACAACTTCGAAATGAATTCATCAGTTCCTCTTCTCACCCGATCCTCAGACTATTTTGAATGGAGGTTGAAGATGAATATATGTTTGAGAAGACAAAAACTCTTTTCGGTGTCTATTGGACTAGGTAGAAATTATTTTGAGAGTGTCAATAACTGGATAAAAGCAAAGGATAAAGCTTTTGAAATAATGGAACTGGCTCTTTCTCCTAGCATGCGCTACCACAGTAGATCTATTAAAGATCCACAGGAACTCTGGGCAAGATTGGAAAGAACCTTTGGATGCACATGGAGCATCCTTGATCCAAAAATCTCGGCCTCCACTCTCTCTGATGAAGTTGTTCAAGATGAAGAAGAAGTAGAAGCTTCTACACAGTCAATTCGAATTGAAGACAGTCTCCATGCAGTGACTCCTTCTCCTGATGCTCCGGAAGTTCATGAGATCTCTGATATATCATCTTCTCATATTTCTGAAACAGAAGAAGACATTAGAATCTCTGATATTGAAGAAAAACTCTGCTGCACTTCCATGCAAACATCCACCGATGATTTTCCTTTAAATTCTGTGCAAAATTTACTAGTAACTGCTTCCGAAAGTGAAGAGAAATTTGATTTTTATTCCTCTAATGTTGCTGTTGGTGTGCAAATGTGTGATACCTTGGATATTTTGGAAGAAATATCATATTACCATAGTGATCCATTCGCTCCCCATGATCTAGTTTTTCTAGCAAATTCCTGCAGGATTGCATGCACCAAAATTCAGAATTTTGAAGCAGAAGAAAGCCGTGCATCGACCGTCACAGTTAACCATTTATTTGAATATGATATTAACCTTATTGGATCTGATATGATCTTATTTAGATATGATCTGATATTTCTTGGTTTAATATATCAAATTCATAATCTTTCAGTACTGCTTGTAGCTGTTCTCATCAACGGTGTGAAGAAACAAGTACCGCAAGTCTCCTACAAAACTGCTGCTGGGGATTTGATTCCATTTCAAAGTTTTGGATATGTTTTGAACCTTTTTATATATGATTTAATTTCTGATCTGATATTATTTGGTTCATATTTTAAAATTCAAAAGCATCCAATCATGCTTGTAGCTGCTCTCACCAATTCCGGTGTGAAAAATCAAGTACCGCACTTTCTCTTCAAAACTGCTGATGGGGATTTGGTGTTAGTTTCCTCATATGAGGTTAATGATATTTTATTATGTGATTAATTATCTATTTCAGAAGATATATCAGACTATGGAGCTCCAGCATTCGCTCTCAACAGTCCCAGTGCTTCTCTACCATTGATCACATGCTCATCTTCTCATAGAACTAGTAAAGAGAAAGATTTTGTGCATCCGCCTGGACACTTGCTCCTAACACTTGGGGCTGTTCTTACCACTCATGGTTTGCTGTTCATGGCTGCAACATATCAGTTTCTTGATTGTTCATCACATTCTCTGAATTCTCAAGAACCTTTCCTCACTTTTCAGTTGACCTCAGTTGCTCTACATGGGTCCAGTCTTCATCCGGCAGCTGTCTATATTTCTGATTTAGTTGGGCATATCGTTATTCTTCCAAAGAGGAATATTCCTCCAGACATATGATGGAGAGGTTCACATGCCAGGCCCCAGGATACCTATGCACAGAAGAACAATATTGATCCTTATTCTACCTGCTTAATTAGAAGGGGTTTTTTTTTTCCCATGTGGTTTTTCCCCAAGCACCTTATTTTTGAGCAGTTCCTTTACTTTAATTGATGTAATGGGTGACCTATGGTCTTAGTTACTAGGGCCCATAGTTTGTCCAAGTTAGCATTCAAGGGGGGTGTTAGGATTATTAATCCTCCCTTGTCCAAATTTGGTCATATGTCTAAATCGGGAGTCCATCCAGTCTAGTTATAGTCATTAGCACCATTGGTTAAACTTGACCTAATTGGGGCACATGTTTCAGTTACCAAAGTGTGGGGAACACTAATTGAGGCTCACTGCCACTTA
>LPNX010923144.1:133956-205731 GCA_001517045.1 Pseudotsuga menziesii
ACTTGTGTATAGCGCATAGGAGAGAGAGAGAGATAGATATCTCCTGGAGGGAGGCTCACCTATATGGGGTCTTGTATTTTAATTTTTATAGATCTTATATAGAGGAAGTTTTGCTGGGTTTTCTTCCCCATGAAGGTTTCCTAGGATAAATATTTGTGTTCTTTGTGTGGCTGTGCATGTCCATCTTTCAGTGACATTTTGCTTATGGTTATTATGTTATGATGGTAATATTATAATATCTAATATAACCATTAAAAACTTAGCATGGTATCAGATCCACCTTGAAAGAAGTATGTGTGCAGCCGAAATAGTGTTACAACTACAACTATTGAAGATTAGGGTTTCATGTTTGAAAACCCTAAAAGACTAAAAATAGTCATTTTGGTGCATTCACTATATCTCGATATTGGAGAAGGACTAGGAGCTGAAACATTTACAGGCCAAGGATAAATTCTTGATGTACCCTTTGTAAATGTTTCAGCCTCAGATTCACTATATTAAACGTGATATGATTCCTCCAAATCAGGGTTCCGACCTCTCCCTCGATTCGGCCTTAAATAGGTGACCTAGGGAGAATTTATATATCTCGGGCTAACAAGGTCCAAATTAAATTTAGCAAAATGTCGTAGATAGGGAACAGACTTTAATTTATGTAGTAAAAGTTTCATACTCTGATGGTAAAACAATGACATGTGGTAGTCCGTACAAGTTCTCTATGTTGAATAGTCCTGAAATTAGTCACCTTGGGAAAATGCACATAATTCCAAATTGGTGAAACCAATTATTTTCTAACTTGCAGGGTTGGAAAGAGGAAAGATGAGGTTACCTCAATGCAAATTTGTAGACACGTAGGAGTATTAATTTCGAAGATACTGTAGAAACAATATCAGGAAATTATGCATAAGAAAGTGAAGAAAACTAGGGCACTAGATATTTTGTAGTTTTGATCACAACTTTGGGAAAATGAGTATACTGCTCAATTCGCCTTAAGGAGGAACATATTTCTATCCAATTAGATCTGAAATATACTTAAGTTGAAAAATTAGGGTTTCTCTGTCAAACCCTAGCTCCACCAAAAGCAACACTCCAAAAAGGATTTCAAGCAAGCATGAGATTGAAGCAATCTCATTGGTCAAAGAAGAAGTTGCAGATCCAGAAGGAGATGAAAACAAAGCAAACAAAGATAAGTATTTGAATTGTATTTCCTGTATATTCTATGTATTATGCATGATAGAATGTTTGCATTAATGATAGTATACTACTAATATGCATGATATGGGTAAGTAGCCCATGGTCCTATACATATCTCCATTTCTATTTATCTAGAATGAAACCCCTTTGCTGAAATATTGGATTAGTGAAAAATATCAATGATGTTATGGTAGAGATGGAAGGAATTTGGAAATTTTCCATGAGATATGGATGGATGTTGTATTTTCTAAAATAGTTTCATGATGCATAAAAATTTATCTTTATGCATATGTCCTTTGAAATGGTTCTAACCATGCAACTGATGCATTTGACTTGTATGAAAGGTCGTGTACAAATGCCTACAAGAAAGTGAGGATGAGACTTGTTCTGAAGAAAAAGTGATGACAATTCAATATTCACTCCAATGAACATGAACCTAAAGCTTCCAGGGTTAGAGACACCATGATGGAATAAATATCTTCAGAAGAATCTAAGAAGAGCAGTAGATCCACCTCGAGAGATGAAAACCAACTTGGGCATGAGAGATAACTCAAGATGAAGAAAAGTATGGCAGGAATTCCAAACCAAAGTAAGAGGCCACAAACACACTCTAGTTGTGTTTCACAGTTGGGTGACATCATTGATGCAAACCCTTCTAGCTAAGGAAAAATCTATGATCAAAGAGTAACAGTTGATCATGGGGAATGATGTATATGATATGGTTCCGAGACTTGAAAGGAAGTCTGTAGTGTCTTCCATATGGATCTACAATAACAAGTATACAAAGCAATTTTCATGGTTTGTCTCAGAAATAATAGACTATGGCATGGCATACTCTATTAAACAGAAACACTTCTCCAGTAGAAGTATATATCAAGCAAAGAACCACTTGTACATAATAGGATTTGTATGATCTTAGAAGGAACCCATAGATAAGAAAATTCAAGAGCTTGAAAGATCACCTAGAGTGATGACTATCTTAAACTTTGCTACAAGGTTGATTATGGAAACCTATAGAAGACAACAAGCTCAAAGTTGGGTGCAAGAGGAACTTTTCGACAAAGTTCACGATAAAGGGATATTGGTATCTAGTAACCTGATATGGATACATAGTAGTAGAGGATTCTACCTGTCACTCTAGTATAGAATACAAAGGGAAGATGATGCTCTGCTTCAGGGGGAGTGACTATAGAATATCTCTAAGTTCGACATGGTATGATAGGATGGACAACTTCCTGATGGACCAAGACTTTACCAAGAGTAAAGTGGGTTCCAACCTTTAAGGTTGAATGCAAAATACTGGGATATGTCGATGCCTTGATAGGATGAAATCATGGTAGAATCAGTGATGGAAGAATACAAGTCATGTTTGGGACATAGTACCCAAACCAAGAAGAAAGAGTGTGGTATCTTCCAAGTGAATTTGCAAGATAAAACATGTTGTTGATGGAAGGAAATATTTGTGGCTAGAGGATTCTCTCAAGAGAGATGGAATTGATTATGAAGAGACAATTGCTCCAGGAGCAAGGTACACTTCCATCAGAACCATCATGGCACTTGCTTCCATGATGAAGTGGGATATACACCAGATGGATGCAAAGAAAACCTTCCTTAATGAGGAAGAGGTTTACATCAAACATCCACAAGGATTTGAAGTCGAAAATAGAGCGACTCATGTATGCAAGTTGAAAAAGGATGTGTTTGAATTGAAGCAAGCTCCTAGAGATTGGTATGGAAGAATAGATAGCTTCTTGGTAAGCATAGACTTTCCCAAAAGTAAAGATGATCCTAACCTTTACCTTAAGGTTATGGATGATGAACTTGTCATACTATTGTTGTACGAGGATGATCTTTTTCTGACTGGAAATGAGAAACTGATCACAGATTGCAATAAGAAGCTAGTTGAAGAATTTGAGATGAAAGATCTTGGATTGATGCATTATTTCCTAGGGATGGCAGTATGGAAGATCCCAAAAGGAATCCTTCCGAACCAGGGAAAGTATGCAGTGGAAATATTAAGAAGATCTGATATGTTGTATTGTGAAGTCATGGCCACAACCATGGATGCCAACATGAAGTTGTTGTTTGATGAGACATCAGAGTTAATAGATATAACTTAGTACAAATAGATTATTGGGTGATTGATATATCTGAGGAATACAAGGCTAGATATATGCTTTGATGTTAACACCTTGGGTTAGTATCTAGTTAAAAATAGATGTGTTCACCTGATAGCTGCAAAGCATGATGAGGTACCTTAAAGGTACGATATATTAATATGGTAGAGATCATGAATATAGATTATATAGATATATGGATTCAACTTGGGAAGGAAGTGTTGTATATAGGAAGAACACCTCAGATGGATGTTATGGTATGTGATCTACCACGATCTCATGGTTTTGTAAGAAACAATCCAGTTTTTCTCTCAGTACGACCGAAGAAAAGTACATTGTAGCTTGCTATGCTAGTTGGGAAGCCATATGGCTTCAAAAACCTAATGTCAAGACTATTTGACATGGATTTGGATACCACAGTGTTTCTTTGTGACAACCAGAGTTGCATAAAGATGACAAAGAATCATGTGGGATGTGGTACTAAAGGGAGATATACAAATTTAGTATGTAAGTACCGATGAGCAAGTTGTTGATGTGGTGACCAGGATTTCATGACAATATTGGTGTAGTTCAAAAATAATTTCCTTGCAAGGAGGAACAATGATGATGATACTACATACTTTCCTTGTAAGGAGGAATAGTGATGATGATACTACATACTTTTCTTGTAAGGAGGAATAGTGATGATGTTACTACATACTTTCCTCGTAAGGAGGAACAATGTTGTTGATATAGATCTTTCCTCGCAAGGAGGAATGATGAATATATGGACCCTTCTCGGAAAGGAGAAACAGGTCAAAGATATGGACCCTTCTTGAAAAGGAGAAACATGTTGAAGATATAGACCCTTCTCAAAAAGGAGAAATAGGTTAAAGATATTGACCCTTATCGGAAAGGAGAAACAGGTCAAAGATATAGAGTCTCTTCGGAAAGGAAGAACAATCCGAAGATATGGACCTTCTTCAGAAAAGAGGAACAAGTCAAAGATATGGAGTTCCCTCAGAAAGGAAGAGTAGGCCGAAGACATGAACCCCCCTCAAAAAAAGGGGGAGTAGGTTGATAATATGGATCCTCCCAAAAAATAGGGAGTGATGATGAGGATGACATTGATTATTGGATGACAGTGGTGTTCCAGCATGAAAGAAGACAAGTGCACTTGAAGATGCTGACAAGGTACGGTATTCATTTGTGGACGATAGTATCCTCTCTTGAGGATGGCAGGTATAACACTCTATTCATGAGAGTGTTCCTTACTAGCTAAGTATGGCCCTATATATATTACTTTCACATGAAGAGTACCCGCATTAATTTGTGGACGATAGTATCCTCTTTTGAGAATGGCAGGTATAACACTTTTTTCATCAGAGTGGTCCTTACTAGCTAAGGATGGCCTTGCAGATGTTACTCTCGCATGGAGAGTACCCAGATTTAGTTGTGGATACCCTAGAATAACACTCACTTAGGAGTGGTCCTAACCTTTGTGGCATGGATGCTCTAAAATGAGTCCTAATGGATGATAGGACTAACATTTTGTATGCAGTCGAGATCTACTCTATAGACAATATTCTTGTCTGGAGAGTATGCCTACATTCATATGTAGATACCATAAAATAACACTCGCTTGGGAGTGGTCCTAACCTATGTGGTATGGATTCTCTATGATGAGTCCTGACAGGATCCATAGTATAAAACTCACTTGGGAGTGGTCCTAACCTATGTGGTATGGATGTTCTATGATGGGATGAAATTTTGTATGCGTTCGATATCTGCTCTGCAGACAATACTCTTGCTTGGAAGAGTATTCCTACACGTAAGTGTAGACACCGTAGTATAACAATAAATTGGGAGTGGTCATAACCTGTGTGGTATGGATGGTATATGATGAGTCCTCACAGATGATAGGGCTGGCACTGGGTGCGGTCAATATCTAAATTTAGTTGCAGACGATTCAGCTAATCAATTTCATGGATCATGCTAATGGAGGATTGAATTGTCCTTGGACTTCTATTATAAAGTGATCGGGATTGTTCATCCTACAAATATATCACGTGTACTGTAGGTAGCATGGCGGCAAAGGATCAAGTAGATCAAAGTACAACAATGAAGGGTCAAGTAGATCAAAGTGCGGCTCCAAATAATCAAAAGGATCAAAGTGTTGCTACAAAAGGATTGAAGTGCTATAAGAATGGATCAAGAAGATTAGAAGGATGTTGTAGAAGATCAAAGTGTTGCTGAAAAGGATAGAGAAGATCAAATTGCTGCTGCAAAGGATTGAGAAGATCGAAGTGCTGTTGCAAAGGATCGAGAAGATCGAAAGTGTTGCTACGAAGGATCAAGAAGATCGAAGTGGTACTGCAAAGGATCAAAGTACTACAAAGGATCAAAAGATCGGATTGCTGATACAAAGGATTGAGAAGATTGAAGTCCTACTGCAAAAGATCGAGAAGATCCAAGTGTTGCTGCAAAGGATCGAGAAGATCAAAGTATTGCTGCAAAGGATTAAGAAGATAGAAGTGTTGTTGCAAAGGATCAAGATTATTGAAGTGCTGCTGCAAAGGTCGAGAAGATCAAAGTGTTGCTGCAAAGGATCAAGAAAATCAAAGTGTCGCTGAAAAGGATCAAGAAGATTGATGTGCTGCTGCAAAGGATTGAGCAGATCAAATTCCTACTACAAAGGATCGAGAAGACCAAATTGCTGCTAGAAAGGATCAAGAAGATTGAAGTACTATTGCAAAGGATATAAAGATAAAAGTTCTACTGCAAAGGATCAAAATATCGAAGTACCATTGAAAAGGATCAGAAGATCAAAGTGTTTCTACGAAGGATCAAAAGATCAAAGCGTTGCTGCAAAAGGATCAAGTGATTGTGTGATGCAAAATATAAATACATTGAAGAGTAACTATTCCGGTTACTGATGAATGTTGAAAACTTCCTATGACATATATATGTACAACCTCGATGATGCTGTAGATATTGTCTCTTTTTTTTCCTATAGTATATGATGATTTTGTCAGTAGAATAACCTTCTCATTAAGGGGGAGTTTTAAATATTGTAACTTCAAAGGATATTCTAAATGTATTTTACTGATGTAACCCAAGGGAGATGTTATTATTCCTTCGACGAGGTGTTACTATTGTATTTGGTCATCATAGAGTCATGAGGTAAAGCCTCCACTGTAAGTTGGGTCAATAGTACCCTAATGAATATAATATAATATTGTATTGAGTCTTCCTAAGTGAATTCGACCCACTTAATTAAGTGGGGCCGACTTGTTAGGTTAAAATCAAGTGATGAAAATAATATAAATAGAGGAGATGTGTTCCTCATTTGAACACACACTCACTTGTGTATAGTGCATAGGAGAGAGAGAGAGAGAGAGAGAGAGAGAGAGAGAGAGAGAGAGAGAGAGACTGGAGGGAGGCGCACCTATTTGGGGTCTTTTATTTTATTTTTTATACATCTTATATAGAGGAAGTTTCACTTGGCTTTCTTGTTGAAATATTGTAACTTTGAAGAATATTCTATATGTATATTTTTGTGGTCCCCGATGGTCCTAACGGGAGAACCACTTGTATTACTTTGTATCCCAATGCTTCTAATCAGAAGAACTAATAAGAGTCATGAGGTAGTCCCCTCTAATTGTAAATGTGGGTCATTAGCACCCCAGTGCGGTTACTTGAGCCTACATGTGTAACTTGAGCCTACATGATTAACTTGAGCCTACGCATCGGATTTAATTATTAAAGTGAACGGATGAATATAAATAAAGGTGTGGTGCTCCTCATTTTAGACACACACTCTCACTTGTGTAGCGCATTAGTGGAGAAGAGAGAAGTAGCTGGAGAAGGAGGAGGATCAGCCTTTGATCTCCTTGTTGGTTTTATATTTTATCTTTTGGGGCATCTATATTGAGGAATATTTTGCTGGGTTTTTCCCTCTAGGGTTTTCCTAGGATAAATATTTTTGTTCTTGTTGTATGGTTGTGCTTGCCTCTCTTTCAGTGATATTTTGGCTTATGGTTATGCTATTATAATGCTAAATGTTTTAAGATCTGATATAGCCATTAAAAATTCAACATGGTATCAGAGCCACCCTGAAAGAAGACATTGTGCAGCTACAAAATCTATGGCTTCTTAATTTTTGGTTCTCTCTCCACAATCAATTAGCAAAAGAATGCTACATTGACTCTCCTTTGAAGGGCGCATCTTCCTGTCGAAGAAGAATTCGATTCCGAGCATTTTGAGTTTTCGGTACGGGAAATTAGGGCTTCTTGTAGAAGAGGATTTTTTGAGTGAGCCTAGAATAGGATTTCTCTCCTCATAAAAATATAAGTTTAGAAACCTGGATCAATATTTTTGGTTGGGTGAAACTCTGGGAAAGTCAAACCCTAGTTTGACACCGAGCTGGAAAAACCCTAAATACTAAAAATGCTAAGTTTTGGTACATTCTCTATCTCTAGAGATTGGTGATAGATCAGGAGATGAAAAATTGCATAGGCCAAATATAAAATCCTGATGTACAATGTATCCAAAATTCAGCCTCAGATTCGCTGTATTCTGGGAGATATGATCCCTCGAAGTTAGGGTTCCAGCATCTTCCAGAATTCATCCCTAAACAGGACACCTGGGAGAATTGCTATAGCTTGAGCTACACATGTCCAAATTATATTTTTGAATATGTTCCAGAAAGGGTACATAATTTAATTTCTTTTATATGTTTTTCATACTTAGAAGATGAACTAGTGACACGTGGAAGTTCGTACAACTTTATTGTTTTGAACAGTCCTGTAAAAGGTCACCTTGGGAAAATGACCATAAGTCCCAATTGGGGAAACAAATTCTGATGAAAACTATGGTTTTGGAATAGAGACATGTGAGGCTACCTCATTGAGAAAATTTAGACATAGAGGAGCAGTAATTTCAGAGATACCACAGAAACAGTAACAGGCATTTATGTAGAAGAATTTGGAAAACTAGGGCTTCCTGTTCCGAGAGCTTCCCTCCACTGTTTGCAGAAAAGGAGTACATTGGAAAAATCAAATTGAAGAGATATATATTTATATCCAATAAGATATGAAGATTCCAAGTTTTGAAAATTAGGGTTTCTCTGACGAACCCTAGATCAGCTAGCTCCAGAACCAGGACGGACACCTCAAATAGGTAAGATCTAATCTTTTGATATTTCCATTTGAGGTTCTCATCAACTTGATGATAAGCTTGGTGAAGTTGAAAAATTCAAAGCATGGAAGTATTTGATCTCTCTGAAGAAAATGAAATAGACACCTACATGAGTAGAGAGGTTCCATTTCTAGAGGGAGATGAGGCTCAAATCCTTACACAAGAAGAATTTGATCAAGGCCAAGAAGATCATTGTTGATTCAATCACAGATCAACTTGTACCACAAGTGTCTTACCTAAAGAAACTGAAGATGTTTGATTCCTTGATCAAGCTATTTGAAGATAAGAACATAAATCAGAAGATGGATTTGAGAAAATAGTTGAAGAATGTGAAGATCCAGAATGCAGAACAACTTGAAGCGGTATAAGAAGAAGTGGAGAATGCAGAAGTGGTGATAGCCACCTTGAATGGTCTCCCAGGATCATAGGATTCATTCATTCAAGAAATGTGTGCCAGAAGGAAGTGATTACTTTCAACAGATTCTAGGAAGAAGAAGAATCTTGACTCATAAGAAGAGAAGAAAAAATGGGAAGATCAAGCTCTCACCATTCAAAGAAGATCCCTCAAGCGATGAGGAATATGAAGAACTCAATTCTTGAAGAACCTCTTATCCATCTTATCATTTGGATAAGAAATGATGATTTCATGAATAAAGAAGATGATGAAGCAGAATGATCAAGAAGGAGTCCACCCACGAAACAAATAAAATATAAGTATTCAATTGTCATTTCATGATATTGTTTTGTATTTAGTTGATGTGTTATGCATGCTAGAATGTTTGCATTAATGACAGTATGCATGTGATGATTAAGTAGCTCATGGTGCTATACACCTCTCCATTACTACTTATCTAAAATGAAACCTCCTTGCTGACATATTGGATTAGCACACAATATCAATGATGTCATCTAGAAAATTTTCATGAGATATGGATGAATGTTGTATTGGCTAAACAGTTGCATGATGCATAATAATTTGTCATTATGTATATGTTCTATGAAATAGTTCTAACCATGCAACTGGTGCATTTGAATTGTAGGAAAGGTCTTGTACAACCTCCTACAAGAAAAGAAGGATGAGACTTGTTCCGAAGAACAAGTGATGACAATTCAATAAACATGAATCTGAAGCTCCCAGGGTCAGAGACATCATGACGAAGGAAAGAGCTTCAAAGAGCGGTAGATCCACCTCAAAGGATGAAGACCACCATGGCTATGAAAGAAGCTATGATCAAAGAGTAACAATTGATCATGAGGAATTATGTATTCCATATGGTTTTGAGACATAAAGGGAAGTATGTAGTATCTTCCATATGGATCTACAAGAACAAGTGTACAAAGCAAGGTTTGTGATTTACCTCAGAAAGAATAGACTATGACATGACATATTCTATTGACAAGTATATATCAAGCAGAGAACCACCTGTACAAAATGAAGAGGGAAGATGAAACTCCACTTCAGGGGGAGTGACTATAGAAGATATCTGAGTTCGACATGGTATGACATGATGGACAACTTCCTGATGGATCGAGACTTTGCCAAGAGTAAAGTGGGTTCCAAAATTCAAGGTTGAATGCAAAAGGCTAGGATATGTTGATGAACTAACAAGATGAACTCATGGAAGATGTTATGATGAAAGAATACTAGAAAGATTTTAGGGATATAGTACTCAAACCAAAAAGCAAGAATGTGGTATCTTCCAAATGGATTTGCAAGATAAAATATGTTGCAGATAGAATTAAGGAAACACTTGTGGCTAGAGGTTTCTATCAGAAAGAGGGAATTAATTATGAAGAGACATTTTCCCTAGTAGCATGGTATACTTCGATTAGAGCTATCATGACACTTGCATCCATGATGAAGTGGGAATTACACCAGATGGATGTGAAAACAACTTTTCTGAATGGTGTGATTAAAGAAGAAGTATACATAGAATAGTCACATTGATCTGAAGTTGAAGACAGATGGACTCATGTATGCAAGTTGAAGAAGGCCCTCTATGTCCTTAAAAAAGCTCCTCGAGCTTGGTATGAAAGGATAGATAGTTTCTTGTCAAGCATGGGCTTTACCAAGAGTAAAGCTGATCCTAACCTTTACTTCAAGGTTATAGAAGATGAACATGTAATACTATTACTGTATGTGGATAATCTATTCCTGACAAGGAATGAGAAACAGATTGTAGAATGCAAGAAGAAGCTCACTGAAGAATTTTAGATGAAAGACCTTGGGTTAATGCCTTATTTCCTAGGTCTGGAAGTATGGCAAAATTCAGAAAGAATTTTTCTCAAATAGGGAAAGTATGTAGTAGAGATATTGAAAAGATTCGATATGTTGGAATACAAAGCCATGGCCACACCCATGGATTCCAACTTGAAGTTGTTAGCTGATGACTCATCAGAGTTAGTGGATGTGACTCCACTAACTAGTTCAACTAGACTTGTTCACCAAATAGCTTCAAAACATGTGATGAGATATCTGAAAGGGACTATAGAATTTGGTCTATACTATGATGGAAACCATGACTACAGATTGTATGGTTATACAGATGCAGATTGGGATGGAAGTATCTCAGACAAGAAAATCACATTAGTTAGATGCTTTTGTTTGGGGTCTTCTATGAGTTCATGGTTTAGCAGGAAATAGTCCAATGTTTTTCTTAGCACGGCTGAAGCAGAATACATAGCAGATTGCTCTACTAAGTTGTGAAGCCATATGGCTTTGGAAGCTAATATCAGGTCTCTTTGACCTAAATATGGATACTACAATGATTCTATGTGATAACCAGAGTTGTGATGACAGAGAACCCTATGTTCCATCATAACACATAGAAATCCGGTATTTCTACATATAAGATAAGATGCAGATGATGATGTTTTAGTATTTACATACTGTAGATGCAGATGATGGTGATTCAATATTTCTATACTGAATATAGAGATGATGATTTTTCAGTATTCCCATACTGAAGATATAGATGATGATGATTTTAGTATTCCCATATTAAAGATATAGATGATGTTTCAGTATTTACATATTGTAGATGCAGATGATGGTGATTTCGTATTTCTATACTGAATATAGAGTTGATGATGCTTTGAGTATTTATATACTGAAGATATAGACGATGATGCTTTCAGTATTCACATACTGGAGATACAGATGGTGATAGTTCAATATCCACATACTGAAGATGTAGATGATGATGGTTTAGATGATGATGTGTTGACAAAGCCTCTGTCTCGGGTAAAGTTCAAACACTTTCGAGACAAGCTTGGTGTTGTTCAGAAAGACCTTCCTCGGAAGGGGGAGTAGTGGTGTTGTAGTGGGATTGTATCATCCCTGGGAATTTGCTCTAAAGTGATCCAGTGACCTCGGTCCTCGAGAATGAATATGGATTGTATCATCTTGGGGCATATGTCCATAATGGATCCGGTGACTTTGGTCCTCAAGAATGTAGTGGGATTGTATCATCCCTGGGAACTTTCCCTAAAGAGATCCGGGGACCTCAATCCTTGAGAATGAAGAGGGATTGTATCATCCTGGGACATATGTCCAAAAGTGATCTGGTGACCTCGGTCATCAAGAATGTGGTAGGATTGTATCATCCTTGAACTTCAGTTCAGAACGGATCCGGTGAACTTTGGTCATCAAGAATGTGGTAGGATTGTATCATCCTTGAACTTTGGTTCAGAACGGATTTAGTGAACTTCGGTCATTTAGAAGGTGGAAGGATTGTATCATCCTTGAACTTCGGTTCAGAACAGATTCGATGAACTTCGGTCATCGAGAAGGTGGTAGGATTGTATCATCCTTGAACTTTGGTTCAGAATGGATCTGATGAAATTTGGTCATCAAGAAGGTGGTAGGATTGTATCATCCTTGAACTTCGATTCAGAATGGATCTGGTGAACTTCGGTCATTGAGAAGGTGGTAGGATTGTATCATCCTTGAACTTTAGTTTAGAACAGATCCGATGAACTTCGGTCATCGAGAAGGTGGCAGGATAGTATCATCCTTAAACTTCAGTTTAGAATGGATCCGGTGAATTTCAGTCATCGAGAAGGTGGCAGGATTGTATCATCCTTGAACTTCAGTTCAAAACGAATCTAGTGAACTTCAGTCATCGAGAAGGTGGTAGGATTGTATCATCCTTGAACTTTAGTTCAGAACGGATCTAGTGAACTTCGGTCATCGAGAAGGTGGCAGGATTGTATCATCCTTGAACTTTGGTTCAGAACGGATCCGGTGAACTTTGGTCATCGAGAAGGTGGTAGGATTGTATCATCCTTGAAATTCGGTTCAGAATGGATCCGGTAACTTCAGTTGTCGAGAATGTGGTAGGATTGCATCATCCTTGGACTTTAAGTCCAAAAGAGACCCAAATAATTTTTTGTCTTTTGCATAGTGTTGCTGATGATGATGATGGTCCTGATCGAAAGATCAGAGTATGATGATGATGATGTTTCTAATCGAAAGATCAGAGTATGATGATGATGATGTTTCTGATCAAAAGATCAGAGTGTGATGATGATGATGATGTCTCTGATCGAAAGATTAGAGTATGATGATGATGATAATGTTTCCGATCGAAAGATCAGAGTATGATGATGATGATGTTTCTGATCAAAAGATCAGAGTGTGATGATGATGATGTTTCTAATCTAAAGATCAGAGTGTGATGATGATGATGTTTCTGATTGAAAGATCAGAGTATGATGATGACGATTTTTTGATGATGATGCTTTGATGATGATGTTGCTGATCGTAAGATCAGAATATGATGATGATGGTGTTGTTGTTCGAAAGGTCAAAATGTTGATGACGATATTACTAATATTGTTGATCGAAAGATTAGAATATGATGATGATGATGATGATGCTATTCGAAAATTCAAAATGTTGAAGAAGTTGTTACTGATCAAAACAGTCAAAGTGTTGTTGTTATTGAAGACTAAAGTTTGAAGATGAAGACTACATGATGTTGAAAAGATTCCAATGATTTATAGATGTGTTACCCTAATGATGTTGATGATGTCCTCTATCTCTCTCCTACTATCGTTGTTGTTGATGTTGTTGTAGAATACCCTTCTTGTTAAGGGGGAGTGTTGAAATATTGTAACTTCGAAGAATATTCTATATGTATCTTTTTGTGGTCCCCGATGGTCCTACCAGGAGAACCACTTGTATTACTTTGTACCCAGATGCTTCTAATCAGAAGAACTAATAAGAGTCATAAGGTAGTCTCCTCTAATTGTAAAGGTGGGTCATTAGCACCCCAGTGTGATTACTTGAGCCTACATGTGTAACTCGAGCCTACACGATTAACTCGATCCTACATGTTGGATTTAATTATTAAAGTGAACGGATGAATATAAATAAAGGTGTGGCACTCCTCATTTGAGACACACACACTCACTTGTGTAGCGCATTAGTGGAGAAGACAGAAATAGTTGGAGAAGGAGGAGGATCAGGCTTTGATCTCCTTGTTGGTTTTATCTTTCATCTTTTGGGGCATCTATATTGAGGAAGCTTTTGTTGGATTTTTCCCTTTAGGGTTTTCCCAAGATAAATCTTTGTGTTCTTGTTGTATGGTTGTGCTTGTCTCTCTTTCAGTGATCTTTTGGCTTATGGTTATGCTGTTATAATGCTAAATGTTTTAAGATCTGATATAACCATTAAAAATTCAACATTTCTTCCCCATGACGGTTTCCCAGGATAAATCTTTGTGTTCTTTTGTGCGGCTATGCTTGTCTATCGTTCAATGATCTTTTGCTTATGGTTATGCTATTATGATGCTATATGTTATAATATCTAATATAACCATTAAAAACTTAACATGATTGTCCTAGATAGAGGTTGTATCATTCATTAATGCTTATCAATAAAGATATATTTTCTTCCATTGTTGATGCATTAATGTTCTTATGTGTTATGATTTATGAATTATATTTTCATCTACTTGCAATGATAATGTTTCATTCATCTTTTATATAACATCTAATATCTCTGCAGTAAGGCATCTATCTCTTTTGTAGATGTTGAGAACCCTTGAAGCTTTTGGAGCATTTGGAGTGAAGGTTCAAAGCAAGGACCAACCTTCATAAATAAGGTGCATTAGCTTTCTACCCTATTTCTCTTTCAAATTTATAGATAGTTGTATTCCTGCAAGTTTGGTGTTTGTATGTTGATGACCCTAGACCTTTAGGTCTCAAGGTAGATTTTCCCTGAACAACAGAACTTGCGACTCTACTGGGGAGTCTAGCTTGTTTTTGGGTATGTTCCCTAGGTTTTCCAGTCTAGTTTTCTCTTTTTTGTTTTTGTGAGTGTTTTTCCTATATTTTGATTTCAGTTTGCAATGTTTGGTACTTAGGATCCCTTGTCCATTTCTTTTTCTCTTAAAATATTTGTTTGTAATCACATGTTGCTAGTATATACAGTCGTGGTTTCCTGTCTATAATCATGGGTTGACTGTATATACAGTCATGGTCCATTCGTGGCCTGTTTAAGTAACAGTCACATTTTCCTAGAGGGTAAGTGTTGCCACCTTTCACACACCTGGGTCACGTGGCATAAATCTTTAAGCCACTCGGTGTGTCCTTGGGGGCAAGTCTTGAGTCAAGGCTGTCACCTTATTCTTGACTCCTTCGTTTAGGCTCAACTCCTAATGAAGCCAAGGGGGGTAGACCCTATTAAGTTACTAAGGCTAATTACTTAGAATGGTGATGTTAAATTGAATGAATTACTTAGGAGTTTGAAATTTAAACATAAACAACCATAGATGATAAGATACAAAATGAGCGCACGAAAGCACAATGCTGAGACACAATATATATATATAGCAAGAAAATAACCAGTGCCTTAAAATGGAGTCAAAAGAAAATCAATGTACTTGCATGTGCTTGGAGTGAATGTTTTGCAATTTCCTCTTGGTACATTTTAAGTTAATGTGAAATATGAGTTGATTAAAATTAGGCAAAGGGGTAGACTCCAGATATACCCGGGAGTACTTGGAGTATGTCCAAAACTAAACCTTCACAGCTACCCGCAAGGAATATGTGGGCTGAATGGAGTCTTTGGGGCTATTGTTCATAATGCACCCATTAGGGTGTGACAGAGATCGGCGCCTTGAGGTCACTTTTCAGAAGTTCCCGCTTCCTTTGGGTTATTTTCCACCATAATGGTTTGATCTAGGTGTTAGATTTTCACCTGATGGCTTGTCAATTTGGGAGAGTGAATCCTAATTATACTAGTCACTCAAGTACTTTTGATACATCTTGACTGATCAGATGAACCATAGCCAAGTGCATAGCATTTTGAGATCGATGTTCTTGTTAAAAAGAAAACCCTCCAGGAACCTCTTTCGGTCCAAGTGGACCTCAATTGGGGAATCAAGGAGGGGTTGATTTTATTATGGTTACTAAAACAAATGATGATAGAAAATGAAACATAAAAAGATAATAAAACCACAATTTTCTAATTAGAGTACCACGAACCTTTCTTCACCTTTCGGCTCAAAAGGAGGCTAGTGGCGTAAGTATTAAAGTTACTTTGAAAATGATAGAAATGGACTATGAAAATTATTTTAAATCAAAGTATACTACCCTATAGATTAGTACTATGCTAGATTAAAAAAATATGAACGAAAAGAAAAAAATGACACAGACGCAAATCCCCCCAAGGGGGATGGGGAATGGGTTCGAAAGAGCCTATTCAAAATTATTTTTTATTACCAGCAGTTAAAATATCAGCAAACTGATGTGATGCCTCTTGATTCTTATACAGAATGAAACCAAGAGCTTACAAAGTGCAAAACTTAAATATTTAAGTAAAAAAGGGAGACCCCTAGGGGGATTCAAACAGCCCAAAAGTCACTTTCGAACAAAATCTCCTCCTCTTTTCTGTTATACCTTATAAAAACCAGCAATCTTATTAGACTAAAATATGCCCAAAAGCACTTTGAAAGTACCTATGGTTTAGCTTTCTTTTAACCAAAAAAAGCTAAGTTAAAACTAGTTAAAAAAGGTAAAAAGGGAACCAAGGAAAGCAAGCTTTCCTTGGGATCTTGGATTTCCTTTTAGGCAGCCAATATGATGTGCACTGATTGCTGGATTTATTTTTTATAACTGAAAACAGAAATATAATGCATGCAAGCTACAAATTCTCTTTAAAATTCCATGCAAAAAGGATGATTTCCCTAAAGCTAGATCTAGAAAGCTTAGAAACCTTTTAAGAACAAGATCTAGATTATGGGCTTTGAGAAGATAGATCTCTGTTAAATTTATTTTAATATAATATATATAAACAATATCAAAGCTGTGAACATAGTAACCAGGTAAAGAATTGATTTTGACGGAGGAAGAGGAGGAGAGAAATGTTGGTAGCCTTGAAGATCAATAGTGGAGCTTTCAGGTGGAATGTCGAGGGACTATGCCTTTGGAAGGTTTTGGAGAGAGTGAAGAAGCAAACTAGATCAGAATCCTCTCCAATCTAGGAACCTGCAGCTCAGCTGAAATAAAAAAACTTGCCGAAAAACTTGTGAGATCCGATTAGTACATACACAGAGATTCAGAATAACATGCATATAAGCTTATAGAACATGCTGAATCTAGATCTATAAACATACATCAAAGGAAAGAGATGGCCAATAAAATTATTGAAAAGCACCTTTCCTATCAATATTATAATAATCTTATTATCAATCTTAGCACCGAATCCACAAGCAGTTAGCAAATTATGAACACAGATATAGGTTACCTTAGTAAAACAAATGGCAATGATCATCCACACATACAATGGAAAAACATCGTCTTGCCTCCAAAGCTTCTCTTTATTTCAAATGAACAATAACAATAGTACAATAGCAGCAGCACCTCAATCCCAGTTCTAACTATCTTGGAAGAGGTTGATGTGCTTGGATATATTCAAAAACTAGGAGATCCAACCCGGGGGGGGTGCAAATCCCAAGGAGACATATCAAATCAACTAATGGAGAGTCAATCAATGCAGATCTGAAGCTGAACCGAGCCTACTTGTCAACCGGGGGCCTAATTGAGCTGACACATCAACCCATAAACCGACACATCAGTCCACAGAGCATCCAGTAGAGTCCACACGTGTGTAGGAGAGAGAGAGGGTGAAATTCCCCATAAGGACTGTTGAAGATCAACTCTGGATCTGATTTGATCACCTCCTTCAGTCAAGGATTTGTCAGATCCAGTCAATCTGCTTCAGATTTGACTGATTTCAATCAAATCGACTGAGAATCCACTGATTTATGATTTTGGATTTGCTCCATTATTCATCAATTTATTAATTAAAATAATCAATAATTGATTTTTGGGGCTTTCTGACTTGAGTGATGGAAAATCACTCAAAACTAGGAAATAGTGGGGCCATGGGTTTACATGGTGCTCTTAGCTTGAAAATGAGCACCTACATGACTAAAACTGATTATTTGGCCCACTTTTATTACAAAATCAAAATTTCCAATTAAACTATTAAAAAATAGCCTAAGTTTTGGAAAAATTAAATATTAATAAAAAACACTGAAAAAATTAAAAAATTGAAAAATTGAAAAAACCTAGAGGGACTTAGACATGTTCATATGACTCGACCATGATGTCTAGCATGTTTATACATTGACACATAGACTCTAATAACCTCAATAGGCCTAAATGCCAAGCCGACCACCCCAACTTTGGAGGTATGGAGTGAAAAACTCAGAAATTATCAATCGTTTATTCAACAACCAATTATAACCAAGGGAAAAAACACCATGGGCTGATCGGATTGACAAATAAATTCTAAGAGACAGAGTCTTTTACAGACACTATCATGCTAGAACATTTATTACAATTCCCCCGCAGGGTATGAACATGTGATATAGTACAACAAGCACTTCCCAGAAGTACTTCCAAAGGTCTTCTGAACTCCGAACAAGTTATCCTTGTCCGGTTCACCGGGCTCACTTGATAAAAACCACTAAGTACAACTTAGGTGGTAACAGTAAGGTCAGTTTACCAGGGTTTTCCCTGTTTTTATCATTTTGACTCCTTAGGTGCGTGTAGGGTTTCTTCTTTGGCATTATGTTGTGTTGTTAGTGAATGCATTTCACTTCTGCTTGTTATTAAAGTGTCTTTTAGGGTGAGTTAAGTTTGAATCTTTGTGGGTGGGTGGTTTAGGTCTTTCCTTTTTGGTTGTTTGGTTCAAGTGCTGGTGTATTTATAGGTTGTTGTTCTCTGTTAGCCTTTCTAGCACACTGATCTTCCTTTGATTGCTTTGGTAGTGGTCTATTTTTGTCCCTTTTCCCAAGTTTTGTTATACTTGTATTTTAAGTCAGTAGTTCAATCAATTTGGGGTTTGAGTCATCTTTGCTTTGATTGTGAAATATTGCTGCCTTAAAGGTATGAATGTTATCACTTGCATTTATACATGTTCAGTTTGCTTAACTTAGTTCCATTCAATTGCATAAAACATTTTGAGTTTTTTTAAAAGAAAGACAAAAAGACAGTTTTAGTTGCATAGTTAGCCCTAGTATAAGGCTCGTTGCATTAGTTTGTTTTTCCATTATTTTTAGAAAAATAAAAAATATAAAAGTTTTGTGTTTTCTCAAAATTATTTAAAAGTTTCATTTTGTTTCTTAAAAAGAAAAAAAGAAAAAGAGCATTGTTGTTAGCATTGATTTTAAAAATTTTGCATCACATTTGCTTTCACATGTTGAGTAAAAAACATCCTTGAGTCTCACTTCACCACCTATGAGAAATAAATCCTTAAAAAGAACGCTTAATAGAAAATGTATTAGTAATCTTTCTTTTTATAGGTTCGATCATCAACTAGTTTAGGCTAGGTTCTTGGAGTAGAGAATTTTAACTATCCATGAACACTTTGATTTTAGACATAGTGGATAATATTTAGGTAAATACATATTTACAAGGGATAATATGGAAATCTCCTCTAACACAGGAGTCAAGCACGAGGCTGTGTGGGAGCTTGGTTCCAGAGACAACCCTCCAATACCTTGTTTGATCGTAAACCAGGATTGTTGTGCATACGAGCGTTCTATCAATACCACTTCTTGGGCCCCATGAGGTGCCACTATTGTTATAATTTTGGGCTTATATACCCTTCCCATGCACATCAGTCATGCCATTGATTGTTCCATTGAAATCTCATTGTAGATTTGGTATCCTTACTTTCTAGACTTTAGGTTCTTACACGGGGGGCATTGGAAGGCTATTTCCAGTGCTCCTAGGGTAGAATTGGAAGGTAAACTTAGTTGATAATTTTGGAGGGAATGTGATAATTTATTCTCAAGTATATCTAGGATCCAGAACAATAATCACCATCAAATTGTTTGACAAAATATGCAAGAGAACAACAAAGAAACATAAATAACTGGAATAACACACGTGAAAGGCGCTAATATATAACCATTATAATACGACACACCTTTTAGGTATTTATGATACATCTTTATAGTACATTGGAGACAATTCATGAGCCCTTGGTAGCCATGTGAATGCATCCAAGTGTCAGACTAGGATTTGACCCCTAAACCCCCCTAGGTTGACCAATAGGCTCCCAAACCTAACCAAACTGTCATGAATCCATGTGTGAACATGTGTGAATAGGTAAGAAGAATTCCTGTTTCATAAATGAGGGAAGGAAAGCATTAGAGAGCACATGGGTGAGTGGATGAATCTCTTAGAGGCAAATAAATGCCAAGGAGACCACAACAAGCCACATTCACACACACTAGCGCTCTTGGTCAAAGCTGGAAGAGGTTTGAAATTAATGCACAATATGAAATGTCATGATGTTCAAAGTAGATTTCCTCAACTGCATTTAATGAGCGAGAATCAACTATTTGACCAGTATTGATGAGTATAACCTAAGTTAGACCATAGAACATAAGCACAAGGAAAATGATTATGTCTCCTAGGTAGATCATTAAGGTACTAAGGAATATTTTTTCTCCAACACCCCCCCTTAATACTGACTTAGTATACCACATGATTTATTAAGACCTTGGAAACTAAGGCACAAGTCACCTTTTACAACAATTTTTTATTGATCCATGTAACCGAGGTAAGGAGGAAAACCTCATGGAACAAAACCTCCTCTCAAGAATGGATATGACATAGAAACAAAAATCTGTATACACTTCAAACTAGATGAGTATGTTTGGAGGAATATTATTCTTGGGAAGAAGTGGAATGTGCTCAACCAACTTAGGAACAATTGCATTATGAATCCTTAGACCATGTAGAATAACTGAAATGCACTGATGGGAGAGCGAATGGTGCTCTTCAGAATTGAACCTCGAACCAAATAGGATTCCATGCCCAAAAGAGACTTGAAGTTCTTGAGAATAGGTGACCCCAAGTGATTCACTAGGATATTGAAGCATCAACTTTGAAAGAAGGTTGTAATCAGATCCAAGAAGGTGCACCATTGTGATGGAAAAGGTTTCTCCATCTTCATATGAACTTGAAGGAACTCTACTAATCATGGTGGAGGAATACATGGGAAAAAGAGTGTGAGGCAATGAGAGATATTCACTTGAAATCCAAACCTCTCCATATTTCAAACCAATACTCTGTTGTGAAGAAAAACCATCTTCTAGAGAATGCTTGCTATGAACATCAACTAGCAATACATCTTCACCATTCGTAACAGAAGACATAGAGGAGAAGGGAATAAAATGGATAGATAACTCTTCAGCAGTAGTGATGGCAGCAACTCATATGCTATCTTCATGAAAAGTAGCTTCTTGTCAGGGAGAGGAATCCACATAGGAAGAAACTTGAGATGGATCATTCACTGAATCTTTGGCTACTTCTTCTTCTTCATTTTGAACAACTTCTTGAGAAATGCAGGAACCCGAGATCATAGGAGGGAGAACACATAAGGAGGTTCCCATTTTCTTTCTCTCCATATAGATCACATATTCTTGCTGCATACAAGAGCTTCATCTATATTTATCCAAATATTGAATGGGTACTCAACAGAACCAAGGAGATAGTGCATTGTAGGAGGTATAGCTAAACACATAGTTCCATGGGATCTATCATTGTCATTAAGCCAATCACACTTCTCTTGATAGGACTCTGGTTCTCTCGCAGCACCAATGGAAACATTATAGAGAAATTGCCTCTTGATATATGCACACATATTTGAGTTCCATTCAGAATAGTTGAATGGGGAAAGGATAGGAATTTCTTGTGAATCCATGAAGTTGTTGTAAGAACCTCCAATGAAAACCACTTAGATAAACTGGAAATATGCCCTAAACAACAACTAAAAAATCTCTAGATTTGTTTTGAAGATACAACTATCTCTGATACCATGTGATAATTTCTTCTCAAGTAGATCTAGGAGACAGAACAATATTCACCATCAAAGTGTTTGACAAAATATGCAAGAGAACAAAAAAGAAGCTGAAATAGTTGTAATAACACATGTGAAAGGTGTTAATATCTAACCATTATATTAAAACACACCTTGTAGGTATGTATGATACATATTTATATTACATTGGAGATAATTCATGAGCCCTTGGTATCCATGTGAATGCATCTAAGTGTCAGACTAGGATTTGACCCCTAAACCCCCCTAGGTTGACCAATAGGCTCCCAAACCTAACCAAAATGTCATGAATACATATGTGAACATGTGTGAATATGTAAGAAGCATGTATGGTTCATAAATGAGGGAATGAAATAATGGGAGAGCACATAGGTGAGTGGATGAATCTCTAGGAGGAAAATAAATTCCAAGGAGACCACAAAAAGCCACATTCACACACACTAGTGCCCCTAGTCAAAGATGGAAGTGGTTTTCAATTAATGCACAATATTAAATGTCAAGATGTTAAAAATAGAGTGCCTCAACTACATTTAATGATCCAAAATCACATATTTGACTAGTATTGATCAGTATAACCTAAGTTAGACCATAGAACATAAGCACAAGGAAAATGATTATGTCTCATAGGTAGATCATTAAGGTACTAAGGAATATTATTTCTCCAATAAGGAGGTTGGGTCATTTTGGCACTTGTACCCAAAAAAATCCTCACGAGATGCCAAGTAACTACTCCATTAGAGGAAATTTCAACTCAAAATGGGCCTTTTAACTTTTATTCAAATTCCATGTCATCATGTGTTAGCCAATGAAATTGCTTTAAATTTGAAATACCATATAGGTCTTAAACACTTTTTTAATATAAATTTGGGGATAGGTATCATAAAAAAACTACTTTTTTTGTTTGTATTTTTGACATATCTCCCCATGTTTTTACTCAAATTTTGATCAAGAGAGCTCGTTGGATGCAGAATTAAATTCCTCATCCAATGAGTACCCACTTGGCATAATTTTGACGGACCCCGCTACCCCAAAAATAAGAAATACATGAAAAAATGGAATGATGATGTCATCATTCCATTTTTTTAGGTATTTCTTGTTTTTGGGGCAGCGGGGTCCGTCAAAAGTATGCCAAGTGGGTACTCGTTGGATGTGGAATTCAATTCTGCATCCAACGAGCTCTCCTGATCTAAATTTGAGTAAAAACACGGGGATATATGTCAAAAATACAAACAAAAAAGTAGTTTTTTTCTTTTCTTCCTCCAAAATTAATAAATATTATTTTATTATTTTAACTATTATTTTATTAGTTCATTTTAGGAGGCCCATTTTGAGTTGAAATTTCATCTAATGTTTGATATTCACTGGTTGGATATGGGCCCTAATCGGCCCTAATCGTCCCAGACTTTCCTTTGGAAGGTGTATCCATTACCTTTTGTGTCAGTGATACTTAGGATTTTTTTTTAGTTTTCTCTCTGGTTTGTTTGTGTTATATTTTGACCTTTTAGGTGCATGGGTTAAATTTTTAGCTGTGGAGCACCATCCTCTTCTTAGGTATAGAAGTTTGCAAAACCTTCCTCCATCTTTAACAGTGGAGCCTCCACCGCCACCTCAAAGTTGGAGACTTGACACTGACACTTCTTTTGAACCAACAAGTATTAACAAAGTTCCAGGTGAACTAGAACTTATAATTACTTAGGCAAAAATTCAACCAGTAGAGATAGAAGACTTGCAAGCTAATGAGTCTGCAAGAAATTACAATACACCTCTAACTAATTTAAACGATCCTGTAATAGTCCAAGTCTGTCCTTTCAGTTCACATGTGTCTGATGTTTATTTGAGTCTAGATATGTCTAGTACATGAGAAGGCATGTATACCCCTATTTCAGTCATGTTGGCTGAAGGAGTCTCTCCTCCCCTGGTGAGTGCTCCAAGACCTATTGCATATATTGCACCTCTTTCTTCGAGTGCTTGAGTGGTCAATACCTCAACACCTTCTAATGTTATATGTTAGTATAGTGGGGTGGTCATTAGGACACCCAGTGCACCTTATACTTATTCCCCTTTCATGCAAAATGCTCAAAGTGGTCCAAGTGGGTTCGCTTCTTTTGTCCATGGAATTCCGTGGAACAGAGGACACATTCCTCCATCCACACCTTATGTAGATCCATCGCCTACTTATGTGGGTATGTCGTATGGGAACCAAAACACCTTCATAGGTTACAATTTTCATACCTCTAGTCAGGTTTTGCCTGTTCCATTTGGGAGCTCTCCCTTTTCATTGTTCAGTGGGGAAATCTCTGCTCCTACTTTTCAAACTCCAGTTTTGGCTGGAGCCAGACAAACTACCTATCACACACCACAAGTCAAAAATACTTTGGCATTTGGGTAGAACCCTATTCATAACAATGCTACAACATTACAGTCAGTGGCTAGGGGAAGCCCCACCTTTTCTTCTAGGAGCCTTGGGGTAGGAACTTCCTCACCCCAGACTCCTCAATACCAAACCTTGGCTACGCCGAAAATTCCTTTCCTGGAAACTTTAAACTTGCCATATTTGTCTAAACTAATGAACGACCTTATGCTTTATAATCCGACATGGCCACCTGTCCCCATCAAATTTCCTTCAGACATCCCAAATTTTGAAAGGAAAACTGGTGAGGATCCAGGTGCTCACATCACCACATTTCACCTATGGTGCTCTTCCAACTCACTAAATGATGCTCCATTTGGTTGAGGCTATTTCAAAGAACAATGAATAATGTAACGGCTAAGTGGTACATAGAGCTCCTGTCAGCTGTGTATGATATCTTCCTTGACTTAGCAACTGTGTTTCAAAATCATTTTCAACTTCATGTCCGATATGATGTCGGAACATGTTGTCAAATTTTTGACAAAACAAGGCCACACATATATATGATCATATTCAGGAGTGGCGAAGGAGAAAGAGGCTTATAAAATCCAATATTTCTCCCGATTTCTTATTAGAGTGGCTCTTGAAATATTTACTGTCTTATATTTATAAGGACATGTCCACATCGAGATTTACCATGGAGGAAGAAACAATTCTCAGGGCCTAGCAACTAGATATGATCTAGGCTTAGTTTGGGATTCTTTATGAAATCATCCTTGAGGAATCGAGGCCTACTAATGACCTTGAGAAACCCAATTTTGGATCCCATGCTGATGGTTTGGTTGGTTCAGTAAGCACACCCATTGTAGAATCATTGGCTAAACAACTTTATCAGATGTCAGTGAAATAGTTTGTAGTGGAGGGAGCCGAGGATTCCACTCCCTCACCAAAAAATGCTAATGTCTATTCAGTACAGTATTCCCAAAAGGGAAATCAGCATCCCGATGGGAATAAAAATGAAGGGAAGAAGGGTGATGGGAAACACAATAAGAAAAAACCCACGGATAACGCTGAGGGGGGTAAGAAAGAGAAGAAGAAGGTTAAGTTTCCTTGCAAGTTGTGCCAAGGGGACCATCTTACTGATCAATGCCCCTTGATGGATCAAGAACAGAAGCTGCTTAAACAACAACAATCGGTTGTCTTGGAGGATCCATTTTCCCAAGGACATAATGCAACTTCTTCTTCAAAATATGCCGGGGGCACACCTAGTGCTCCTACTGATCAGAATTGTATCAACATGGTAGATCCAGTACTTTCTTATAGACAATAAATACAAATTATGAATCGGAGGATCAGGAAAAAGGTAATTCTACTGTTAAGACTTCATCCCCTCTCACCATTGAGAAACTAGTTGAACTGATGCCTAAGATACCTAAAGGTGTCTTCAAGAAAACATTCCATAACCCCAATGTGATGGTTACTTATAATTATTCTATAGTGGAAGACATATCCCAAACACCTTGTGCAATGTCTGGATTGGAAGTGCTACACAGTTGTGCTTCTTAGAGGGATGAAATCTTAGCAGATATAGGTAGTATGGACTCAGTGAGCCTGCTGTCCAAATTTAATATTTTTGATGTTAAACTGTGCTTGCCATACCATGTGTCCTTTTCAATTGATGTTTTCCATGGAGGAAAAAACATTGGAGAAGGACTGTTGATGAAGGTTCTTCCACGTGTGTCATGTCGATGTCTTGTTGGAAAGCTTTGGGATTCTTGGAGTTGGTCCCATCAAACACTTTTCTTATTGCGTTCGACATAAGGTCTTTTCATCCACATGGTATCCTACCAGATTTCAAAATAAAGTTGACAGGGAAAGTAGTCTTTGTTGAGGTCGAAGTGATTGATGCTCCTTTGGAGTATAATTTGATTTTGGGGATAATTTGAACGTATGCCATGTGTACCATTCCTTCATCTGTCTTCTGAATCATATTGTTTCCACATGAAGGGAAGCTGGTTACATTTGACCAACTGATTTTTACTTGGAAGGGTCATTTGGAAACTAATGATTCCATGGTACCATTGATCGATTAGTCAAAACCGATCACTGAAAGCTTGGGAGTTGGAATGTATACATCACTAATGGGCACATTCGATATACTAGCTCATATAAACTACTTAGGTTCAATGAGTTTTGGGAATTCTATCACTATGGTAGTGGATAGAACTGACCCATGGGTCCCCCCTTTGTCAAATGAACACCAAGTTCCCCTATCAACAACAGAAGTATCTTATCAAGCTATAACTAATGTTGCTGTTGATTCCATCATGACTCCTCCTCCAGTCTCAAAGGAGTCAGATGAATCCTATCTACCCACCTGGGTGGAGAACTCCACATATTTCTATGATTTCTTGGATATGGGTTTTGCTTCTAACGAAGCCATTCTGGAAGCCATGATTGGACCAGAAAATATTTGTGAAGAACTTCACCACAAGTCCTTATTGCTTCCATAATTAAGCAAGATAGAGAATTCATATTTCCATGTGAGGCTTGCAGAAGGTGTTGATCTGTTAGTTAATCCTTTTCCTAAGGAGCCAGTATTTTGCAAGGGGAATATGGAAAAAATATCTACCACCATCCCAATCAACATTTCTGTAAAATCCAGTGTCATGGGAAATGTAAATATTGGTGCAAATTGTTCTTCAGAAGAGGTTTCCATTTACACTTCCTTATTTAAGGAATTTTGTGACGTCTTTTCCTGGTCGTATGAGGAGATTCCAGGAATTGATCCATTGATATTTGAACATGAGAGACATACCTACCCTAATTGTAAACATGTTTGGCAGAAGCTCAGACCTGTAAATCCGTAGAAAGTGGCAGCCATCAAGGATATGGTGGAAAAAATGGTAAAATAGGGGTTTATTTACCAGATCGATCTGACATATGGGTATCCAATCTTGTTTTAGTGGACAAAAAATACGGGACTATATGCGTTTGCAATGAATTTCATGATTTAAACAAGGCGTGTCCCAAGGATAACTACCCCATGCCATTCATCAACCAGATCATCGATGCTTGTGCAGGTAGTGAGGTATTTTTGTTCATGGACAGTTTTTTTGGCTATAATCAAATTCAAATAAAACTGGAATACCTCCACAAAATGACCTTTATTTGTCCTTTGGTAATGTTTGGGTATAAGAAGATTCCCTTTGGATTGAAAAATGCTGGAGTTGCCTTTCAGTGGGTAATGAATTTTTCTTTCCATGGCATAAAGCATATTGTTGAACCTTACTTAGATGATATTCCTGCCCATTCTTGCAATAGGAAGGACCATCCAAACCATCTTTGTTTGATTTTTAAATGATATAGACACTATAAGATACAATTAAATCCCCATAAGTGTGTTTTCTGCATCTAGTCAGGGTGGTTACTTGGGTTCATTGTTTCAAATAAAGGTATACAAGTGGATCCATTCAAAACTGAAGCCATTGTAAATCTTCCTCCTCCTCATTCTATTAGGAAACTATAGAGTTTGCAAGGAAAATCCAATTTCCTTCAATGATTTATAGTCAATTATGCCAAGATCACAAGGGTTTCATGCGTTTGGTGAAGAAAGACACCCCATTCTTGTTGTATGAAACCGCACAACAAGATTTTGAGGCATTGAAAAAGGATTTTCTATCAGCTCCTCTCTTGCATCCTCCAGATTACACTAAAGATTTTATATTGTATCTAGCCACATTTGAGTCGACGATAGGAGTGGTACTAGTTTAGGAAGACGATGAGCTCAAAGAGCATGTTTTCTACTATCTTATTCAAGCATTAGTAGGTCCTGAACTTAGACACTCACACGTTGAGAAGTTAGCATTGGCGGCGGTCTAGCATTAGGGGAAATTTGGAGTCTAAAATGGGCCTTATAAGAAAACATGCCAACAATCAATTTTGTGAGTTGGAATTCAAGAACCAATAGAATTTCAATAAAATGAGTCAACCATAATGGTTGAATTGATATATTTGTCATAAAAGAAAACTACTTTTTTTGTTCGTATTTTCGACATATCTCCCTATGTTTTTACTGAAATTTCAAGCAGAAGAGCTCATTAGATGTGGAATTTAGTTTTGCATCCAACGAGTACCCACACTGCATACTTTTGATGGACCCCTCTACCCCAAAAATAATAAATACTTGAAAAAATGTGATGATGATGTCATCATCATGCTTTTTCAGGAATTTCTTGTTTTTGGGGTAGCAGGGTCCATCAAAAGTATGTAGTGTGGGTACTCGTTGGATGTGGAATTAAATTCCACATCCAACAAGCTCTGTCGCTCAGAATTTGACTAAAAGCACAGGGAGATATGTCGAAAATACGAACAAAAAAAGTAGTTTTTTTCATTCTTCCTCCAAAATTAATAACTATTATTTTATTATTTTAACTATTATTTTATTATTTTATCATTTTCCTTAGGAGGTGCATTTTAGACCTCAAATTTCCTCTAATGGTTGTTTAGAGGGTAAGGAACTATATATTGCTAAGGACAACCACAGTGGTTGTGAATGTAAATCCTTTCTAGTATATTTTATCCTGGTGAATAATCAGGGGAAAACTTAATAAATGGATCATCATTCTCTAAGATTTTGACTTAGATTTCCATACTACTAAGTCTTAAATGTCCTTAGTGTTCATAGAATTGATCTCAAAATTCTCAAATGAAGAGACTATAGTGGTTGAAGAAGACTCATTTCTGGATGAGTATATCTTCCTGATCTCAACTTCTCATCCCTGGTACAGAGAGATCCGAGTATATCTCCATACTCTCAATTTTCCTATGTCCTTCTCACAGGAACATCAACGTAAGTTGTGGGTTAATACAAAAACTACCTTATCATCGACGATACTTTGTATCGACAAGGGGTCGATTATATCTAGCGACGGTTCCTCACCCATAAGGAGGCGGAGCATATACTAAATGATTCCCATAGCGAAGTGTGTGGGGGTCATTTATCTAGGTTAAAAATGACCCAAAATATTCTATGTGTTGGTTTTTTATAGCCCACTATCTTCAAAGATTGTGTGGAATCTGTAAAGCACTACCATCCTTGTCTTTTCTATACTAGGAAAATGTAGTCACACCTTGCTCCTTTATTTCCCATTATCGTAGTAGGGAATTTCACTAAATGGGGGGTTGATTTTATGTTGTGCAGCCCATTTTTTGATGGGGGGCACAAGTATATCATTGTCGTTGTAGACTACTTTACAAAGTGGGAAGAGGAAATTCCTACCTTTAAGGCCGATGGAAAAATGACAACATATTTTGTATTCAACCAGATCATTGCTAGGTTTGACATCCCAAATAATATTGTCACTGACCATGGTAGTCACTTTCAGAATAACATGATGACTGATTTGACCACAATTCTAGGGTTTAGGAAATATCATTCATCTTCCTTTTACCCTTAAGAGAATGGACAAGTAGAGGCAGTCACCAAGACCTTGAAAACCATTCTTAAGTGCACAATCAATGCGAGTAGGTCAAATTGGAATATCATGATGTATCCTGCACTTTGGGCATACCGAACTAATGTTAAGACTGCTATAGGTTTCTCTCCTTTCCATCTCATTCATGGGGTGGAAGTGGTCACACCGGTTGAGTGCGAGATACGATCTCTCAAAATTTCTATTCATGTTATTCTCGACACTACTAATCTTGAATAATGTTTTCTTCACTTCGAGAATCTAGATGAGCAACGCATAGATTCCCTTACTGCAAATGAGGCTCATAAGAACTGGGTCAAAAACTAGCATGATAAATCCTTAAGACCGAGAGTTTTCTCCAAGGGATAACTTGTCTTGCTTTGGGATCAAGACAAGGAACCCCTGGGGGAAGGGAATTTTAAGTCCATGTGGTTAAGCTTGTATGTCGTGTCAAAAATTTTAAAGAAGGGAGCTTATGAGTTAACTCATTACGATGGTAACAAGCTGCCGGAGCCCAGAAACGGTCTCAACCTGAAGAAGTATTATTCTTAGGAACAATCATTTTTCTTGTATTATTAATGTATGTTTATGTACAATAGGTCATTACTGGTTATTTTTTATTATATAACATTATTTTTGTTTTAGATGTCATCAGAGTGGTTCGTAGGGTTCGCTGACGATATCATCCATCACACTTGCAATCTGGCTTGAGCCGCTTGGGTCATTTATGCACCCTCAGGACAACTGGTTTCCTTCGGTGGTGCCTGTTTACGTACTGCAACTAATAATATTGTTGAATACAGTGTGATCATTGAGCTGCTGTGGGATGATACGTTGCATGGCATTACCCACCCAGAAGTCAGCCTGGACTCCCAATTAGTGGTTTCCCAACTAAATGGTGATTATCAGGTGAGACACCCTATTTTACTATGTTAGTTTTTAAGATTCAGGTTACTTGAAAGGATTTTTGAATACATTTCATACAATCACCTTTTAAGAAATCAGAACACAATCATTGATGCATTTTCAAATTATATACTTTATTAACCAGGTATATATATATATGTGTTTGTGTGTGTGTAAAATATGTTCATAAACACGTTGATTTTGATCCAAAGATCTTGTCATAAGTACATAAAAATACAAAAATAGAATCAAAATCCATAATATTCATAGATCTAGGGGTGCTCCTCAGCTGCCTCGGTTGTGGTTTCTTCTATAGCCTCCCAGTAACACAATACATCCCAGGTTACCTTTCAAAGAAGGCATAACTAGGAAAAAGGAACTCCCACAACATGCTCCTACATTACCATAGAGATCCTCTCCATCCTAAGAGTGGGGACATCATGGGTAATCATGTCCAACTTCCCCTCTACCACATGAAGCATCACTTCATCACCTCCAATCTCCATCGCACGAACAAAGGTCCTGGGGTGTTCGTTAGGTTAGACTGGTCCTATATCTGCATATCAACATAAGGTATATCAAACTCAAGTACATATGTATATATGAATTTATAAACAAAATTTCATAAAAATTAAATAATAAAAAAAGTAAAAAGTTATACCCATCTCTCCTCATGCTCCTCCAGGAGGGAGGATGAGCTCTGGTTCGCCCCTAAAATCCAAACCTACATAAGGGAGCTTCTCAAAGGAACGTACCTATCTACTTCACTAGGAGTAGAATTCATCATCATACCCACTCTGGATGCCACCTCCACCACCTTGTCGGAGTAAAATGTCACCCCAACGTGTAATTCTAGGCTCATGGGGTGGGCATGGTGGTAGTGTCACTGCAGGACTGAGGGAAAGAACCCTCTTAAAGAAGAATGAGACTAATATGCTTGCATATCCAAATTTCTTCATTTGAATTCTCGTGCAGTCAAATAACTGTATTTTCATGATTAGGACTAGTCCCAAACACCAATCAAACAGTGCTCCCCATAGACACTCTACCACTACGTGAATGTGTGTATGTGATGCCAAGTGTAAAGAAAAATATCCTGATACTCTAACTACGCTGCTCATTATGAATTTCAGTGGAAAGCTAGAGACCTGTGCAATCAATATTTGTGTCCTCAATTTCTGCATCCTTGGTAAGAACTATGTGTTAATATACTGTTGGACACTGAGAGGGTCACCTCCCTGGCTGGTGCCCTCCATGTTCACAAGTGCTCCCCTGCGTGATAAACCCATGATAAAGTATATATATTCTGCAGCCAACTCCAAGTTCTCTCTTTGGACATCAAACAACCCAAGATCATGGTCCCACAATCCCACTAATGTATCAAGCATACAGACTTGTGCATGCATGTTTGACATGCAGTAAAATTGAAGATAGCCACATCTTCGTAAATCTTGCATTTTCAAGGGATCTTCCATTACAAGGAGATCCATATCTTCATGCTCCCTTTCTCTCCATTTCAAAAGCATGGTGACCTTCCCCCCAAAAAAAAAATTCATTGGATTTTGCACAAAATCCATTCCTACAGCAACCGCGATTGTCTAAGTATGCATTTCATGATCCATTCGCGGGTTGTCTTATTTCCAACCCGCTGTTCAAACACAAAATCGTGTGTACAAAGAATCCTACTCATGGTTACCACGTGGTGACTTTAGGGTTGGCCTTAAAACCATTTTTGGACCATCAAAATTAAAATTGGAATGCATGAAATTAAAGAGGAGGGAGAGAAGAAGTACCTGCACTTTGCGTATTCAAAAACCGTCCACCAGATTGCTCACAACGATTGATCAAAGTAAGGAGGTAAAATGGATAAAATTGGTCAAAAAATCAAAATGGTATAATTTGTTTCAATTTTGAACTATTTATAGTAAGAATTTGAAAGTTTTACCCACTTTGTATATTTAAAAGTCATTTTTTTATTTGAACTAATACCATGTATTTTTACCTAGTTGCTACAGGTCCTGGATGATCTAAAAATTGATTTTTGTTGCATATAGGGTAGGATTTGTTCTCCGTTGCATACTTTATACTCATACAACATCCTCCATTTAACCCTAGGATCTCTTTTCATCCATGGAATATGGTGCATAACCACTCTTTACCTTGTACACATCATTGGTCTTCCGTGGATAGGGCCTCCTTTACATGGGTAACCCTAGTTTACATTATTTTATTGTCTTTCTGGTACTGAAGACACAGTTGTGTTAGGTTGAGGGAGCCTTTATAGTTGTTTTTTATGACAAAACGAGCCTCATTTTGCATCTTTTTACCATGATTCACCCGATTATAAGGCTCCCTGTTCTTATGGAGTTATCTTTAGGCTCTGGTATGGCTCCTTAAAATTGACTAGACAACCGAGTAAATTTTTTTTGTTCAGAATCGTTAAGGTAAAGTGAATGATCATCCACATTGGTGGTAGGTTATCACTTTTTTGGACCATGTGGATTATTTATGAAAAATGAACACTCTAGTTTCTTCGGAATCTAGAAGAGTATCTTTAGGCATAGGGTATCTCTTTTTTGGACCTGAAGGACTAAACTTAAGAAAAAGGAAGTGTAGTGGAAGAGGAAGTGTATGTAGAGAAACCACTTGGTTTTGAGACACATGACAGGGAGTCTCATGTGTGTATATTGAAGAAATCCCTGTACAGTTTCAAATAGGCACCTAGGACATGGTACGGTAGAATTGACAGCTTTCTATCTAGTTTGGGCTTTACCAAAAGTAAAGTAGATTCCAACCTTTACTATAAGGTTGAAGGTGGCAACCCAATTATGCTCCTACTGTATGTAGATGATCTGTTTGTAACATGTATGGATGGGTTGATTGCTGATATGAAGAGAAAGCTTGCTGCCAAGTTCAAAATGAAGGACTTGGGTATGATGCACTATTTTCTAGGCATGGAGGTGTGGTAGAATGCAGATGGAATCTCCCTTGGACAAGGGAACTATGTAGTAGGGATCCTAAAGAGGTTCAGGATGATGGACTGTAAGGCCATGACCACACCTATGGCATCGAACCTGAAGCTATTAAGTGATGCTTCATCAAAAGTGGTTGATGATACGATGTATCATCAGATGATTGGGTCCTTAATGTACTTGACGAACACAAGACCAAACATTTTCTTTGAGCCAGTTTCTGATAGATCCGAGACATGTTCACTTGATTGATGCAAAGCATATTTTGAGGTACCTAAAGGGTACAATTGATTATGGGCTCAAGTATGAGGTGAATCAGAAGATTAACCTGGAGGGTTATGTTGATTCGGATTGGGCAGGTAGATCCATTGATAGGAAGAGCACTTCAGGGTGCTGCTTCAGTATGGGATCAGGTGTGATCTCTTGGTTTAGCAGGAAGTAGTCAGGTGTGGCACTAAGTATAGCTGAAGCAGAGTATGTCACAACTTGTTCAACTAGTTGTGAGGAAGTATGGATGAGGAAGCTACTGTCTGATTTATTTGATCTCCAGATGGATGCTACTTGTATACATTGTGAAAACTAGAGTTGCATGAAGTTGTCGAAGAACCCGGTGTTCCATGACAAGTCGAAGCATATCGAGATCAAGTATCACTATATCAGGGATATGGTGCAGAGGGAAGCAGTGAATATCCAGTATATTGCAATGGATGAACAGATAGCTAATGTGTTGACAAAGGCATTAGCTAGGGTGAAGTTTGAATACTTCAAGGAGAAGCTTGCTGTTCTCCAGATCGAGGTTCCCTCCAAAGGGAAGTGATGAGTCTATGAGACATTCTGACATGGTGAGAGGATTGGTTCCTTCCATGGTTAGATGTAAGGGCTGAGCCATTCTGGGCCTTTCTGACATTGGTTGTTGGATGTGAGTGCTAGGACTTTCTGACAGGGTTGTGGGATGTGTTCCCACATGGTCAGATGTGAGTGTTGGACGTGCCTTTCTGATATGATTATAGGATTGGTTCCTACATGATCAGATATAAGTGTTGGGTAGACCATTCTGACTTAGGGTCAGATATAAGTGCTGGACGAAGACCTACATGGAGGCTAGGCCTACAACCAACATGAAAAAGGGCTGGCTCTGTAGAACTTCTTGTGACGAGAAGAATCATGAGATAGCACTTGTGATGATACAGTGATGATGATCTAGCAGTGATGATCCAGATCAAGGGATGATCCATATCCAGTGATGATGCTCCAGAGATGATCCAGATTGAGTGATGATCCAGATCTAGTGATGATCCAGATCCAGTGATGATCCAGATCTAGATGAATACGACTTGAAGATGAAGATGACTTGAAGGTGAATATGACGAGGACTCAAGGATGATCCAGATGATACAGAGAAGAAGGCTTGTGCTGATAAATTATGTCGAGAGAATACCTTCCTACTTAAGAGGGAGTGTTAATGTAATTGTAACTTTGAAATGTATTCACTTGCATTTCTTATGTATTATACCCTGATGTTTATTTTGGGATGTGTCTGTAATGTATTTGAGTCATTTCATGCCTTGATGTTCCTATAGAGAGTTTCTATAATGTAAGCAAGTCATGTCAAGTCAATGTGGGTAACCTTCTTATTGTTCAAGGGTTAAATTCCCCACAGTTCCAGGGCACTAGGGTTGTTAGACTCACCTAGTGAAGTCGGCCCTAGTAGGGTTTAGTCAAGTTGAGAATTAGTATAAATAGAGAGCTATCCTCTCTATTTATCACACACTCACTCACACTCAGTTGTAGCGCATAGCTGAGGAGGAAGGAGACACTAGGGCTAGGAAGAAAAAAGGTTACTGCTGTCAGGAGATCATCTTACTGTTTTGGGTTTTACTTTTGGTGCTCATTCTATCTATGAGGAAGTTTTGGGGTTTTCTCCATTTATGGTTTCCCTGAGGAAAAAAACCGTGTTCATTTTCTCTTGTGTTTGATTGTTGTGCTTGTTATTCTCTCAGTTAAAGATCCTAATATAATGCCAGCTTAATGTTAAAAATATAACATGGTATCAGAGCTAACCTGAGAAGAAGACACTATGCAGTTGTGGGAACTAGGGATTCCTACTTTGTGGATCTCTCTCCACATATTTTCAAAAAAATAAGGTTGGAATAACACTCCTCCCTAGGGCGGATCTTTCTGTCGAAGAAGAATCCAATTTTGAGGTTTTTCAGTTTTGGACCCGACACTGCTGCCGAAAATTAGGGATTTCCACAGAAATGGAATTTTTTAGTGAGCCCATGCCTGGATTGATCTCCTCCCCAAAATCAAAGTTTAGGGATCAAGATCAAAGCATTTGGTTGGACAGAACTCTAGAAAATCAAAACCCTAATCTACTCCTGAACCAGCACTGCAAAATTTCAGCTCCAAATCCAGATCCGACATCTTGACCTGGTAAGATCTAAATATTTTGTATTTCCATTTGAGGTTCTTAGTTAATATGTCTCATCATACTGAGCTTCATGAAAATCTTTAGGGAGATGATAAATTCCGATCCTGGAAGTATGGGATCTCCCTGGTCCTGGAAGAAAATGAGTTGGACTCATACATCCATGAGGAGGTTCCAGTTCCAGAGGGAGATGCAGCTAAGGCCTTACATAAGAAGAAGTTGGTTATGGAAAAGAGGATCATTGCTTATTCAATCAAATATCACCTCATACCACAGGAGTCCTCCCTCAAGTCACCTAAATCTATGTTTGATGACCTAACCAAACTGTTTGAAGGGAAGAACATCAACCAGAAGATGACTCTAAGGAACCAATTGAAGAATGTAAAGATCCAGAATGAGGAGACCATCCAGTCATACTTCACAAGAATCTCCCAAATCAAAGAACAACTTGAAGTAGTAGATGAAGAAGTGGAGAATGTAGAAATTGTGATGACAACCTTGAATGGCCTCCCTAGGTCATGGGATTCTTTCATCCAAGGAATATATGCTAGGAAGAAGTTAGTCAAGTTCAGCAGACTATGGGAAGAATTTTCACAAGAAGAAGCTCGAATAGCAACTCGAAAAGAAAAGATGGGAAGTGAAGACCAAGCTCTCAGAGTACACTCCAAGAAAGGAAGAAGGGAAAATCATCATCACCAAGATAAGCATTCTCATCAAAAAAATAATCTTGTAAGAAGGGATCCATCCAAGATTAGATGTTATACATGTGATGAAATAGCACACTTTGCTAGAAATTGTCCCATGAATAAGAATGGATCTAAGAAGAAGAAGAACTCCAAAAGAAGACATCATGCTCACACTGCTGAGGATGATGATCCTCCCAGGAAGAAAGTAAAATGAGAGAGTGAAGACTCTTCAAGTGAAGAAGAATATGTTCTGATCTCCGCTCTCATGGGAACTGTCACTCATGGAATAAAATATTGGCTTATTGACAGTAGGGCTTCCAAACACGTGACAGTTTTCAAGGAATCTTTTGAGAAACTATCCAAACATAATTCACCCCATAAGGTGAAACTTGGGGATGACTACCAATATCCCATAAAAGGTAGTGGTGAATCNCTATGGAAAGTCTATGAAAATGAAGGATGTCTTGTTTGTACTAGGACTAAAGAAGAATCTTCTATCCATATCGGCACTAGATGCAAAAGGAATGTCGGTTTCATTTGTAGATGGCCAAGTCCTCATGTGGTCAAGAGGAAATACAATTGACGATGCAATAGTAATTGGAGAACAAGAAGGAGGATTATACAAATTAAAGGGCCATCTAGAACAAGCTTTGGTCCATGACACAGTAGAGACAAATGAACTTTGGCATAGAAGGCTTGCACATGTGCACTCTAGAGCACTACCACTTGCAAGAAAAGTTGTTGAAGGTCTTCCAGAAATTCAAGCAAAACATGAAGGATTCTGCAAAGGGTGTGAGAAAGGAAAGAATACAAAGAAGACATTTCCAAGTAGAGAAAGCAAGGCAAAAGGAATATTGGAAATCATCCACTCCGATGTATGAGGACCAATGTCATCAATTTAACTAAGCAGGTATGTATACTATGTTTATTTCATTGATGATTATTCTAGGAAGACATGGATTTACTTCATAAAGAACAAATATGAAGTTTTCAGCAAGTTCAAGGAATTCAAAGCCTTGATCGAGAACCAAACAGAAAAGAAGATCAAGACCTTTCGATCAGATAATGGTGGAGAATTCACATCAAATGAATTCAAAGACTTATGCAAAGATTCAGGGATTAAGAGGGGGTTATCCACTCCATATAATCCACAATAGAATGGGGTTGTAGAAAGGAAGAATAGAACTATCATGGAAGCTGCAAGAGAAATGCTTCATGATCAAGATATCCCCATGCATCTATGGGAAGAAGCTTCCAGAAAAACAATATATGTATAGAACCGTACTCCACACAGAGTACTCAAGAACAAGACACCTGAAGAATTATTTTCCAGCAAGAAACTAGAAGTCATCCTTCTCAGAATATTCGGCTGTCCATTGTACATACACATTCCAAAAGAGAAGAGAACAAAATTAGATCCTTCAGGAAAGAAGGGTATATTTGTGGGATACTTTGAAAGCTCGAAAGCTTATAGAATATAATTCCTAGGATTTAAGAAGATTGACATCAGCAGGGATGTGACATTTGATGAAGACACAGCTTACAATAAATCCAGAAAGAGACCTGCTGAAGAACCTGAAGAAGCACCTAGAACTCATGACACAACCATGAATGAATAAACTCAAGAATAAGATCAAGAATTTGAAGAACCTCAAGAACCTGTAGATCCACCTCAGGAGAAGAATCCTCACAAGAGGAAACCTACTTGGGTATGGGAAGCTATCAAAGGTGATGAGAAATATGGGGCTCCAAAAGAGAATCATAGAGAAATAAAGAGAACCATATCCTACTCTGAGTATGTAGCTTTACTATGTGACTTTATCAATAAAGAACCTTCCAATTATGAAGAAGCGTCAGAACAAAAATAATGGAAGGATGCTATGATCGAATAGTATCAATTGATCATGAAGAATGATGTTTGGGATGTTGTCCCAAGACCAGAAGGGAAGTTGGTTGCAACTTCCAAATGGATCTACAAGATCAAGCATGCTACAGATGATAGCATAGAAAAATATAAAGCAAGATTCATGGCTCATGGCTTCTCATAGAAAGAAGGAATAGATTATGAAGAAACCTTTTCACCTGTAGCTAGATACACTTCCATTAGATCGGTACTTGCTCTGGCTGTAGTAATGAAATGGAAGATACACCAAATGGATGTCAAGACTGCTTTCTTGAATGGTGTAGTGGAAGAGGAAGTGTATGTAGAGAAACCACTGAGTTTTGAGACACATGATAGGGAGTCTCATGTGTGTATATTGAAGAAATCCCTGCACGGTTTCAAACAGGCACCCAAAACATGGTACGACAGAATTGATAGCTTTCTATCTAGTTTGGGCTTTACCAAAAGTAAAGGAGATTCCAACCTTTACTACAAGGTTGAAGGTGGAAACCTAGTGATGCTCCTACTATATGTAGATGATCTATTTGTAACAGGTATGGATGGGTTGATTGCTGATACAAAGAGAAAGCTTGCTTCTGAGTTCGAAATGAAGGACTTGGGTATGATGCACTATTTTCTAGGCATGGAGGTGTGGCAAAATGTGGATGGAATCTCCCTTAGACAAGGGAAGTATATAGTAGAGATCTTGAATAGGTTCAAGATGATGGACTGCAAAGCCATGACCACACCTATGGCATCGAACCTGGAGCTATTAAGTGATGCTTCATCAAAAGCAGTTGATGCTATGATGTATCATCAGATGATTGGGTCCTTAATGTACCTCATGAACATGAGACCAAACATTTGCTTTGCTCTGAACACCTTGATCTAGTTTCTGATAGATCCGAGACATGTTCACTTGATTGCTGCAAAGCATATTCTGAGGTACCTAAGGGGTAAAATTGATTATGGGCTCAAGTATGAGGTGAATCAGAAGATTAACCTGGAGGGTTATGTTGATTCAGATTGGGCAGGTAGTGCCATTGATAGCAAGAGCACTTTAGGGTGCTGCTTCAGTATGGGATCAGGTGTGATCTCTTGGTTTAGAAGGAAACAGTCCCATGTGGCACTAAATATAGCTGAAGTAGAGTATGTCGCATCTTGTTCAACTAGTTGTGAGGCAGTATGGCTGAGGAAGCTACTGTCTGATTTATTTGATCTCCAGATGGATGCTACTTGTATACATTGTGACAACCAGAGTTGTGTGAAGTTGTACGGAGAACTTGGTGTTCCATGACAATTCAAAGCATATCGAGATCAAGTATCACTATATCAGGGATATGGTGCAGAGGGGAGCAGTGAAGCTCCAGTATGTTGCGATGGACAAACAGATAGCTGATGTGTTGACAAAGGCATTGGCTAGGGTGAATTTTGAATACTTTAGGGAGAAGCTTGGTGTTCTCCAGATTGAGGTTCCCTCCAAAGGGAAGTGATGAGTCTGTGAGACATTCTGACATGGTGAGAGGATTGGTTCCTTCCATGGTTAGATGTAAGGCTTGAGCCATTCTGTCATGGTGAGAGGATTGGTTCCTTCCATGTTAGATGTGAGTGCTGAGCCATTCTAATGTGAATGTAGGATTGGTTCCTACATGATTAGATATAAGCGCTGAATGCCATTCTTGGAATGGAGGCACCTGGTCAGTTACTAGGAAAGCTGAGTCTAGGACTCAGGGCCATTCTGATGTGACTATAGGATTGGTTCCTACATGATCAGATGTGAGTGCAGCGGCCTTCTAACATTGGTTTTCATATGTAAGTGCAGAGCCCTTTCAGCATGAAGGATTGGTTCCTTTCATGGTCGAATATAAGTGCCGAGCCTTTCTAACATTGGTTGTCAAATGTAAGTGCAGAGCCTTTCAACATGGAGGATTGGTTCCTCACATGGCCAAGTGTAAGTGCTGATCCTTTCCGACATTGGTTGTCGGACGTGGGTGCTGGGCCTTTTTGACAGGGTTGTGGGATGTGTTCCCACATGGTCAGATGTGAGTGTTGGGCGTGCCTTTCTGATATGATTATAGGATTGGTTCCTACATGATTAGATATAAGTGTTGGATGGGCCATTCTGAATTAGGTTCAAATATAAGTGCTAGAAGAAGACCTACATGGAGACTAGGCCTACAACTAGAATGAAAAAGGGCTGGCTCTGTAGAACTTCCTATGATGAGAAGAATCATGAGATAGCACCCATGATGATTCAGTGATGATGATCCAGCAGTGATGATCTAGATCAAGGGATGATCTAGATCTAGTGATGATGCTCCAGAGATGATCTAGATCCAGTGATGATCCATATCCAGTGATGATGCTCCAGAGATGATCTAGATCAAGTGATGATCCATATCCAGTGATGATCCAGATCGAGTGATGATCTAGATCCAGATGAAGATGACTTGAAGATGAATACGAATTGAATAGGAAGATGACTTGAAACTGAAGATGACGAGGAATCAAGGATGATCCAGATGATACAGAGAAGAATACTTGTGTTGATAAATTGTGTCGAGAGAATACCTTCCTAGTTAAGATGGATTGTTGATGTAATTGTAACTTCAGAATGTATTCACTTGTATTTCATATGTATTGTACCCTGATGTTTATTCTGGGATGTGCCTATAATGTATTTGAGTCATGTCATGCCCCTATGTTCCTATCGAAAGTTTCTATAATGCAAATAAGTCATGTCAAGTCAATGTGGGTAACCCTCCTATTGTTCAAGGGTTAAAGTCCCCTCAGTTTTGGGGCACTAGGGTTGTTAGACTCACCTATTGAAGTCAACCCTAGTAGGGTTTAGTCAAGTCAGGAATTAGTATAAATAGAGAGCTATCCTCTCTATTTATCACACACTCACTCACACTCAGTTGTAGTGCATAGCTGAGGAGGAAGGAGACACTAGGGCTAGGAAGAAAGAAGGTTACTGTTGTCGGGAGATCATCTTACTGTTTTGGGTTTTACTTTTGGTTATGATTATATCTCTGAGTAAGTTGCAGGGTTTTCTCCATTTATGGTTTCCTTGAGGAAAAACATTGTCTTCATTGTATCTTGTGTTTGATTGTTGTTCTTGTTATTCTCTCAGTTAAAGATCCTAATATAATGCTAGCTTAATGTTAAAAATCTAACAATAAGTATGTTGGTAGCATGTCATCCTTGAACAAATCACTTTTTGAGCATCTCGATACTAATGTTTTAGTTTTTCGCCTCTCATTTCAGCTATCACTTCGAGTTATTACTCCTCCATTTGTCCTTTATATATGGGGATTCTGATCATGTCTCCTACATGAAAAATAAGTTTAGTTGTGCCATCTAAAAGTCCAAAGCTTCCTTAGGTAATCTCTGTGTCGTGCTCACTGTTCAAGGATCCTTACCTCTATCTGTTTATCCCGATTCCCATCATTTTCATTCCTGAGATTACATTATGTCTACCTTCCCTGATCTAGACTTCTAGTTACTCTTGTGATATGTTGAAGGATTCATTTCCTTCCTCCTCACACCATATTTTCTTATCAGTATCTCCTGAAGATGAAGACCTAGAGTTCCAAATATGGTACCTTAGTATTTACTACTCATATTGGTAAACTCCTTGGATTCAGTTGTCACCGTTATTCATTCACTGACACTCTAATGGATTCCTTCCATGTTCGATTTCAACTCGTATATTCACGTGGTAGGAGTTGTACTAGCTACCATGGATTTGGATGAATACCTTGGGTTACAATCTCTATAACCTAAGTTACACAAGATTGTTTTATGTTTTGTGACAGTACTTCCAGATATTGAAGACTTGTCATTATATATTGTGGCTTTGATCCACCATTGTAAAACATATGTGGCCTTGTTTCCTGTACTATATGATGTAATAAAATTTTGTAAAGGATCTAGTGTTCCACTTTATTGAACATGGCATCCTCAATAATGATTTTGTACATGAATTTGATCTCTCTATTTTGGGTACCTCTCTGCAACCTTGATAACTGATTTTCTCCAATATTAAATATTTGTAATCTCTTTCAGCTATTCCTTCCCTCTGACCTCATACATTAGGGGGCATCTAATATACTGTGAAATGGAATTTCTCCATCTAAGTACTGACACTGAATGCTTCAGTACACAAAAGGACATAATCGATAGAAGTCACCAAAAACCTATAGATTAGAATGAGCCTTGATATACTTTATTCCTTCCAGTCTTTCCCATTTTTTTAAGAATCTTAACTTGTAATCACAACTATAGACATTGCACCTCGTGAGTCATTCATGGGTAACCATATATGCAACCTGCAGTTATATGATCACATTATGCATTCACGTATTTCCTTCACAGGAGTCGTGGTCCATTCATGACTTGCTAGTATACTTTCCCACGGTTAAATTAAAACAAAAATTAAAAATAAAAAACATGATTAGTCAAGGACAGTTGGGTTCATAATCATAATGTCCCTAACCTCCCTAACCATCCTAAACTTCATAACTCCCCCTCATCACCAAGTATAAGTAGAGGGGATGGGTAGAGGTTAAGGGAAGCATCATAGAAGAGCAAGGTTATGCTGGAGGAATACCTTTAAATATTGAAGCAAGAGAACTCAATCCTTGGTCAGCAAAGGAGGGCTCGTCTCAGATAGAGGTTGTATCATTCACTATTGCTTATCAATAAAGAGATATTTTCTTCCACAATTGGTGCATCAATGTTCTTATGTGCTATTATTTATGAATTATTATGCCATCTTCTTACAATGATAATGTTTCATTCATATTTTATATAACATATAAGATCTCTACAGGAACATATCTATCTCTTTTGCAGGTGTTGAGAACCCTTGAAGCTTCTAGATCATTTGGAGTGAAGATTCAAAGCTAGGACCAACCTTCATAAATAAGGTGAATTAACTTTATGCCCTATTTCTCTTTCAAATTTCTATATAGTTGTATGTACTCAAGTTTTATATTCATATGTTGGTGACCCCAGACCCTTAGTTCATAAGGTATATTTTCCCTGAACAATACATACTCACCCATAATTCTTAGTCAAGATGCAAATTCATACCCAGTACAATCATTCTGAAAAAGGACACACAATTGTGCTGGGTAAGGATGCACTACAAAAAAATACCCTTTTGGGGGCAGTTTTTCTAACCCCACCCCTCAAACTTTTTTTTAGGTATTTGGGGGCGGTTCTTAAAACCCCCCCTAAAAAGTCCCAAAAATTGGACTTTTGGGGGTGGTTTTGAAACCCCCCACAAAAGTCCAATTATCAATACTTTTGGGGGAAGTTTTTAACCCCCCCCCAAAAAGTCTAGTTCTCACGACTCTTTAACCCGCCCCCCCAAAAAAAAACTTTTTTTAAGGTATTTGGGGGCGTTCCTTAAAAATCCCCCTCAGAAGTACTGAGAATTTGACTTTTGGGGGCAGTTTTTAAACCCCCCCCTAAAAGTCCAACGTGAATTTTTTTTTGGAGGGGGGGGTTCAGAAAGACCCTGCCCAAAAAATTCCTATTGGACATTTGGACTTTGGGGGGGGTGGAAAGACCCCTTGCCCCCCCCACCCCCCAAAAAAAAAAAAAAATTCCAACATGACTTGGACTTTTGTTGGGGGCGGGGGGGGGGTTGGAAAGACCCCCCCTAAAGGTTTACCTGATAGTTTTAAAAGGTAGAAATATAATTCAAATATTATATGTAGTATAATATATAGTAGGATCACTAAAATAAAAATATCCAAGCATAGAAATAATAGACACAATATTTTGACCTGGGAAACCACAAGGGATGAAATGTAACAACCTTGTGATAGAGATCTTAGTTCAAAGTACAACATACATCCAAATACATAGTAATCACATATAGCAGAATATCGATAAACCCCAAGAACAAAGGAGAAACTCCTCCAAAGATAGGGAACCCCGAAAAATATTTCTTCTAGCTGGTAGCGAACTTCTTCCTTGAGTGGAGTCAAATTGGTTGGGTGAAAATGAGTGACACACCTTGTTATTTATAGTTGAATTTATGTTTTCTTGTTCACTTTAACTGGGGCTAACTTGCACACTTAATTTGGTCTTACTTGTCTTTTATGCATAATAATCATTGTTTATTATTATATTTTCTAAGGCCGACTTCGTGAGGATGCCTCACACAGCTACCACATCAACAATCCCTCTTAGCCAGGGAAGAATCATCATACTATAACACCACATTGGATATCATTTGTAAATCAAAACTATGTCTAACATATCTATATCATAAGCAAGTTTTACATAGTATCAGTCCATCGAGAAGTGTCAACAACTTAACCCAACCCATTGGGGAGTCAATATGCACCAACTCAACCCTATCCATTGGGGAACCTACATGTAACAACTCAAATTATTCTATCAAGGAGTCAACAACTCAACCCAGTACATTGGTGGGTCCACATAAAACAACTCAATCCATTCCATTGGAGATCCTACATGTAATATGTGCTAGTATGCACTAGTATGCATTAGTTATATACACCAATATCTCCACCCCATCACAAGGTGTCTTAGAGATATCCCAACTTTGTCTAAACGTGTCTAGGAGTATGCACTAAATTTATCCATCACCCCACATGATGTCCAAGAGATATCCCCACTCAGTCATAGAGTGTTCAGGAGCATGTGTTGGTCTCTCCATCCTTTCATAGGATGTCTGATAGATATCCCAGTCCATCACAAAGTGTTTGGGAGAATGTAGTGGCATATCCACCCCTTCACAATGTGTCCAAGAGATATCTCCACTCTATCATAGAGTGTCTAAGAGAATGTTGTGGCCTATCCACCCCTTCACAGGGTGTTTTAGAGATATCCTCACTCCATCACAAAGTGTTTGGGAGAATGCAATGGCATCTCCACCCCTTCATAAGGTGTCTGAGAGATCTACCCACAACATCATAGAGTGTATGAGACAATGAAGTGGTCTCTCCACCCCTTCCATAGGGTGTTCAAGATATATCCCCACTCGGTCACAAAGTGTCCGAGAGAATGTCACTATAAAATCATCCTTCCCTCTCAATGAGGGAATTAACATGGGACTAATATCCCCACTAGATCATAGAGTTACCAGAAGAAGGTATGGTTCCATTTTTAGACATATAGGGACTATTCCACCCACTCTATGATAGAGTTTTTGGGAGAATTCAATGCCCCATTCTAACTCATATACTTTTATCCAAGTCATGTGACTAATACTGGGAGAATGTTTGCTTGATGTTGCATACATCCATCTTCACAAATAGAACATATGGCACATGTGGGCCAAATATTCATTTTCATGGGTAATGTGGTGTAGTGAGATCCATAATTGATGCACACAAACTCATAAGGATTTCCATGCAACACATGTACACCAAATATTCCCTTTATAGAGAATCTACTATTTTGTTACATGAAGGAAATGTTTTGGGAAACACTACTTGCATTGTCTCTCAACCTTGATATTTCTTAGGAGTCGATAAATCAACATAGTATGAAATATTTTTATGGCTAGACTCAAAATTGAATGCCTTGGAAAATATTAAAATCCAAGTTTTGATTGGCTAACCTAAACAAGCTGATATTTGATCAAACCAAGGACATTATCTCAAATTTATGTTGACAAAGTCAGGCCCAAAGCTTCTAAATCTAGATTTAAATATTAGAAATGAATAATAGCCAAGGCCTTAAAGAAATATAAGCACAGGGATTGTTTTTCATAGACCTCTTTAGATGGTAAATTAAGTGGTTTATGGAGGAATATAATCCTATTTTACGACGTGGTTACTCCCTACCTGGTTGCTTGAATCCACGACTAGGATGTTCTCATTCATGGTATTCTTCTTGTGGTTCTATGGATTCACATCAGGATGTAGCTTCCAACACTTATATTTGGTGGGACCATATATATTACAATGGTTTAAATGGTTATTTGGATCATTTCATTGATTTGTAGTGGTTGGTGTGTTCTTATCCTCTCCTTTCAACTTTTTTTTTCTCCTTGGAATCATCTTGGTTGCCTTTCTTTTTGGAGCCACTTGGTTATCCTTTAGTCATACCCATATCCTCCATATATTGTGCTTGCACACATGCCTTATTAATTTTCATGGGTTTAAAGAGTGTCACTTGCCTCCATAAATGTCTATTTAGACACCCCAAATATTTGATGAATACCTCTTGTTTCTTGGTATATATATCCAAAATAATGGCCATTTTTTTGAAATAGGTAGTGTATTGTTGCACACTCTCCCCTTGCTTCTATTGGAACTCATGCCAATAGGTCCATAATTCCTCTTTGTACCAAATAGGGTAGAACTAGGAATTAATGAGGGTTTTAAACAACTCCCACTTATTTACTGGGAAATCTCTCCAACCTAAGCGTCTCGGTGTGACTTTCCCACTAAGTTTGAGAGTGGCCTTCTACCTTTAGTTAGGCACACAAAATATTTTTTCTGAAATTCTAGGTTGTGAAAATTGAAAATGGAAGTGAGACTTTGGAGATAGCAAGCTCGTTGTGGTTGTGATGATCTAGTCTTGGATCTCTGTTTTCGAATGTAATTACGACACAAGTTTTTTTTAATATAAATTTGTCTTATATTCCTAAAAAAAAAAAAAAAAAACATTTCTTAATAAATGTGTGAGAATCCTTGCTTTAGTAACAAAAATTCAATGTAAATTGGATTGAGAAGAATATCTTCCACCTGTACCAATTGGTGGTGAAACCCAACAATAAAGCCTCATCAACAAGGGTTCTCACTTTGTCGACACCCAACCAGCGCAATCTCCCTGAGCACCGGCCTAGATAGGGTTTACCCTGCCTAGCAATGTCCGTGGAGCAGATGAAGTCTCACCCGAGATGTTCAAGGGAGAGTTGTCGGAACCAAGTTCGACAGTGGGGATGGAGGATATGGCGATCCGACGGGGAGACACCATAACTTCTAGATCAGAGCTTTGCCATCGATGTTAATTCATTTACACAACTTGTAGAGTGCATCCAGAACTTATGCAAACATTATTGATTCATTTCCATGGCATCATACAAGTGTCACAATAAATACCACAACATTGTAAATAAAACATATCAACTCGTAGTGCAACAGAATGTAACAAACTTGAAGACAGATCACATCAATATAGAAGAAAGAGATTAAATCACAACAACATCATAAAAAAATAGGTCGCAACATCATAACAGATTAGATCGCAGCAGTGATAACAAACAAGACTTGTGCAACAACTGTCATATCATATTAATCTTATGCAAAGGATCCAAATTACACAATTCTTCTCCAAAACCGGAGACTGCATACATCAAGAGAAACCAGATAAATCACAGATACATAGGAAATTCTTCAAAAACCAGATCGCACTAGACCTTAGGTGATAATTATCCTCTGATGCAATTCTCCTATGATGATCCTAATCCTTCCTTTTTTCTCTTGCCTTTCTACTTGCAAAACAAGATCTATAAATAGGCTTGCGCCTTTTCATTGAGGGTCCACTTATAACTAACTTATAACCGCTAATGACCTATTGCAACAAAACTTCATCAAATAATATATAAAATATTCAAAGCGGTTATTCTTTTTCCCATTGCACTGATATGGCCTTGCATGGTACCGCGTGAGCTTGTGCAGCTGCCGCGGTGCTTCACAACTCACTTACCAAAACCCCTACCAACAGGCCCCCAACACAATCTTGTGGCTTGTCCCCAAACCACGTTAGGTTGACAAGGTATGTGTCGATGTGCATGCCTTGAAGTCTTTGAATTGCTACGTGATATCACAAACTTGAAGCTGAGGCTTTGTCGACAGTACTCTGACAATTAGTCAAATCCTACTGCACCGGGTGCTCCTTGTAGTAGGGCTTTCACCCTAAATACAGGCAGGAACATATTCCTTATTCTATAGGATGGAAGGGTAGGGTTCCTATGAGGATGGAATGGAAAAGAAAGAAAACCAGATTAGAACCAAGCTCCAAAACCTTGCATAAAACTATTAGCAAACAAAAGAGCTACAAGAAGAGAATGGAATGAAAAACTTGCAAAGAAATGTTAGCTTTGAGCCATGAAACCCTGTAGGAAACTTGTTAGAAAAATGAAATATGGCTACAAGAAATCAAAGGAGAACCTGCATCAAACTATTAGAACATAAACCTACAAATAAAACAAGCTAGTAAACTAAAATAACAATGGAAAACTAATTGTTACACCTTTTGTTTAGGTGGAAATGGGCCACCATGCTCTAGCTTGGGGAAGCACCTCTCTCTTGGAATGGGAGCTTTGGCTCAAAGGAGAAATGGAGGAGAGGGAGGGTGAATGGCTTGAGAGGAAAATGGTCTCAAGGAACTCACATGGGTAGCATAACAATAGCGAGAGAAGGAGTGATTTGAGAGTGAACCCCACCCCTCTATTTATACTTTTTCTCAATATTTTTAGGGTTTTAAGCCCCTGGTTGGGGCTTTAGAACCTTTTTTGGGATTTTATCCCCTTTCACCCAATATTTATAGGCAAATGCGCCCCATGGGGTTGTGAATTCAGTCTTGTAACTATCTTCTTTCTGGATCTGGCTTTGGTTATATCTAGAAAATCTGTCCATGAAGGAAAAGACCTCATGTCCGACGCATGCATCGATAATCTGATTGATGAAGGATGTTGGGAATTTTTCCTTGCTCCATGCCCCATTTAGATTGCAGAAGTCTATGCAAACATGGATGGTACCCTATTTTTTATTCATGGTAACAGGATTAGAAACCCAAGTTGTGTACGCAATGGGATAAATGAAGTCGACTGTGCGCAGCTTCTTAATTTTAGCTTTGACCGCGGTAGCTTTAGAGGGGTGGATGGGTCGTTGCTTTTGGTGCATGGGGGCACATCAGGCCATGTGTTGATGTGGTGTTTCATAATGGATGGATTCAACCTGGGCATTTCAGTGTATGACCAGGCAGAGATGTCACATAATTCTTGGAAGAGGGCTTTGTAGGCAGCAACTTCTTCCAGGGAGTAGGCTGCCCCCAGCATGATTTCTTCAACAACCTCAGGATTGGTTGAGATGTTGATTTTGATGGTTGGAAAGATGCTGTCCATGTTCCCTTATTCGAAGGAATCTGGTGCCAGAATGGGATTTTTGAACCGGTCGACTTTCCCATGAATGAAATCTTTGGTTTCCATGGAAAATTGGTCAGACTACGACACAAGTTCTTCGGGGAGGAAGAACGAGCGATGGTGCATGTCGTCCAATGGGTATTTCAGGGCGCTTAAGGATTCAAGTATCTCCTCATTGTTGTGGAAGCAAAAAATAGACAAGTCTAATGGACCATCGGTGATGATGGAGACAAGAGGGTCTGTAGAACTGGACATCATGTTAATGGACATTGTGTCTGAAGAAGGAGGTGGGGGTGAACTTCTTCGATCAGAGTGATATTAGATTCAAGGGAATGTTGTCGAAGGTTGGCTAGAGCCATTCAAAACTCAGAGAAGTCTTGGCACTGGTGAGAATAGTGTCCATACAATCCGTAGAGGGTGCAAGCATGGTTTGTTCTCAATGACTTGTTTCTCACTATTGGCCTGCTTGGGAGTTCAACCACGGGGGGGTTCATTGTATCCATGGCATCCACATGCACATAGATTGTGGTAATATCAAGGTAGTTTTGGGTTGGATGGCCCTGTTCTTCACAAACGGTGCAAGGAAGGATCTATTGAGGTTCAGTGGTAGCTTTCGCATTTTTTCCCCTGGCCCTTTTTGGGTGGGGCGGTGCGGGTGTGGGTACGGTGGTTAGTTTTTGTAGGCCGGGTGGAGGATGAGGTTCAAACACAATGGGTTGCATGGGGGTTAAGACTACTTGGGGCATTGGTGATTGGGCGGGTGGATCAAGGTACCACACGGGAATCCCTAATGTGAAATTGGGTAAGTTTAAGGTAGCCATTACTGGCTTACTCATGACGCTGGGCAGGGGAAAGAGGAAGGGAAATGTGTGGACTGGAGAGGAGACAAGATAACTCCTTGATGGTTGAATGTGGGGGTGAGGTTTTGGTTTTAGATGTTTGTAATGATATGGTTGCAGATGATGTTGTGGCTGTGGATGGTGTTGTGGTTGCGGTTGGGGCTACGGCTGTGATTGTTGTTTGGGTGCAGCAGAGTTGGATGAGGGCATGCACAAATCCAAAATATCATTTGGTGTTGGTGGTGGTGACACTAAGGGGAAATAAGTTGTCATTGTGGTATCAGAAAACAACCCAAGACCCACATTCAATAATGGGGAGGCTGGTATGTTGTCAACCATGGTGTTAACCACAGGGATAACACTAGCAGGTGCAGTTAGCCCTTGCAGATCAATGGTGTTGATTGTTGGGACAACATTGGTGGGTTATATTATCCCTTGTGGATTGTGATAAGTCAGTTGGTAAACCATCACAATTTTCCCTTCATGAGGGAACATAATGAGGTGCAAAACAGTTGATGCTATGGCTCTCATGGCGTACATATAACTTCTTCTGAGGAGAAGGTTATAGTCCAACTGAGCATTGACAAACTCTATGTCAATCAACACTATTTTACCAGCTAATGTAATGGGGACATGAGGGAGGATTCCTTGGGATTTAGCGGGGTGGCCATCATAATCCTGCAGATTAGTAGATGATGGTTGCATAATTGGGGATCCAAGATTCTGCCATACTAAGGTAGACATAACGCATGTGGATTCCCCCTTGTCCACTATGCACCAGTGCATAACCAAATTCCAGATGGAAACCAATATTTGGAAGGTAGTGGTTGATGGCATCCATAGTTCTCTATTCTCTGTGTCAAATGTGATCAACTTGGAGTCTAAGGGGTCTACAACGCCAAGGGAGGCTAGCAAGGCTTTCCACTATGTTGGGCAAGTTTTGAGTACCCCAAGAGCGGACATGGCAGTAGGTGTTTGGGCCAAATCATCCACAATGCTGTAGCTTACAGCAGGTTTAGCCATTATGTTGATGGCAATCCACCATATGGGGGGGCATGAAGAGAAATGGGGGAGCTAAAGAGGTGCATTAGCTTTTTTGGACGTAGATTCCACTGATTTGTTAGTGGGTTTAGTGTTGGTTCTGTACTGATTTTGTCTGGTCTATAAATTGACCTCTTCATTTATCATGGCTAGCAGGTGGTGAACACCTGTTTTTACTGTTGGAGGTGCCCCCAGGCCGTTGGGATTGGGCTGGGAAGTGGGTGCAGTTGCTACCAGTCCTTGGACTGGAAATGGGTTTTGAAGGACCATGGGTGGGGGCCTTGGTGGTGTCGGGTTGGTTTGCACTTGGGCTATCGTATTGGTAGCATGCTGAACCTCATTGTGAATGGCTTGCTTAGCGCTACCCATGAAGGGGCATTCATGTGTATAGTGCCCTTAGACCTCACACAACTTGCATGGTTGGTTTGTGCACAATGGAGCGTTGCATCTAGGTGCATTTGGTTGCTGAGTATTTTGGGCTTGCCGATTTTCCCTGGCATTGTTGGGAGGGTTTGGTTGTTGATCGCCTCCCTATGGTTGATTATTGGCTTGGTTCCAGGCTCAATTGTTTCTAGACTTCCCTTGTTGGTTATTAGGGGTTGGATGGTTAGGACGGTTTGGTTGTACAAACACCTGTCCTAAAGGTGCTGGTGGAGTAGGGGCAGGGGCTTGAACGGCTTGCAATGGTGGTGCATAGTAAACATCAGTGGGTGCACATGCCATATATGTGGGAATTTGTCCCACATATTGTTGTGCCAACCAAGCTAGTTCATGGGCCTACTACAATGGCACAGGTTGTGCATAAGAAGTTGTAGCTACGGACTGGGACATCATTATTTCATAGTCCATAGTTTTGTTTTGGTAGGAAACACTGGGGGTGTCGCTTGGTTGCGATGGTATTGCAGGTGGTTTCGGACGATGCTGTGGTTGGTGGGAGATAGAACCTATGATGCCATCTATGGCATGGGATGCCCCCAGTGCATCCTGATAGGAGGTTCCTACATAGGGACCGTCTTGAATGACAGTGTAAAGGTATCCAGAATATGCATAGATCAGATCAAACTACTGGGATTTCAATATCACCTCCTCTTCGGATTGGGGATGCTCAAATGCTATGTCATTTGCTATAGGTGGTAGCAAAGTTTTTAGGAACCAATCTAGGAAAATCCTTTCATCAAGTTAAATATTGCACAAACTATGGCGTCACCGCCACTGATGGATGTGGTCATTTATGTGGTTCATAGTATTCTGGCAGCAAGATAGCAAGATATCCACCCCTTTGTCATATCTAACGAGGATTTGGAAATACTGCAGGAACATGAAAGCCAAGGAGTTGAAATCTGGGTACTTGGCTTGTGGTAGCTCAATGTACCACTTGGCTGCAGGACTTATGAGGGTGTGTTGGAATAGTCTGAGTCTGATCAAATCATCTACAATACTATTTGATGAGCACCATAGGTGAAACATCATGATATGGTTTTAGGGGCACTCCCCTACCTTCCCTTCAAACTTGGGAATGTCTAAGGGGAGTTTGGTTGGCATGGGAGGCCAAAAGTTTTATGGAAGATAGGTTCATTTGTTAACCGATCCAATTCAGGTAGGTTGAGGCATGCCATGAAAGGCAGGTTTGACCCAAGGTTTATGTGTGGTGGAGCAGCAATGGCGGTGGGGTTTGATGGGACATGATGTACCTGTGTGACTGGAGGTACTTGTGGCATAGTTTTGGATGGGCGACTGCCCCCATGCATGGTGAGTGGCATAGTGAGAGTGGAAGGGCCACTACCCCCAGGCATGCCAAGTGGGATAGTGTGGGTGGAAAGGACACTTCCCCCATGTATGGCAGGAGGGACAATGTAAGTGGACGAGATACTGCCCCCAGTTTTTACAGGTGGGATAGCTTGACTGGTCAATATGGGTGGTGGTAGATAGCTTATGATGATTTGCATGACCATGATGGGGCCACCAGCAGGTGTGTTGGTGGTGGTGTGGGGTGTGGACATGGGTCCACTGCCAATTACTAAGTCAAAAAATGGATATGGGTTTGCACCATCCATGGGGCTAGATGGTGCAGTATACAGGTCTGGCTCAGATTGGTATGATTCTGAGTCTAAATCAGATGTTGTGTAGCCTTCTCATGGTGTAGAGGGTCAATAAGTAATTTTTAGGACCAAATCCTGAAAGTTACCTCAGTTTATGAGCCACATCATGGTGATACAAGTGTCTTCAGACCTATACTTGCATCGTGCTTTCCTGCCTCCACTCATGCGGGTTCTCGGGCCACCAAACGGAAGGCTCGTCATTTTATTTTAGCATATTACTATCTAATCCATCCACCGCACCTTACGTGGGTCCTTGGACCATCGTCTGGAAGATGGATCATTTCCTTTGCATGCATTTGGCATATAACTGCCTCTGGACTTGCACTCACATCATGTGTAGTCAAGTCCATCCACCACAACTCACACACAACTCTCCTAAGCTCTGTCTGAGATACACCTCAGTTTGTGTTCCTCTACCGTAGCGATTCGTGTGCCTCTGCAACGATCTATCCCGTGCATGTATTGGTATGTTCAAGAGCCACTTTCTCAATCCATACTGCATGAATAATGTTTGGACCACTTTCCACTATCCCAATGTGGGGCACTACCTATGCCACCGTGATCGATTGACCATACTAGAGTTTCTTTTAAGCTATTCTTTGACACCTAAAAGAATGAAAATATTTCTAAGCACAGCTGCTTCCTTTCCTGCTCGTTAAAGTTTAGGAAAGGGTGTCTACATCATCTCATTTATATCCTTTTGCAAACCATTTAGACTACCATATGAAAAGTACCACCTTGGCACATTCAATCCAATATTGTTCCCCTTTGCATCCTTTTATGCTTTCTCGGGCAGAGGGGTCGAACTCTACAAAAAATATCACCATGGGTTGTCATTAAGCTCTTTTCCAGCCTTCTCATCAAGAAAATATTGCCGAGCAAACTTGGTTTCGTTCATGCTTGTAAAATTATCTGAAAGACTATCCAATTAGTATAGGTTTAACCTTTTTCGGCGTAACTGGACTACCAATGGTAAAGAAGTTTCTCATCCCCTAAAGAATGGGTGAGCTCTCCTGTGTATACTTTTAACCTTTTTCGGGCACAGGAGACTACCAATGAAAAAGAGCCTCCACTGGAGTCTTATTCATGCTTTCATACTCTCTAAAATTGAAATCACCATAGAGCATTTACTTTCTCAGGCTCGCCAAAAATCCACGAGATCATACCACAACGGTGTCTTTAGACACCACCTCACAGATAACAGCTTGGCATCATTCCCACTTTGCGTTTCCTTTGTTCAAAGTACTTTGCATTGTGTCTTCCTTGGATCCCATCAATATCAAAAGTGTCTACCTCCCCCAAGTATTTCCCATCTGTAGTGACATTCCTGGTATTACAGCTATGATCCCTTTCCCATGAGTTAGTTTCATTTTCTTCCTGGGCTACCCTGTCGTTATACTCTGAACAAAACAAGTTTGAGTCCACTACACTCCCTCTTCCCCTGTTCAACTCCTTCCCTCCCCCCCCCAATTTAATGTGTCAGTCCTCAGATTGTCTCACATCTTTTAGTTATATCCCTGTATCCTGGTTTCATTAACATCATTGATGAGTTCCTTGGACCACTTGAGAGGAGTCCTTAATGCCTATTGGGATGGTTGTTTCTCACGTGCTCAACTCCAACTACATCATCGCACCGTTGAGATTCATATAGGGTAATGGTATGTGCAATATTTGGTTGAAGACCCTGGATGTAACCTGACTCTAGCACATTGATGACTCTATTGAGGGACCCCAATAGGTTCATGTCCCTTGTGATTTTCGGGTTGTGTTGGAGACAATGTTCAAAATCCCTAGCAGTGCTTCTATATATATTTATCATTGATGCAGCATACTTGTAGCACAAAGACTTTGACTCTCCGTCAGTAAACTATGTACCATTCCAGATCTAGCAGACTATCAGTCATGAAGATATAACATTCCATGAGAATGCCATGGGTCCAATATAGCAGTTCTTCATATCAGTATTGTATTCAACCTCTCATTGAGGAAACCACTATTGTAACAACAGTTGTACATGATCGACTATTGTATTATAGAGCTTAGATCACATTATTCATTTGACAATGTTACGAGCATGGGGATTGTTAACCCAAAAAATCCCTCACTTAGCTCTACATGGTCTACACCACCCAAGGACACCCATGCACGACCCTTGTATCACCCCATTAGACCCCCACACCCTCAAAAAGGCTTAAGAATGAGAAAAAGGTCTTAAAAACCCCAAAAAAGAGCCTAAGTAATTCTCCCAGGGGATGAATCCTCCAAAAAGGGGCTAAAACCCCTCAAAGGAGCTAAAGATAGGGAGAAAGGGGATAAAATCCCAAAAAAGGGGCTAAATCCCAAACCAAGGGCTTAAAACCCTAAAAATCCCCAAAAAAACCTATAAAGAGAGGTGTGGGGGTCACTCTCAAAACAATTCTCCCTTGGATACTATTATGCTACCCGAGTAGATGCCTTGAGACCCTTTCTCTCTAAAGCCACCCACACTCCCTCTCCTCCATACTCCATTGAGCCATAGCTCCCCCATCCAAGAGAGGTGCTTCTCCAAGCCAGGGCATGGTGGCCCATTCCACCCAAAGAGAAGGTATAGCTTGTTGTTTATGTATTTGCTTTAGTATTTTATTTGCTTTCTAATCCATGGTTTAGTTGCAGGTTTCTTGCCTAACTTGTTTTGCAGGTGTTTTGGTTTCTAACATGTTGTTTTTAGGTAGCTGGAGCTAAACCCTAACAGTGTTTGTAGAGGGGTTTCCATCCATTTCGTTTCTATCTATTTTTACTGTATTTCACCACCAGGAACCTACCCTTCCGTCCTATAGACGGAAGGTAGCCATTCCTGCCCTATAGCAAGGGATAAATCCCTACTACATCATCAATTTGAGGAAATGGATAATTATTTTTCACTATCATATTATTCAGCTTCTTGTAATAAATACATATCCTGAGTGTCCAAACTTTCTTCTTCACAAATAGTACTAGTGCTACCCATGGAGACACACTTCATGACCTTAGTACTATTTTCCAATAATTCTTGCAATTTCATTTTCATCTCTAATAATTATGATGTACTCATCCTGTAAGGTGTGTTGGAGACTAGTGCAACTCTTGGCACAAGATCAATGGTGAAATCAATCTACCTCTTTGGAGGAAGTCGTGGAATTTTTTTAGCAAACACATCCTTTTTGTAGCACATGGTAGTCCTCAAATTTAGGGGTTTCATTTTCTGTTTTATCCAATATATGGGCTGCATACAATTGGAAACCTTTCCTACATAAAATTTTCAACTACATAGATGAAATCATTGAGATAAAAGTTTCCTTTAGAATTCCTTTTACAATCCTTAGGTTTCCTTCATCATCAATGCACTCAAAACTCTTGTTGGAGTAGTCAAATTTAACTCTACGTGCTTCCAACCAGTCCATTCCAATGAGAATATCATATGAACCAAGTGACAAAATATTCATATTTACACAAGCGAGAATTCCACCCTTTTCTAATGGACATTTATCCACCATCTCACTAACTTTTATCTTGGTTCTTGTGGCTAGTTGGACCAACCAGGATTTACTATGCTTGGTATTTTTAAAAGCACAAATCTCAATAATTTTAGGAATAATATAACTGTGAGTAGATCCAGAGTCAATTAAAATAAAACTATATTGATTAGAATCTTACCTTCAACCTCAACCACAATTGATTGATGATCTAATTGGTGGTCCTTTAGTGTAGAGTAAATTGTAGGCACTCTCCTTGCCACTGGACCCATAGTTTCAGCTTCTTGAATGTTATGAACTTGCTTTATACTCCCATTATGATGTGGACAGTTTCTAAGCAAATGGTCCTCTCCACATCCTGAAGTGTCTCTCTTAGCTCTCTTGGCTTGTCTCCAATTATCCTAGTTGGATTTGTCACAATGTGTGGTGGCTTCCTTGGATGATTTCTGAAATCAGGATGCTTGAACCCCTTATTTCTTTCGTTAAACCTCACATTTTTCATGTCCTTCATGTATTATGGTAATATGGATTTCCTTTTGTTACAGAGAAAACTTCCTATGGCTTGGGGTGTACCACAACAGACAAAAAAAATGCAGAAATCAATCCCTTCCCCGTATGTAAGAGAAATACAACATCTAACACTAAAGGATCTCAAAACATACCTTATTCCGGATGGTTGTAGTAGATCCCCGTTGAGCTTTTTCCAATCCCGCTTGTGCTAGCAATTCACTCTCAACAACAGTAAATAAGGCAAGCATGCTATATGATATAGTTTTACGCCTACTCTAGCATATATAATCAATGATACATAAGCAATTAAACCCATCCATTGATTCAATATTCATTTAAATGCACATCATTGGACATGAAAATATATTTCTATTAAATAAATCATAGATTACACAAGTGACAACCTCTGTCGGCACGTCTGCAAACCAGAGAAACTAAGTCCTCCACCATTGACTCCATGACCTCAATCCTCCATCTCTCGATAGCAATCTCACAAGCAAAGGAAATCTTGGGAAGAACACAAAGTGCTCCAAGGGACAAAGGGATGTAGACTCAAGTATAAGCAAGCTACAACAACAATGGACTGTAGTTTTCTTGCTCTTCAAATCCTCCTCCTCAATGTATCCAAAGGGTTCCTTATATAGTGCTTCAATGGGGTAATGGAAGGTCAAATCCAAGTGATCTCGAGGCATATGGAAGGCCAAGAGACAAGTGAATCAGATCCACATCAAGGAAAAATCCAAAAATATTTGGCCTTTTGCACACATCCTGATGTACGCGGGTTTAGGGGTAATATCCGCATATATACATGAGAAAGGGATTAAAAGTCACGTATAGCAAATAATGAGTGTTTTTAGGGATGATCTTGGAAACATCAAAGGTACAAAAATAGTCCATGGGTCCAAAGAGTCTGTAGAGGGATAGGGAAGGCCATAAAAGTGTGATCAACCATGTGTGGTAAAATCAGCTATAACATATGCCCCCTAATGTGTGAGGTCATAGGGGTAACATGATGGATGAAATACATTACAAATCCATCCCAGAAGTGGAGTGATGAAGAACCAGGTGGAAGAACCAGCCATCCAATAGTATAATACAATAATCAAACTCTGCACATGATTCCAAATACATATAGCAGTCCCAAATACATAAGAGTACAATGGCCATGAATAGGCATGATATACAAACTGTGACATGTGTGGTCATTGCCACGTACAATATACAATAGATCAGAATATTCATGATGAAGATATACAAAGGACCAAGGTCTCCATGAAAACTAAAGATATACCATGGATCAAGATCTCCATAATGGCTGAAGATATTTGACATACACTGGAATCAAGTCACGAGAGCTGAAATCTCATGAACATTGGCACAATTAAGGAGGTAGCATATAAGAAATGCCACCAATTTGGAAAGTCTTCTACAAAAACTGCCACGAGTACATGTCCTACTATGTGAATAGAGGTGTTGAGGTCGAGCATAGTAGTCCATTGTCTGATTACTGGTCATTGATGTATACCATTAACAGACTCGAGATCACCCACCGATAATGAAAATGGGAATTAAGGTATCAGAGTGCAATTTAACAAGTGTGAATAAATGTGTTGAGGTCAAACACTTGGAAGAATCCATCGATCAAGGGACATCGATGTATTCCCAAAACTGTCGATGGAGAGAGAACCTACCACTGATGACTGTAAGTCTCAAAGCACTCAAATGACTCTAGACTCCTATCCTAGAATAAATGATCTGAAGTCGATGGGATGGAATCCACTAGAAGGAGGGCATTAAGGCATCCCCCATCAACCAACATGAGGTACTTAGCAATGCTGTATAATGTGGAAGGAATCAAACAAGATGTGCATGAACCAGTAATAGTATCGGGAATGGCTGACAGGAAAAGTCAAGACAACCGAGGAATGGTCAACTCAGGCTTCAACTTCCTTTGAACAAGAGCATAAAGGTGAATGGTGACTAAATGTAGGCAGCATAGACTCAATATACAAAACTGGGACATCTTTGTGACGCATGAGGAATTGATAGAGGCTCCATGGGGACTGGAAGCTTAACCAGTCGGTGGAGATAAACTCAGAGATATGAGTACAGCTCCTAAAGTCAAACAACTAACCCAACCAACGGATGTGATGTACAGTGCTTTGTTCAAAGGCGACACGACTCGACTGTTGCCAAAGATAACATCTTTTCCTATCTGGATTTTTTTTTTGTGTGTGGACTTTTTCAGATATTTTGAAAAGCTTGAAAAAGAATAAAAGTGCTTTACAGTTTCAAATCTAGGAGGATATGAGTGTCAACGGGAAAACAAACTAGTTCCAAGCAGTGGAAGATACCTATTCTTAATGCAAGGAAACATGTGCAGGATAACGACACTCGAGGGAAAGTCCCCTCCCGGTAAGATAATGGGGATTCAAGCTGCAAAAGATGTATAAAATGGCTCTTCCTAGCTAGACTTGAGACACGCTTAGGCTATATGGCTTATAATCAAAGCCAGGGAAGCCGACATAAGGCTCAAAAAGGCAAGCAAAACTCATGATAATGCAATTACACCTTGACATATACAAGGGAATCCTAGGGAAAAGGCCAACATAAAGGTCAAGAGGAGTATGAAGATCTTGCTCAAAGTCATGGTGGTACTATACAAAGGACTCCCATATCCTAAAGGAAAAATGTTAGCATGGGCACCAAATGCAAAATCAGATCTAACTAGGGTACCCATGTATGCTAAAGCTCTACCATTCACAACATGTCACTTCTAAAAGAAGCAAGAAGGTTTCATGAAAAGATGAAATGGGTTCCTACCTAAGGTTAAAATGAAATGGTCAAAAGGTCATGCAAAATGAAAACAGATGTGAAACCTAACCTATATGCTAGTTTAGACATCATACCTGCTGTAGGCACGAACGGATCAAATCCACAGTCAAACTGCACTCAAAACGGACTCCTACATCATCAAATTAGTTCAAACAGTCCAAAATGGTCAAAAACTATAGAAAGTGGGTAAAAATTTCAAAAGTTTTCTATAAATAGTAAAAAATTTAAAATTTTTCATATCATTTGAAATTTTTACCCAACATAGTGTATTTGAGCTCAGAACTTTAGAAGCAAATTCTGGGAGCATCGTCCAGCGGAATCTCTCCCCGTTTGATCCAGGTAGATTCTCATTTCCTCCTCTTCCTATTTCATGCAATTTTTTTTAATTTTCATGGTCCAATTTATTTTTTAAGCCATCCATATTTGTGCATTTCGGCCCATGCAAAAATTGGGATTTTTTCTGTGTATAGGGCTCACCATATGCGAAAAAAGCACCCAAACCTGCATACATACACAACTATTTTGAGAAAACTTCCTATGGCTTGGGGTGTACCACAACAGACATAGAAACGATAGAAATCATTCCATTCCTCAGTATGGTCGCTAATTCTGTTATGGAGAAAACTTCCTATGGATTGGGGTGTACCACAATAGAGAGAGAAACCACAGAAATCAATCCCTTCCCCATATGCAAGAGAAATACAACATCTAACACTAAAGGATCTCAAAACATACCTTATTCTGGACAGTTGTAGTAGATCCTCGTTGATGTTTTTCCAATCCCGCTTGCGCTAGCAATTTACTCTCAATAACAGTAAACAAGGCAAGCATTTTATATGATATAGTGTTAGGCCTACTCCAGCATATATAATCAATGATACATAAGCAATTAAACACATCCATGGATTCAATATTCATTTAAATGCACATCATTGGATAGGAAAATATATTTCTATTTAATAAATCAGAGATTACACAAGTGATAACCTCTGTCGGCACGTCTGCGAACTGGAGAAATTGATTCCTCCACTTGGGCCTCCACCACCTCAATCCTCCATCTCTCGATAGCAAGATCACAAGAAAAGGAAAGATTGGGAAGAACACAAAGTGCTCCAAGGGACAAAGGGATGCAGACTCAAGTATAAACAAGCTACAACAACAATGGAATATAGTTGTATTGCTCTTCAATTCCTCCTCCTCAATGTATCCAAAGGGTTCCTTATATAGTGCTTCAATGGGGTAATGGAAGGTCAAATTCGAGAAATATTGACGCATATGGAAGGCCAAGAGACAAGTGACTTGGATCCACATCAAGGAAAACTCCAAAAATATTTGGCCTTTTGCACACATCCCGATGTATGCAGGTTTATGGGTAATATTCGCGTATATACGCGAGAAAGGGATTAAAAGTATCGTAAAACAAATAATGAGTTTTTTTAGGGATGATCTTGGAAACATCAAAGGTACAAAAATAGTCCATGGGGTCCAAAGAGGGACAAGAAGGCCATAAAAGTGTGATCAACCATGTGTGGTAAAATCAGATATAACACTTTTGTCTTGATAATAACAATACATGTCCTTTCTTATGGTCTCATATAGAGCTTGAGTTTAATCAATATCAATTCTATATTTGTAGGATTGAGGAAACCCACTTATAAAACATTGAATTTTTACCTTATCATATTTGATATACTTGACATATCTCAATAGCTTAAAGAATTTATTTTCATAATCTTCCATTGTTATTTGGACCAATTTCATCTCATGGAATTGTCTAATTTTTCCATCATAGTACCTATGAGAGAGGTACTTATTCTTGAAGTATTTCTTGAATTTATCCCACACTATCTTCCTTTCATTCATATTTTTCACCTTCCTTACAGTAAGGTGCTCCCACCATATAGATGCTCTTCTATTCAAATTGAATATGGCCACTCTTGCTTTCATTTATCCTAAGTTGTCTTGGACTTGGAAATGCTTCCTCATCCCAAGAAGCCAAGCCTCGTATTCTAAACTATATTTAAAATCACCATCAAATGTATGAGGTTTGACCTTCCTAAATTATCCATGTAGGTTTTCCTTTGAATACCCCTTCCTCTTCTTCCTATGAGATGGAGAGCTTAACCCCTTAGTGAAATCCTTAGTCATATGAATCTCTAGAAGAGATTTATAGAGTATATGACCCACCTTTAGAAATCCTTCTTGAACCATGGGACCTCTCATGAGAGTGCCTCCTTGAGAGACTCCCAATCCTTTCCTAATTTTCTAAGTGATTCCCATATTTAATCTTCTGCTGAATATTTGTCAAACTTTGAAGCATAGTTGCATTCAACTGATATTGATATTCTTGAGTTCTAAGTATCCTCTCATTGTCTTCTCTACAACTCTACAATACCACCCTTATGCTCCTCATAGTTTCTGGAATGTTTGGGGGACTCACTGTGTTTCTCCTACCATTGGATTTTAGCTTTGCATTCAAAATCTTTATGTTCTCTCCCGTTGCATCTGTCTCAACTTCATAAGGATCATGTGCACCGTCCATGATGATGACCTTCTTGGCCCAACGAAGACCAAGATATACAAAACTAAAATATATTAACAGATGAACCTTAAATCTATCTGATATAACTATGAATTTGCAAAATGTTTTCATATAAACAGGTTTGTTAGATCTATTACATTCCTAGAAAATAAAAATAAACTTTCACATATTCTGGAAAATATCCATATTGACATTTTTTGTCAAATTATGGCTATCAACACTTTTCTAATAAAATTATAGAAACATATGAATCACTAATTCAGACTTTGAATCTGTAAAATTGTTCCACTTTGGAGAAGCTTTCCAATGACTATAATTATGCTCAATTTTGATTTATGAGCACAAAGTTACGATCCTACAAAGTCTTCAATTTGGCCCAATTTCTGCACTTTTCCTATAGGTGCATTAACCCCAGATTCCAACTTTAGAAACCTACAGTAGATAATATATGGAGAACTATAAAAACTTATATAAGGTATATATAATATATGTGACCAGGATTACTCAATAATTCTCAGTTCTTTGGTCTAATTCCCTGATCAACGTTTATAAGATTATAGAAATGGCTACTTATTTCTTTTTCGCTTTCTTCAGATTTAGAAATTTTACAGATTTGTAAAATCCATTGTCATTCCAAAATACAATTTTATGCTGCTCCAACAGTTGTGATTAAACTCCATATCCAACTTTTTGTTTTTTAAGAAAAGAATGGGGGTCAATGGGACTTGCACCCTCATTTTTTTTTTTGTAAATGATTCAATTTCGTGCAATATGGTGCATAAGTTCAATGTCATTTTTCGTTGACCTGGAAATGGTGCCAAGATGTCCTATCACATTCTTAATGAGGTGTGAGACAAGTTTGGCCTATCACCCCATGATGTGGCCAAGTCACCCTCCATCATCTATTGAGGCACAATACCACTTGATCCCAGGCGTCGACAGTTTTCCTGTTACCAAAAGTGGTAACTCCTGATGAGAAAAATATATTTGAAAATTACCTTTGGTAGGATTTGACAATAAAATGTTGGAATGCATCATGGGAGGTTCTGTTAAATTTACAACATCAGGAGTCATTCCCCGGACTTGTGGTTTGTATCAACTCAGGACTTTTGGATTGTATCAATCCCTATCTATATCCTCATATGATTGAGGTGATGATGCTTATACTATAAAGTCTTGTGGTTTGTATAAATACTATAGACTTATGGTTTGTATCAAGTCAATAATTGTGGTTTATATCAAGTCATTTTGATTCTAATATACAATGCCCTATGAGATGGATCTCCCGTTATGGAGATGGGATTGTGATTTATATCAATTTATGATCCTCCTAAAGTCATCCAGATAATGGATACCCATTGATGTGGACCTCTAGGTATAGACGTAAATCATGTTATGTGATATATAAATAACCATGGTCATTCAATATGGATAAATCTATTAAGTATCATCTAGAGATTAATCACCTTTAGAGTGAATAACTTTAGCGTATGAATATATGGTCTTGGGTAATATAATACGATAATAGAATGTGACAATTATTCTGAGTATAATATGATATGATAGATGATTAATGGTAACACATAGACCATGCATTAAAAAAACAAGATAAGTAATAAACAATGAGAAAGGAGAATTTGAATTGCCCATGCATAAGTCTGGATGAACTCAAGTTATAAATCTTGAGTTAAATATGAATGCCTCAATTTGTGATTTAGTTGAAGCATCAGTTGAACTATTAATGAATATAATCAGTTAACTAAAGGAGATCTTAGTGTTCATCAATCATCATGATTCAGTTAAATAAGTGTTAAGGAAATATGGACTAGTTAACTAAAGTATATACTTTAGTTAAATTAAAAGATGACACTTTAGTTAATCAAAAGATGGAACTTCAGCTATAAAGTGTTTTTCATGTTGACACTTGAGTTGAAGCACTATTACAGTTAAGTTAGCATGTTAAATAAGTGACCAATATTCAGTTTGATATTGATTCCACTCCAATGTCAGTTAACAATCGATCAATATCCATGATTGAAGGTGTTAGCACCATTTCTGGTTAGCAATTGGAGAGGGGCATACATTAGAATAAATAAGGAATGGTGTGGAAATTTTCATGGTATGGCCAAAGGTATGTCATAACGTGCTTAGAGAATGATAAAGGGGGCTATTTCTAAAGTTTAAATCATGGTTTAAGATTTAGAAATAAGTTTAAATCAATGATGCACACTTATGCCATCTATGCACACTAGATTCACTATAATTTAATCTAAAAATCAAGCAATGAATTATAAAGACTTTTCCTAAAAACTTGAAAACTGTATTAGACACAACCGGTTGCTGACTGATAAAAGGAACCTACATGCTCAACATAATATTGAACTAAAATTATGCTACAGGAAACATGACTGATTACATAAACAAAACTAAACAACTTATAAACAGAATTATACTAATTGCAAAGGAAGAAATAACAAAACCTACACAAATATGCAAAAACTCTGTTTGTCGGGGGGCCCTCCCAAGATCTATGCTTCTTAAGACCTTTCAATATTTGGCTTATTAAAGTATTACCATGACACTCTCTACCTTCGCATATATTTTGTAGCAACTCTAAGCCTACTAACCTTGGTTGATAATTAAATATTAGGTAAATATTTGAGACAATATTTTGAGAACACTCCAAGATAAGTGGAATTTTTGCTTGTGAGGAACATTATATTTTATAAAGAAATTGGATTGAAAGGCCCGGGAACTCCTTTAAGTTAGTCTCTTTTGAAATGATCTATAATTAAGACCATTTAATGAAATTTGTTTTTAACTCATGTGTTTAGCAGGGCTTAGCATGCTCTAGTACCAATCAACTTCCTATACTCAGAATCTTTATTCAAGGCAAACCCGTTGGGGTACTGAACAGGCCTACTAGTAGCGGGTCAATGCTCAGTAACAACCTAACAATAAGGAATTTCGATAAATGTAATTAAACCCATCGGGGTACTGAACAGGCTCACTGGAAGCGGGGCTCTACTTGCATGGTACCAAGATAAACCCATTGGGGTACTGAACAGGCCCACTGGCAACGGGGCAATATCAGGTAAAAGAGATCTAGTTAATGCACCACTAGGCACATGGTTGAACAGTAAAACATGTTTAGGCCTCTTTTTTATGATGTCATTAAAGAATCACTCTAAGATTCCCTTGGATCCGACAATATGAATTCAATAAATATCTAGGATATGTTTATCTTAGAAATGGGACCCATAGATGTAAACTCCTACAAATTTGAAGTGAGCTCAAGAATTTTTGAGATGAAAAGATTTCTTTACAACAAGACAAGGGTGACTAGTTTTCCCTATGATCCTTTCACTTATCTCTTCATCACATGGTAAATGATAAATTTATACAATTATATATTTTAGCACTGTTATTTTTCAATATATATATCTGAATCCTTTCCATTTGTTAGTTAATTTTTCTTTCTTTTTACATACTTATAGCAGCATGACTAAACTTTCTTCATTTATTTTGGAAATTACTTACTTTTCTTGCATGGCTTGAGGACATGCCATATATTTGGTTTGGGGGAGGATTAGTTGATTGTCTCTCTTCATTTTTACTTATAAAATACTCATTGCCAAATGGTAAAGTCTTTGCAGGATAATACAAATAGCGAAATTGGCCTTAAAATTGTGGATGAATAAGCAAGAATGCTAAAGAATTATTTCATATGAAAATCTATATGAAGGGTCATATGAAGGGTCGAATGTTGGTATGAATGAGAAGTCAAATGACAGGCTAAATAATAATAAAAATTATGATATTTTCGTACCTATGATTAAGTGTTGGCTTAATTTTATTGGGTAAAAATCCAAGTCATACCATTAGGGTCACATCTATATGATATAATGACTAATGCTGATTAATGATTGTACAAATTAAATCTAATATGATCTTATTTCACCCCTATATGGATATGATACGACCTTTGAGTACCTTCTAGTTATCATGACTCTACCATCATCATTATCCTCTTTCTCCGTTTGAATGCATAAGCTATCAGATAAGTCATCCTCCTCGTTAAAATAAGGTTACGGTTATGAGTTTAGTTATACACTTGCATTAAGTTACACGTTCAACCTGTCCAAAGCTTACTTTGGACATGGTTGAACCAAATAAAAAATTAAAAATTCATTCAATCACACACTTTAGACGGCACACGTTCCAAAGATTGCCATAATGGCACGATCATTTAGGCATGCCGAGCTGGTTGCATGATCGTTTGGTAGGTTGAATGTGGCATGCTTTAAAACTAGCACTGTGCGAACCTTCTTCAATTCCATCGCCATCACTAACCGTTATTACTGTAGAGCATTTTAGCCACCTTTCCTGAAAACCCTGTATTCCTTCCTCTGTTTCCATCATGCCAAATTGATTCGATCTTGAAAGTTACCAAGATCTATTTCAAATAACAGAGTTTAGGGAGTGTAGGGAAGTGTTTCTTCAAGCCAGCTGTAACCCATTCCTTCATTCTCTGCAAGGTTACGATGAGGAGATCTCATTGTTGTTTGTAATGAGTTCGATGTGAGGATGAATAGAGTAGGTCACCTTTCTTTTCAAGTCACTGAAGAGTTGATTTCCCATGCCACTAAGCTTCCCTAAGAGGGTGAGCGATGGCACAAACATTGGTTTGTTCTACGAGCATCACATAATTTTGATTTGAAGCCTGAGTTGTGGTATGTAACAGGTGTAAAAGGCTACGATTACCGTTGGATAAAGCTGGAATATATCAAGCCATTGATAGTCATCATTCATCTGGTTACCTGCGAAGGTAAGTTTAGCATCTTAAAGTCCTGTCACCTTCTGTTATTATCCCACTTTGTTTATAATAGATGTTTGAATTTCCCTTTCTTTTTTTGTCATAGCTTAGAGAAAATGTCGAATTTGGTCAGAAATAATACCCTTTATCCTAAGAGTAGTCTATACCACCACAGTTTAATCAAACTATTAATTCTGGATCAGCTCAAAGAGCGAAACTAGACTTGGGAGACATTTTTGTTCAAAGTGCTTAATCCCCACATCAATATTCATAAACGATCTCGTCATTTTCATCCTTAGTCAAGACCAACCTCGTCCATAGAAGATGAAAACCCCAATATTGTCCACCTTGATGAAGATGTCTCAGAACCTAACTCACCTGTGCAAGATACCCCCGCTAGTCTTGTGTCCATCAAATTTGTGCCTTTTTCACGACCTTGTACCAGAAGACATAAGGGTAAAGGTGTTCAGTGCATGCTTCAGCCCATTACCTAGACCACAGTTCAGCTTGATGATCAAACTAGTCATCTGGACAATGAGGCCAAGATAGAGAAAACCGACCCAAACTCATCCCTCTTAGCACTAGCCAGCCTTTCTGGCGAGTTACTGAAGGACGCCGATCAAATGGACATTCCTGCATCTGTTCAGGGTATCAACCTTGAAGACCCCCTTCCTACTATCGATTTGGATCCGCCTTCAACAAAAATGAGCCCTCCATGGGATTTCAACCAGTCCCTAGAGCCATGTACACAACCACAACCAACATTAGCTCAATTAACTTCTGAGTTAACTCAATCAACGAAGCAAAATGAAGCACATGTTAAGTTAATTTCAGAGCTTCATGAGGAAAACAAAGAATTGCGATTACAAATTAAGAATATGGAGGACCTACATAAAATCATTAGCTTATCATAGAGTGATTGACAAGAAAGGCGTTATCTTTTGAAGGCTCGGGCTAAGAAGTTGAAATTCGAACAATCCATTTCATCAAAGTCGGAGGCAGCTGCTAGCGCATCTCTGCCTCCTTCCTCGTGATATCTTTTACTTTGACTAGTGGGACCTGGTATTCTTCCGGTCTGGGGGAATGTTGGTCCCCATTTTGTCACCATTTTTGGGTTAAATACTTTACATATTAATGCATATTGTGTTACCTTTTGGCGTCTTTTTCACCATGCAGCTCACCATTCAAGCCTTAGGTATGAATGAATTTAAGTTTTATGTCAATTCTGTTTATTATCGTCATTTTGAGGTTTCAATGGTTAAAATTGACATAATATGAAGTGAATTCAATGTATTAATTCATGTGTATAATTGTTTTCATGTTATATGGTATTTTTGGAAGGCTAACAAATAGGCACGCGTTCAGCTAGATATATGGAGAGCATATCCATCTTGTTGTCCAGATCACCAAATAGACTGCGCATTGTTGGTAGTATATTTTTGTGCGTTAAAGGCATGAAATGGCTAGGAAATGTCATCACCATGCGCTAGCATCTCAACATCAGTCTTCTTTTGGAAGAAGTGTCCATATCATGTTTCTATGGGACACTTTAATGCCAACTCTGATTTGGATTGAAGTCATAAGCCACATTACGTGCCAGAGGGAACCCAATTTGCGAGAAAAGAGGAATTGTCATCTATTAGTTGTTAGTGCACTTATTTTCCATAATGAATTCCCTATCATGAAGAGAAATTGACCACTAAAGGGTTGAATTGCTCACTTTATATCAAATAATGTATAAATAGACGTTGTCAGGGGACTTAGGAACGAGTCTTTGAGTCTTTGTCTTTTATTTGATACAATCACCGAATTCTGAAAAATCTGTAACGCTACCCTTTTAATTTAATGAAATTTCTATTGCGCTGTGTATGATCTAGTGTTATAGCTGATTTCACCAATCTAGGTGAATCACACTTTGTATGGCCTTCCCCTGTCCCGCTGCAGACTCCCTAGACCCCTTGGACCATTTTTTGTCCTTTGATGTTTTCCTGACCATCCCTAAAAACATGTGAAAAATGATACACATGACTTTTAAACTTATAATCGCGTATATACACAGGTTTGACCACTAAAACCGCATACATCGGGATGTGTACAAAATCCAAATCCTTTTGTAGTTTTTCTTGACATGGATCCGACTCACTTGACTCCTGGCATTCCATATGCCTTGAGATAGCTCAGATTCAACCTTTCATTACCCCTTTGAAAAGCTATATAAGGAACTCCTTGGTACATTGAAGGCATAAGAGATAATTGAGAGCAAAGAAACTATAGTCCATTGTTGCTAGAACTTATGCTTGAGTTTGCATCCCTTTGTCCCTTGGAGCACTTTTGTGTTCTTCCCAAGCTTGCCTTTTGCTTGTGAGCTTGCTATCTAGAGATGGAGGATTGAAGTGATGGAGGCCCAAGTGGGGAATTCAGTTTCTTCGGTTCACAGACATGCCAACAAAGGTTGTATCTTGTAATCTGTGATTTATATTAATAGAAATATATTTTCCTGTCCAATAATGTGTGTTTGAATGAATATTTTATCCATGGGATTATGTCAAATGCTTATACATTATTGATTATATATGGTATAATAGATCTAACACCATGATATATAGAATGCTTGTATTGTTTACTTGTTGTTGAGGAAGTAATCTATCAATTCAAGCTAAAGTTGGAAAGCTCAATGGGGATCTACTTCAACCGTCCGGAATAAGGTACAAGGTCTGATCCTTTAGTGTTAGACATTTAATTTCTATTACATATTGGAAAGGATTCATTTCTGGAGTCAAGATGTCTATTGTGGTACCCCAAGCCATAGCAATTTCTCTCCATAACAGAATTGGTGACTCTGCTGGGGAGTTCCTAGTAGTTGTCCTTTGGGGGTTGTTCTATCGGCATTCAATGAATTTGAATTACTCTTTCTCTCTTGTTTCTGTGTCGGGTCTAGGGGAATATTTTCCTGGTAGCGTCTGATTGGTTTGAATTTTGTCTCAGCTTGTCTATTTGCCTTGGTTTTATGCACCTTTCTTCCTGTACGTGAGTTTTTAACTCACAGTCGCGTATACACGTGGGTTTCTCTGCAATTTCATCGTATACACGCGGGTTTACTGCGAATAGTCACGTATGCCCTTAGTTTTTACTTTTTGTGGAAGTTAAATGGTTGATGGGTGAAGTTTGATGTTTGCTAAGTCTCCTTTGGCACTGCCTAAGTCTATTTATACCTCTGTTTCTGAACAGAGACATTTTTTTTAGGCTAATTTTTTTTTATTTTTTTTAAGAAGGTTCTTGTCATGGAATTTTTGATTTTTTGTTTGAGATTAGTGCATTAGATTTCTTTTACCTTAGTGCTTTGCTTGAGTACTATTTGAGTGTCCTTGCAGATTCTGGGGTTTGTGGAGTCATTCTTTTGCTTTTTATATCTCATTTTATTTCAAAAAATCCAAAAACATTTGCTTACCATCATGCATTGCATTTTGCATTGTGCATTGCACTTGTACTAGATTTGCTTTGGAGTATTAGTTAGGATTTCATATAGGAAAACTTGCATTCATCATTTGAAGAAAAAATGTGCATTTCACGTAGTAGCATACCCTGTTTTCATGGACACAATGCATTTGCATTGATTGTTAGGTGTGCATTTTACTTCATGTTGTGTCATAACACCATTAGTTGCACGGCCATATCCCTCTTTTGAGTAATAAAGCCAATTAAAATCAACGCTTAAATTAAAATGAACTACACTCTTTTCTTTTATAGGGTGCACCAACAAGTTTAGGTTTTAGGATCTTGGAATAGTTCATTGTAAGTAAATTCTCCAATATCACTAAACAACAACATGTATGTGTATGTCCAGGTGAGTGTGTGAAATCCTTGGTATAACCAGTGTTTCTCAGGATCCTCCTCTCAAAAGGGAGTTAA
>LPNX010923144.1:205822-277838 GCA_001517045.1 Pseudotsuga menziesii
TAGTCATAATTGAGTAGCACCAGAGATATTTCCAGGATTGTATTCATATCTGGGGGCTCTTTCGAGAGTTTCGGGCTTTGCTACCCTGCCCATACGGTCAATCCCGCCTGCGACTGTCCACTTGAGCATTGATTATATTGAGGTGACCTTAGTGGCCTTACCTAGGATATTGAGGGGGTACTTTGCAGGGGTTATTCTACGGGTGTCCTGGCTAGGTTGGGGTCGAACAGCACAGTCGCTTTACGTGTTGAAGCTGAGGGCCACAATAATTGGTTACATACCTCCGCTTGTTGTGTATGGGAGTCTCAAGCCTCTCCTAGGAGATACATACCTGCTTCATTCAGGAGCTCACTTATCCTACCCTTGATTGCTTGCATTTGGATTTATATTTTATTAGTGATTTCTCTGTGCATGATAGCTTGCCTAGGGTTTACGTAAATAGAGAATCTTTTCTACTTTTTGAGTCATTGTGGATTCGGGTATGGCTCCTCGTCATTTTCGTCGGTTAGTAGGACTTCCGCCTTCTAATTCTCCTCCTCTTTTGGGAGAGAGACCTAGACAGTCCAGGCAGACTATTTCACACACCATGGGAGACCATATAGAAGGTATTCCTGAACCACCTTCTCCCATTTGTGTAGACTATGGGGAGTTTACTCCTACTTACGATCCTTCACCCAACTTGGTGGAGATAGGTCCTATGATTTTTGAGATAGGAACCTTGCATGATAGACCTACTTACTCTAGGTTTGATTCCCCATTGACACGTTACCGGTATGGAATGCCGAAGGATACCGAGACTCATTTTGAACCCGCCAGCACTAGCTATGGTAGTTATGGTATGTCTGATTTTCCTACACATGATTTGGCATTTCACGTCGAATCTGAATTTGAGCCTAACACTATGCCTAGGGGCACTCTTATTCCTTACCATGCGGAGAGGTTTGGGAGCACTAGTCACATTGCTCCTTCCATCCTGGTGGTGGATGTTACATCACATATTCCTCCTAGGTCTAGAGTTAGTGATCCTATTAGGATATCGGATCCGAGACGAGTGACTATAGGGAATAGTACGTACTTGATTACTTAGATCCCTTCATCCTCTATCCCTAGTTCTTCAAATGTTCACCCTCCACCTCATTCACGTGGTCCTTCAGGCCAAAATGTTGCTACGAGTTATGTCCGTACTACGGTTACTAGACCGATTGTGTCTCAGCTTCATGTACCACTCGTTGTTTCGGGAGGTCATGCTCATACTTCTAGAGGTCACATTCCTACTTCCATAATGTATATTCCTACTTCCGAAGCATACGTTCCTACTTACGGCGTGTCTCATGGGACATCTCATGCGATGACTTATGGACCCTATTATGGGATGCATTATGGATAGGGTTCTTCACCTTATGGAGGCGGGTATCAAAAACCTGCTTAATCTCCTAATTACGGCTTTGTAGCTCCTAATAATCAAGGTCCACCACACTATGGTGCTTCCATGCCACCCTATACAGGTCAAAAAGGAGGAGGGCACTATGGCCAAGGCCATGGTGGTAATCAGACCTATATGAATCAGGGAGCAGTCCATCGACCTCATCATCCTAGGTTCCCTTTCCTCGCGATGCTGAATCTTCTTGACTTGTCAAGATTGACGAATGATCCTATAGCTCATGACCTGGCTTGGCCGGCTGTCCCTACTAAGCTTCCCTTGGACATACCTAAGTTTGAGGGAAAACCAGGAGAGGATCCGAGCGAACACGTTACTACGTTTCACCTATGGTGCTCTTTGAATTCCTTACATCAAGACTCAATCCGTTTGAGAATATTTCAACACACCCTTACAAGGCCTGCCACGAAATGGTATATAGAGCTACCTAAGGCCGCATTCGCTTTGTTCTATGACCTTGCGATGACTTTTCTTAATCACTTCCAGCTACTAGTGCACTATGACGTTGGTATTGAACTCTTGTTGAAATTTCGACAGGATAAAGCCACACATATCTTGGATCATATTCAAGAGTGGCGTAGACAGAAGAGGTTAATTAAAGCTTTTATATTGCTAGAATTCCTCCTCGAATGGTTCCTTAAGTCGTTATTGCCATATATAGAGAAGGATGTTTCTACATCCGGAGTGCAGAAGGAGGAACAAGCAATTTTTAGGGCACAGGAACTAGACTTGATTTATGCTTAGTCTGGTTTGTTATATGAGATTATTCCCAACTCTCTGCGTTCTAGTTTCGACCCCAAAGTCAAACCTGGACCACATGCCAATGGCATTGTGGTTTGTGCAAGTGCAAAACCTACAGATTCAGTTGCAAAACAAGTTAGTCAATTGTCAATAAACCAATCTGCTTCGGGACAAGCTACGGCTTCGTCTCAACCCGCCCAAATGATGAGTGTACTTTCTGTGCAATCGTCAGACTAGAAGGGTAACTAGTAGCCTGGATGGAATAGAAAAAAGGGTAAGAATAACCGTAAGGATGGGAATAAGAATGAGAATGCTAATAATGACAAGAACAGTCGTAATGCTGCGGGGGATAAGCAAGCTAAATGTAAGGTTAAATTCCCTTACAAGTTGTGTAAGGACGATCACCTCACTTACTTGTGCCCTCGTATTGAGGAAGCTTCGAGATTCTTGGCACAAGGCCCAGATGGTCTAACTAACCCTTTACCGCATAATCAAAATATGAACTTGAAGCCACATGACCAGTCTGGTGGTGATCAAGATCCGCTAAAGAGTAGTGGTCGTGGTTGCATTAACATGGTCCATGCTGTAAAAGTTGTGACCCATGCGAAAGATTATGTTTCATCACAACCCAGCCCAGGAAAAGAGCCTAATCCACCAGGGTCTCCTTTACATATTGAAAAACCTATGGATAAACCTAAAGCTACACCTCGCATTCCTAACGGAGTACTTAACTGTTCGGGGCACAATCCAAATGCCCGAGCCACCCAGAACTATTCAGTTGTCGAGGATTTGGGCCATACTCCTTGTGCGATGTTTGCATTGGAAGTGCTTCAAAGTTGTCCTTCGCAAAGGAAGGCGTTTCTTTCCACCCTTGGTGTGAACGATGATGATTCTTCCTCCGTGATTAAATTTGAAACCATAGGACTTCAACCTCGCTTGCCTTACTATGTGTCTCTTTTGATTCACATAGAATGTCTTAATATGATCGTCAAGCACACTGTGATTGACAAAGGTGTTGTTGCTTCTGTGATGTCTTTATCGTGTTGGAAGGGTTTAGATTCCCCTGAGCTGTCTAAATCAGTGACCATGTTAACTACGTTTTATTGGAGATCATTTAGGCCGCATGGCATCCTTTCGTCCCTTAAAGTCTATTTGGGAGGGAAGACCGTTGCGATAGAGGTCGAGGTGGTTGATGCACCCCTTGACTACAATCTCTTGCTGGGTAAGAATTGGATGTACAGTATGCAAGCCATTGCTTCTTCCCTATTTCGCATTGTATGCTTTCCACATAACGAGAAGATAGTCACGATTGATCAAATGACATTCAAGAATCCATCTATTACTGCATCTTTAGGAGCTTTGATCCCAATCGTTGAGCACTCTCAGCCGGTAACTGGGAGTGTGGGTGTAGGCATGTATCCATCCCTCATGGGAAGCTTTAGTTGTCCTGCACCGATTCTTATGATAGGTTCTAGTTTCGATGAGGCTTCGACATCTATGAGATCGGTGTCTTTTTGCATGAGTCATATGGAAGATCCTTGGATTCTTCCTACACCGAGTACTCCAAATGAGCCCATGGAGATGGGCGTGTCGCTGCCTGCAACTATGATAGCTTATCAAGCTAACCTCGAGTGTGTTGCAGAGCCTAGTCCTTCCTCTTCACGGACGGAAGAGGAGGAACCTTATGTGCTGTCGGCATGGGTAGTACAGTATTCTCACATGCACAACTGCCTTGATATGGTTTTCCCTTCATATGAAGCGATTATTGAGGCTATGTCAGGATTTGAGCCACCATGGGAGGAACTCCATCATATATCGTACTTTCTTCCCGAGCTTGACCGCTTGGAGCGTGAGGATTTTAGGGAAGTTATTAGTGTGAGAGTTGGTATTCCTATGGTTCCATTAAGCTCTCCTGGTCAGATGGCTGATGGAAACATGGCGAACATATCTTCAACAATTCCTATCAACATCTCTCGCAATCCTGGTAGGATAGAGAATGTCTATATTGGGGCGGAATGTTCCCATGCTGAGATTCTAGAATACACTGAGTTGTTTAAAGAATTCTGTGATATATTTGCTTGGTCTTACAATGAAATGCCAGGTATCGACCCTCATATTGTCGAGCATGATATTAAGACTTACCCCAACGCTAAGCATGTTCAACAATGGTTGTGTGCGGTGAATCTGAGGAAAGCACCCGCGATTAAGGTAGAGATAGAAAAGCTGTTAAAAGCTAGTTTTATCTATCCCTTTCCCTTGACGGAGTGGGTTTTGAACCCCGTTCCAGTGGATAAGAAGCAGGGAGTGATCCGCATACGTACTGATTTCCGTGATTTGAATCGTGCCTATCCTAAGGACAATTTCCCCACACCATTTATTGATCATATTTTGGATGTGTGTGCAGGGAGCGAGGTGTTTTCCTTTATGGACAGATTTTTTGAGTATAATTAGATACAAATTAAACCTGAGGACCAACATAAGACTGCATTTATTTGTCCTTGGGGGACTTTTGCATATCAAAAAATGCCTTTCGACCTCAAAAACGTCGGAGCTACATTTTAGCGGGAAATGACCTTGATCTTCCACGATCTCAAATCAATTATTGAAGTATTTTTGGATGACCTTGCTGCTCATTCTCATATGAGAATGCGTCATCCCTATCACTTGAGATTGGTATTTGAAAGATGCCGGCATTATTTGGTTAGATTAAATCCTCATAAGTGCATCTTTTGTGTGAAGTCAGGTCGTTTGTTAGGATTCATCGTTTCTAAAGAGGGCATAAGAGTCGACCCTTTGAAGGTTGAGGCAATACTTCAATTGTCTCCCCCGAAGAATATTCGTCATCTTCAGTGTTTGCAAGGCATGGAAAACTTCTTACGAAGATTTGTTGTCAACTTTGCCAATTTGACTAGAGGCTTCATGTGTCTCTTGAATAAGGACACCCCCTTTTGTTGGGATGAGCGAGCCTAGGAGTCCTTTAATGCACTCAAGCAAGCCCTAGCATCGGCCCTAGTGATTAGTCCCCTGAACTATAGCCATGATTTTCTATTATATGTGGCCACATCCTTAGAGACGATTGGTATGGTTTTGGTTCAAGAGGATGAGGAGCTCAAAGAGCATGTCATATACTATCTAAGCTAGAACCTTATTGACATTGAGATTCATTACTCTCATGTCAAGAAGCTTGCTTTAGCTACCATACATGTGGTTCAGTGGTTGAGACATTATATTCTCCTTCGCTAGACCTTGGTTGTAGCCCATGTCAATCCATTTCAATTCATCCTCACTTGAAATATGATTGGGGGAAAATATAAAAAATGGATTGTCATTCTGTAAGAATTCGATCTCCAATTTGTTTCGGCAAAATTGAAGAAGTCTTTAATTTTTGCAGAGCTAATATCAGATTTCTCGAGTGAGGCCGAGGAGTTGGTTTGTGAAGATATGTTTGTCGATGAACACATCTTCTTAATCTCAACTTTAAACCCATGGTATGGATATATCATAATATATTTATAAACATTGAAGACCCCTACTCACCTCTCACGAGATGAATGACGATGATTACGTCATGTGTCTAAGAACTACCTCATAGTGGATAACACTTTGTACCACTGTGGGGTAGATTCCATTTTACGACGTTGTTTAACTCATGAAGAGGTAGAAGTAGTGCTGAATGATTGTCATGGAGTGGCGTGTGGTGGTCATTTATCTGGGCTTTCTAGAGCTCAAAATATCTTAAGAGCGGGTTATTTCTGGCTGTCAATCTTTAAGGATTGTGTTGATGTGGTCAAGAGGTGCCACCCTTGCCAGGTGTTCACACATAATATGCACTCGAAACCTGCCCCGTTACATCCCATTATCACCGTCGGTCCCTTCACTAAGTGGGGGCTCGATTTTATGGATTGCAACCCAGCTTCAACTGGGGGGCACCATCATATTATAGTGGCTATTGATTACTTCACAAAATGGGATGAGGCTATGCCTACAGTTAAATCCAATGGTAAGATAGCTACTCACTTCGTGTTCAACCAAATTATTACTCGGTTTGGAATTTCGAAAGAGCTTGTCACTGACCATGGCTCGCACTTTCAGAATCATATGATGAAAGAGTTGGCATCAAAGTTAGGGTACAAGCAAGAGCATTCCTCCTCTTACTACCCTCAAGCGAATGGACAGGTAGAAGCAGTGAATAAATCACTCAAATCCATTCTCCAATGAACCATCACACAAAGCAACAATAATTGGCACATCATGTTATATCCTCCTTTGTGGGCATATAGAACCATTGTTAATACTGCCATGGGTTTTTCTCCATATCAACTTGTACATGGAGTGGAGTTGATATTGTTGGTTGAATGCGAGATTCCTTCTTTGAAACTAGTTGTAGAACTCTTACCAGACACTTCTCCATTGGAGGAGCATTTGGTCCACCTTGAGCAACTTGATGAGCAGCGTCGGGATGCCTTGGTGGCTCTAGAGGTCAATAAACGTCGCGTAAAGGTCCAGTACGATAAGTCAGTCCGTCCAAGGAGGTTTAGTGAGGGAGAGTTGGTCCTGTTGTGGGATCAACTGAAAGAACCCTTCGGCACAAGAAAATTTAACCCCATGTGGCGTGGTCCTTATGTGGTCAAGCGTGTCTTAGAGAAGGGTGCTTATGAGTTAGTGGATTATGAGGGAACAACCTTGGTGGAGCCTAGAAATGGGCTCTATCTCAAGAAGTACTATGCATGATTTTCAGCCAAGGCTGGTTATTGTATATTATTGTATAGTTTTGCATAGTTAGGTCTTTTTCTTATAGCGATCAGGTTTGTGATTGGTTTATGTTTCTTTTGGAAGATGTCAATGGAATATTCCACCTACATAGGATTCGCGGATGGTGCGAGCTGTCACAATAAACACTCAGCCTCTGCTGCTTGGGTGATTTACACTCCTATGGGTCAGGTATTGTCTTCAGGAGGTGTATGTCTACGGCCATCTTCCAACAATGTTGCTGAATATAGTGTTGTTATTGAGATTCTACGGGATGCCATTTCACATGGCGTTCTCTCTCTTGAGGTACGTCTTGATTCAGAGTTAGTAGTGTCACAGCTTAATGGTTTGTACCATGTTAGAGATCCGACGTTATTAAGAAGATTCTTAGGTGTGAGATTATTAGAACGGGAATTTGACGATATAACATATATACATATTCCAAGAAATAATAATCAATTTGATGACTCATATGCTAACTATGTGTTAGATTGGCATTTGTTTCATTCACAATAAATTAATCACAAACACAATTTTTACACATGGAAATAAATAAACCGATCACCAGAAAACATTTTATATACATCCAAAATGTGGTAATACATAGTGTCATGATACAAAATTGGGGCTTTCGAGCCACCAATATATAATACATGGTAGTACAAAATATATACACTCCCAGGTATCTAATCCTATGGAGGAGGACGAGGGTTGTGATCATGGAAGGTCACTATGGCTCTAGCTAGTCGTTGAAATAATCGCACCCATGCGTGTGGTACACCCACCACCTACCGCTGCATAGCCTCAGGAAAGTCCTCGACTTGCACCATTGGAACCCTATGTGTCAATCTTACAAAATTGGTATGAATGCTCTGGAGTGTTCGCTCCGCATCCACACCCATGATGTCATCTCCTCTTCCCCTCCGTCTATGATGAGGGAAGCCTTTTGGCCACCGTGGTCCCACATCTGCACACAAATGGTAGATGTCACTATGTACTGTCACACAAAAATATGTATTTTGATTCCATATAATCAGAAAACACAAAAAAATTAAATAACTCAAAAATTAAAAAGAGAGGGTCAAGATTCGTTACCTATATCGCCATATGCCGATCCTGGTGGTAGTGGCATGTCAGGGTCCCCCTGAAAATATATCCTTGCATAGGGGTAGTCATCGATGGCAACTGTCTGTCGTCGCCACCATGGAAAGAAGTCAGTTGGATATGGGTTGGCCACCCTACCACCCCCCAGTTTGTGCATAGCATCTTCCCAACACCGTTGGGCCGGATCTCGAACCCCGTGAAGAGGAACGTCCACTCTGGGGCTCAATCCTGGAACACGCTTGAAGAAAAATGTGCTTAGTATACTGCTGAACCTGAATTTCCACACTCTACCTGCCTTACACTCACTGAGCTGATGTTTCATGTTGCTCAGTAGTGTAGTGCTCCAGTCATAAATCATGGGTCTCATGCACTTTGTTACATAGAACATCAGAGGCCGCGAGGCCTGGTGGAGTAATGCCAAGCCTGCTATCCTACCCAATGTCAATAGTATGGCCTTTAGGCCCAGCACCTGTATAGCGTTGGTAGGGACCTGACTCCCCACCTTCTTTGTGTCTGGATAGTAGTACACCATAATGTACTTGTCGATAGTTAGGCCACCTCCTGGCCCACCACGAGAATGAAGGTTCACCACTTCCCCTCATCTAGAAATCCCGGTAATGAAGTATATGTCCTCCACCTATATGGTGAGGGACATCCCATCTATTTGGAAGGACTCCGAGTCTGGATCCCAGTTATCCATCGGCATCTATAATAGTCTTGGTTTGGCCCTCAAACCACCAAGACACCAAAACTTGTAGAGTCTGCATGCACGTAGAGCTTGTTGAGCCATTAGATTGGCCCTTACTGCTTCCTCTACCTCACTATGTTCACGCTCTCTCCACTCTAGGACCATCCTACACAAGAAATTGCAAATTTGTCAATTAGATTATTGAAAAAACCTTATGCGCAGCCTCATACATGACTGTTTTCAAAACAGTCATGTATGTACGCAGCTTTGGGGGCATTTTCTGTGTATATCCAGCCCTATACACGAAAAAACCCTCGATTTCCGCATGGGCCGCAGTGCCCTTTTTAGTTTGGCCTAGAAAGCTTAATTGACCATGGAATTTGATAAAAATTGCATTGAAATGGAAGAGAAGAGCATGGGTAAGTACCTGGAAGAAACGGTAGTGGATTCTGCCAGCTGGATCTCCTAGAATTCACTGTTGAAAATCTAAGTGCAAATGGGTAAAAGTTTCAAATGTTTTATAATATTTTGAATTGTTTACTATTTATAGAAAAATTTCAAATATTTGAAAATTTTTACCCCCTTTCCTATAGTTTCAACATTTTCTAACCATTTTGGACCGTTTTTGACATAATTCATGATGTAGAGGACCTTTTTCAATGTCGTTTCAGCCGTTGGATTGACCTGTTCGTGCCGATCTCAGGTATCATATCTAAGATGGCATATAGGTTAGGTTTCATCACCGGTTGCATTTTGCATGACCTTATGACCACTTCATCATGACCTTAGGTACGAACCCACTCTATTATGTCACGGAACCTTCTTGTTGTTTTAAAAGTGGCATGATATGAGTGGTAAAGCTTCACCTTACATGGCTGCCCTAGTTAGTGCCTTATTTGCATTTGGTATCCATGCTGACATTTTCTCCTTTAGGGTATGGGAGTCCATTGTATAGTATTACCATGACATTTCGCAAGAGCCTCATACTCGTCTTGATCTTTTGCTGGCTTATTTCCCTCAGGACTCCCTCATGTCAAGTTGTGAATGCATTATCATGAGCTTTGCCTACCTTATTGAGCTTTATGCTGGCTCCCCTGACATTGTGTTTCAGCCATATAGCCCGAGCTTGTCTCATGTCTAGCCATGCAAAGCCAGTTTTTATATCCTTCACAGCTTGTTTCCCTGTTTTACCAGGAGGGGATTTTCCCCTGAGTGTCGATATCCTACACATGTATCCTTGCATTGAGCATAGGTAAGTTCCACTACTTGGAACTAGTTTGTTTTCCCTTATGACACTTGTCTCCTCCTAGTCAGTAACTATAAAGCCATTTTGTTCGTTTTCAAGCTTTTTAAATAAATGAAAAAGTCCAAAAAAATAAAAAAATGAAAATTAAGCTGGACAAGGAAAGATGTTATCTTTGGCAGCTGTCAAGTCGTGTTGCCTTCAAATAGAGCACTGTATATCACATCCATTGGTTGGGTTATAGTTTGACTTTAGGAGCTGTACTCGTTTATCTGAGTTTGTCTCCACCGACTGGTTAAGCTTCTAGTCCCTATGGAGCCTCTGTCAATGCCTCCTTTATTCAGTCACCATACGCCGTTATGCTCTTGTTTGAAGGAAGTTGAAGCCTGAGTCGACCATTCCTCAGTTCTCTTGACTTTGCATGTCGGCCATTCCTGGTACAGTTACTGGTTTGTGCACCTTATGATCAAGTCCTTCCACATTATATAGCTTTGCTGAGTACCTCGTGTTGGATGATGGGGGATGCCTTAATGCCCTCCTTCCAGCGGATTTCATCCCATTGACTTCAGATCATTTATTGTGGGATTGGAATCTAGAATCATTTTGAGTGCCTTGAGACTTGCAGTCATCAGTGGCAGGTTATCTCGCCATCGATAGTCTTCTGGGAATACATCAATGTCCCCTGATTGATGGATCCTCTCAAGTGTTCAACCTCAACACATTTATTCACACTTGTTAGTTTGCGCTCTAGTACCTTGTTTCCCATTTTCATTATTGGTGGGTGATCTCGCATCTGTTAACGGTATACATTAATGATCGGTAATCAGACTATGGACTACTATGTTCGACCTCGACACCTCTATTCGCATAGTAGGACATGTACTCGTAGCGGTTTGTGTAGAAGACTTTCCAGATTGGTGGCACCTCTTATATGCTACCTCATTGATCGTGCCAGTGTTCATGAGATTTCAGCTCTCATGACTTGATTCCAATATATGTCAGATATTTCCAGCCACTATGGAGATCTTGATCTATTATATATCTTCAGCCATTATGGAGATCATGGTCCTTTGTATATCTTCATCATGGAGATTCTAATCTATGTATATTGTATGTGGCGATGACCACTTATGTGATATCTTGTATCATGCCTATTCATGGCCATTGTACTCATATGTATCCAAGACTGCTATATGTATTTGCAGTTATGTGCATAGTTGTATTATGGTACTATGCTGATTGGGTGGCTGGTTTTCCATTTGGGATCCTTCATCACTCCACTTCTAGGATGGACTTATAATGTATTTCGGCCATCGTATGACCCCTCTGACCTCACACATTAGGGGGCATCTGTTATAGCTGATTTCACCACTCCAGGTGAATCACACTTTATATGGCCTTCCCCTGTCTAGCTATAGACTCCTTAGACCCCTTGGACCATTTTTTGTCCTTTGATGTTTTCCTGACCATCCCTAAAAACATGTGAAAAATGATACACGTGACTTTTAAACTTATAATCGCGTATATACGCGGGTTTGACCACTAAAACCGCGTACATCGATATGTGTACAAAATCCAAATCCTTTTGGAGTTTTCCTTGACATGGATCTGACTCACTTGACTCCTGGACTTCCATATTCCTTGAGATCGCTCGGATTTGACCTTTCATTACCCCTTTGAAAAGATATATAAGGAATTCCTTGGTACATTGAAGGCATAAGAGACAATTGAGAGCAAATAAACTATAGTCCATTATTGCTGGAACTTATGCTTGAATCTGCATCCCTTTGTCCCTTGGAGAACTTTTGTGTTCTTCCCAAGCTTGCCTTTTTCTTTTGAGCTTGCTATCTAGAGATGGAGGATTGAAGTGGTGGAGGCCCAAGTGGGGAATTCAGTTTCTCCGGTTCGCAGACGTGCCGACAGAGGTTGTATCTTGTAATCTCTAATTTATATTAATAGAAATATCTTTTCCTATCCAATAATGTGTGTTTGAATGAATATTTTATCCATGGGATTATGCCAAATGCTTATACATTATTGATTATATATGCTAGAATAGATCTAACACCATGATATATAGAATGCTTGTATTGTTTACTTGTTGTTGAGGAGGTAATTTATCAATTCAAGCTGAATATTGGAAAGCTGAATGGGGATCTACTTCAACCGTCTGGAATAAGGTACGAGGTATGATCCTTTAGTGTTAGACATTTAATTTCTATTGCATATTGGAAAGGATTGATTTCTGGAGTCAAGCTGTCTGTTGTGGTACCCCAAGCCATAGGAATTTCTCTTAGTAACATCGAGCTGATTAGAAGAAGCATCACTCTATTCCATGGGAGGGCCCCCCGACAAATAGAGTTTTTACATCTTTGTGTAGGTTTTGTTATTTCTTCCTCTGCAATTAGTATAATTCTTTTTATAAGTTGTTTAGTTTTGTTTCTGTAATCACTCATGTTTCCTACAGAATAGATTTCATTTTAATATTATTTTGAGCATTAAGGTTCCTTTTATCAATCAGCAATCGGTTGTGTCTAATACAGTTTTCAAGTTTTTCTGCAATGTCTTTATAATTCATTGCTTGATTTTTAGATTAAATTCCTTTGAATAAATTATAGTGAATCTAGTTATGTTTATTCCAGTTTTTATCATGAATTTTCTTAAAAGTATGTTAGTTTGTTAAATGATGTTTTGAATTATGAAATTAGCTTAGGTTATATTGCTATAGAATTCAATCATTAAAGTAGGTTTACTTCTTGATTTTACATTGCAGTAGTACATGCATGAGGCAACTGCCCTTCAATAAAGCATTTAAATTTATTGTTTCCTTAAATTTTTAGCATTTTCTTCAAACATACTATCATATAGACAATCTTTTTCACCCTTTATACAGACCTTAATTTCCACCTATTATACAGTCGTCCATTCAGTCCTATGTGTTCCTAATTTGTTTTAAATCTTATTTTCTCAGTTTTTTCTGATTTTTGTCTTGATGATAAAGGTTAGATAATGTTTATATTTTCTCTTAAAGATCCCTAGATGAGATTGTGTAGAATCCTTCTTAAACCTTATTTCTCTTTCCTCTTTCTTTTTACCTTATGCATAGGAATTATATTATGTAATTTAACTCATCATATTGATCTGTAATTGAGATCTTGATTTAAGTTGTTCATTTGTATATGAGGTCTAAGTTACATACATTAATAGATTAAGTTATTTACACATAATACAACTTGTCCTCTTAATCATGTAATTAGGGATTTATAAGATAGAATTCAAATCTATCTTCATAAGTCTTTTGTTTGACAATAAATCATGTCTATTTTTATATAGTATTTTGTGAGAAGGAGTTGTGTATTCATAAACAATCATGTTTACTATTTCTTGTAACTGGATATTTCTCAGTTTGTACATTTTTGTGGAGATCAAACTAGACTTAATTCCATTCATCTTGTATACTTCTTTTGAGAGCCATTTTGATACCTCTACTGCCCCAATTCCTATTACAGTAAATGATTACCCTCAAAATAATCAAGGAGAGTGGAATTAAGATGATTTGGTTGATTTATGTACATTAGTTAGTGTATGTATAATATTGTAAATTATTCTTGATGTAGTCAATTTCTCAAAATAGAATAGTTCATTATCATAACACTGTTTATATCTGGACATTTATAAATAGTTTGATGTTACTCTTCCTAGACCTATGTTTTTATTAATTTAACTGAGTTAGATCCTTAGGATTTCCACTTAAGACCTTTCAATCTTTGGATTATTAAAGTATTACCATGACACTCTCTACCTTCGCATATATTTTTTAGAAACTCTAAGCCTACTAACCCGGGTTGATAATTAAATATTAGGTAAATTATTTGAGACAATATTTTTCCCAACAGGAAGCCAGAAATTATTTAACTAGGCTATGAGGTCTAGTAGATATAAATGAATAAGCTCAATATGACGAGCACTTCCTTTTAAACAATTTTTAGTGTCTGCTCATTTTTTCAATTAATCCCATCATTTGGTTTAATTTTGGTCTTTGGAGTATTTTTGAAGTTTGTAGCAAAGCTTAAGGAGCCACCCAATAGATATAGAAACTTGGTCTACATTATTATTTTATACCTCACAGGGAGGATAATATCACTAGTTGGATCCACTTGTTAGCCTTGTTTTTCTCAGCTAAGATGAGAGGAAGGTAAGACTGAGCAATCACATCCTAAAAATGCATGAAAATACTATTCAAAAATTGGCCAAAAACTATACTCAAATGACAATGCTTCTACAGTGGCGATCTAGAAGCAAACCAAATCAATGGGTAGAATGATTTTCACAAATACCACAAGCATGGTCCAAATCACATTTGTGTTTTTGTGGAATGAGCTAAAACGACTACAGTTTTTGAGGGCTAGGATCGGCAAAGGACAAATCAATGGGTGAGCTTGATTTCACCGGTTCAAAGTGCTTGTGGAGATCTTGGTCCCCAAATCCATGAAATGGGTTAGTAAGAGGTAAAGTTTAATGGTGTGGATTGAGCCGAAGAAATATCTACGGCAAGCAATGTCTCCGTGGATGGGACAAACCGCCTTGGGGTCTCACCAAATATGACCTCCCTTTACACATGGACGATAAAGATCGAAAGCGTTTAGATCAAACATTTGGAAATATTTCCACTCGGTAAAATTTGCAAGAAGTTTAATCTATGACGAAAAAGAAGGTATCGAGAACGATCGGCTCATTTTGAAGGGACCCTGTCGATGGGATATTCGCAGACAAGTGTGCAAGATGCCAAAGTGACAGGAAATCGATCACCCTAATGCCATTGAAACATGTATGTAGGAAAGAATTGGCTCCATGACAAAAAACCACCCTCCTGAAACCCAAAATTGCGTTGTATTGAACATGTGAAAATTGGGATAGAATCATAATAATTGAAATGCAAAAGGTGGATATGGTTTCCACATGAAGCAAGGAGGCATAGCAAATGAGGAATATTCTGATGCAATTGACAAGAAGGGGAAAGGGGTAAGGAACGCTAATTCCATGTGCCATGATCCGAATGGGTGGTGATGTGAGCTAATGCCAAAAGTCTCTTTCGCAGCCAGCGCTATAGCATCACAATAGAAAGAACGATGCAACTAGATTTTTATTAGGAAGGCTGAATCCCAAACCCAAATTCCCATGCATGCTATCATCATGATACTCGATGGATAAGTGTGCGAAGGTGCTATCAGGTCATCGTCGTGTCCATTTTTCTAGCTCTTTATAAATTCCATGTTTCACAGCCACTGAGAGACAAAGATTGAGTGAATGTGGAAGAGGAACTAAGGTGGTTGAATGTTAGTATGTTGAGGATTTTGGGATTTTTAAAAAAAGGTATGCAATGGTCATTTGGTTTGAAAAAATTGTCTATCAGGGTGTGCTATTGGTTGGAGAGCATATACCCACATCCATGTATTTCCTTGGTTTTTACACCAAAAAGGATCCAGCCATTGGGGTAGGGATGTTCATTGTATTAGAGAATCCTTCCGACGTCATCAAGGTCATGACAAGGATGTTCATCAAATTATATGGACCTCCTAGGGATGGTGAGTGCATTACTGTCATAATAGGAGGACACACTCCCGTGGAGGCCTTTCCTGGAATTTCTTGTCCAATGGGAATCCCTCAAAAACCTTCGAATAGGGTTGCAGTCTCCATAATACCAGCACATGGTGACCATTGCTAGTGGAAACCCATTGGAGTGAATGCTCGTACAAGAGGATAGGAATTCCAAAGTTTTCATCACCGCATTTACAAATTCCACTTTCCAACTTTATTTGGGGTGGTTATGAGGTCAGGAGTGTGTTGCGTCATGCAACCTGCAGAAGGATTCCCCTCCTAGGAGTAGGGAGGCATAAGAATGATAGACCTCCTCAAGGACCTATCATTGTTAGAATCAGTACATCCCTTCTTCAAGTCCCCTCGAATAACAACGTTCCTAGGAGATAGGGGGACATGATGGAGAGTTGAACAAAAAGAACATGACATTTCTTGTTAGTTGTGAGCACATGCAGAAAGGTGCATTTGAGCACAGAATGAACACAAATATCCTAGAAAGAAAAGGACATGTTGCAAGCCCAATAGGAGGATGAATGGTCAGAGGCGAGTTCACGGCACACCACCAAGGGATGTCCAAAGCCATCGTTTTCAAGACAAGCGAACCTGAGGACAAAGACGTTGTGCCACCATTAAGACCAAAATGCATGTTTTCCCCATGATGTTTTGTTTTATATATGTAAACCGTGGTGAAGATTCCACATTCTAGTTTGTTAAAGTTTTGATCACGATCGTAAACAACTTCACACCCTGTTTCAAGGTTAGTCTTGGGGACCTAAAGCATTATAAAGAAACTCCCTACTGAGGGAAAAAGGGTTGGTTTTGGTTGGAATCTGAGATATTTTTGGTCCTTATGTAATTTGACCCATTTTTAATACAAGAAGCAGAGTCGGATGTCGTCCTTTGGATGTTAGAATTCCTGTGTATTTCTCAGTTGTGGTCTCTGATTTTCTTCCCTTACGTGCATGTACCTTCTATTTCCTCTTTGCATTATGTTTTCTTCTCATCCTTGACATAGTGTATAACGCCTCAAAATTCATGTTCCCATGCTTTGGCTGTTGTTTTGGATGCCCACCAGAGATTTCTTCCAAATTTGGTGTAGAATTCATATTTGCGGTGTGTTAGCCGAAAATACGCACCTCCTGCAGACATGAGTTGTTTCCCTAAATATGAATGGTTCAGGTCTAGAACAAAACACAAACACCAAATGTTAAACTTCCCCTAGATTTGGTTAATCACTTGAATGAAATTCCATGATACTTATCTCAAAGGTTGTCCTCACTATCCTCGCAGAAGAACATGCAAAATATGGAAAACAACAAAAGAAAGATGATAGAATGAAATATAATCAACTATATCTATGCTCGTGACCAAGGAATCAAGCATACATACACATGAAACAATGAATATGGGAAAGAAAAGAAATTTTTTATTATAAATTATTGGAGAGACTGCAACATTTATTCCTTGGTGTGAATATTTCCTTCCAATGGATCCTTGCCTCTAAGTTAATCTTGCCTCCAATATCTCAAGAATTATTTTGGCAGAGTTTGGGTATGCAACACAATTCTTCCTCCTTCTCCCATGGGGGATGAGCCAGTATTTAAAGGCATGGGATGATAGATATGGTTGAGAAGTATATAATATCCAAAAAGGGATGATCTCAAGCTCCAACTGGTCCTAAACCATATGGATGAGGCTCCACGAAGGTAATATTTAAGAAGCCTCTTGAAGCTTCTCTTTTTTCCTTGAAAACTCAAGCACTGCTCCTCCAATGAAGCAAAAAGGAAGTTTTAAGGGGGTAATGCTTCTTGCAATAAGGATAGAAGTGGTGGAACCACTCTCTACTCATGTATTAGGAGCGTTACTAACTTTTTTCTTCTTGGGTAACGCTTTTTTTCAATGGGGAAAGAGCGTTACCAGCTCAAAACAAGGAAAACCTATAAGGGAATATTTTTTCCTGTCATTTCTCTAGGGAAAAATTTGAGGGATTGAAGCAGACAAGGGAATACCTATATCATAACATGATGGTGATGAGATTTTGGTGTAACAAAGATGCCCCCAAGTGTATGATGGCTAGAGGGAAACGATAGGCATAATACTTTGAAAAAACAAGGTATGGTATTGGGGAAAATGTCCAAAGGTAGGAACTTCTCAAGAATCACAAACTTTCTGTAGCATCTTTTAAATTTGTCCCAAATGACTCACAACATGGCTGCTAACCAATACAACACAGATCCATGTGAGATACAAAAAATTCATGGTTACTAAACTACAGCGTAGATCCATTCGAAGAAGACTCAAATTTAGACATAGCTACCAGAAAAACAATGTAGATCTATGTCATACAGATGAAAATTTGACCACAACCATGAACATACAAATGTGGGTCCATGCTAGGACTCATACAAATACTCCATCGCAACTTGGGGAAATCCATGAGTTCTTAACAGATACCCAGGGTCTTCGTCTCGTCTTCCACAAAGTACGATTCTATCCATGTGATTACAATGTTTTTGTGTCAAACATGGTAGAAACCAATTGATTACCGATCAATGATGAGAACCATTAACAAGTGCGAGGGAGATCACCATTAATGTCAATGATTCCCAAGGTACCCTAGTAAAATCTCCTAAGTATGAATAGATTATCTGATGTTGAACACTCAGTAAAGTCTATTGATCAAAGGTCAATGATGTGAACCTATGTCGAAAGTGAGAAAATATGTCATTAAGGAATACAAGCCTCAAGGTACTAACATTATGTTTATAAGACTAATTCCTAGATGATGAGATGGTGTCAACATGAATAGTCTCGTCAAAGGAGGGCCATGATGAATCCCACATTGACGAAAAGAAACTAGTAACAAAGTTCTTGAATTTTGAGTATGAAGTAACCATAGGACTGACTCAAAAGTAACTGACACAAAAAATTGTTTTTGACTGCAGGTGTAAAATCTCAACATGACTTCCATTTGAACATCGGACGGCATGACCGAATACTTGTTAGCATTGACTTGATGAGGTGGAACACAATGTGATAATGGACAATGCATTCTTTGAAAGACTCAAAGGAGTGACATGACTCATGAAAGTAGATTGAATCGAAGACAAGCTGAATATCCAATTGACTGAATGAAATGCAAACAAGTGTCATGTTCAAAGGTGACTAATAACTGCCATTAATGCAAGATGCTTTCCCTTTCCCTTAATTTCCCCATCATGATTGATGAGTGCCTCTTTGATTTTTAATGAGCTGGAAGAGGGTAACAAACTCTCGATATATCTTGTCCTTCAGACGAGTCCAAACTCATATGTTTTATGAACCTGAGAAAGGATGGGTTCGTTCCCAAAAAGGGTCTTTCATCGTTTGATTTTATGAGTCCGACAAAAGAAAACTCATTTGTCGTTTCATGTTTAGAGAGTTTGAAATGACTAAGAAGACTCTAGAATGGTTTTTTTCATAAATTTAGTCCCCGAGGCCTTAAAAAGTATAAAATAATCCCTAGGAGAACTCTTCCAGTCATTATTGGCTGGAGTATAACTTTTTCATAAGTAGTGCCCCTTGGTTCGAAAAAGGGGTAAACTATCACTAAGAATATGACTCTTCAGGTCCTTTCATGAGCGTGAAGAAGACAAGTTCACTCAGCTATATTTTCACATTTTAAGAGTTCGAAAAAAGCTTAAAGAATACTCCATTAACCTTTTTCATGTTTGAATCTAGAGCACGAAAAAGTAATAAACTAAGCTAAAACCACTTTTCATGTTTTAACCAGAGCACGAAAAATGAAAACTAAGCTCAACAGCATATTACTGTTTTTAACGAGCTCAAAGATCAATTGAAAGAATGCTCAAAGTATCTAATTCATTTTTTAACGAGCTTGACACAAAAGAAGAATTATGTTCAAAATGACCTGTTTCATTTTTACTCAAGCTTGAAACATAAAATAACTATGCTTGAAACATGGTTTCATTTTTATGCAAGCTTGAAACCAAAAGGTAAAATTTGCTTGAGAAAGCCTATTTCATTTTTTAACAAGCTTGACATAGAAAACGAACTATGCTCAGGAATGGTTTCATTTTAGTGCAAGCTTGAAAGAAAAAGGTAAACTTTGCTTGAGGGACATTTTTTTATTTTTTAATGGGCTTAAAAATAGAAATAAACTATGCTCAAAGGCATTTGTTTCATTTTTTAATGAGCTTGACATAGATAAAAGGAACTATGCTCACAACGTCTGTTTCATTTTTTAACGAGCTTGACACAGAAAAAGAACTATGCTCACAATGTCTGTTTAATTTTTTAATGAGCTTGACACAGAAAAAAGGAACTATGCTCACAAAATCTGTTTCATTTTTTAACGAGATTGACACAGAGAAAAGGAACTCTGCTCACCATGTTTGTTTCATTTTTGAATGAGCTTGACACAAAATAGGAACTATGCTCACAAATTTGTTTCATTTTTTAATGATCTTGACACAAAAAAGAACTATGCTCACAACATTCTCTTAAAGAACATGATATCCAGAGGTTGGTAGTTTCCCCCCATTACATAAAAGCTAGCGGTTTAACTCCAACATGATGTCCATAGACTAGAGCCATGCCCCCCATGTTACCTATGATGGGAAGAAGATAACTATAAGAAGGGGAAGGAACCACAAGAACATGCGACACATTCAGGGTGGTCTGATGACTAGGCGTATTGTGGTGGTTAGGTGTAACAAAGGAAAGCTGATCAATGGTCACAATATTCCCATCATGCGAAAAATGAATAACTCTAAAGAGTGTGGACACTACAACCTTAATCGCATAAACATAATCACATCCAAGGAGCATATTGAAATCTAAAGGACCTTGGACCACCATAACATCAATACAGACAATTTTCCCTCTTAATGTAATAGGTAAATGTTGAAGGATCCCTAAAGGTGTAGTAGGCTTGTGATTAAAATCCAGTATCTGATCGGTGGATGGCACAAGATGAGGAGAACCTAAAGCTTTCCAAGAAGTTGAGTATATAATACTAAAAGAAGCCCCTTCTTCAACAAATAGTGCAAAGCATCCACCTAGAAGTAATTGGCACAACTATATGGAAAGGAACACTCGAATGAAGATGAGACTCTGTTAGGTTTCTCCAATCAAAGGAAATAACCTCACCACTTGGAGAGGGCTCTGTAGAAAGAGACAAAATTTCCTCTTGTCAAGAATAATCAGAATGAAGAATGAAAACTTCAATAGGTTTTAGTTCATTCTCTAGTGGAAGAGAAGAAAAAGACAGAGATTTGGTCAAAGTGACTACTTCAGTATTAGCACTCTCAGATGAAAGAGTGGGATTGGGAAGAGATGACATCGACTCAACCACTTTAACTCCACTCTTCAAAGGAAGAGTGGGATCAACCAAGGATGGAACTAGATCCACCACTTCAACTTCACTCTTCAATAGAAGAATGGGATCGATCGAGGTTAGAACTGGATTGACCACTTTATCAACCAATCGAATGTCAAGTGAAAAATTATGATAAACTGTTGGAATTCATTGATGAGGAACTAAAATATCTTCCCACAACTCAGAAGCTTCATCCATGAGGGTACAAAGGTAAGTAAAGTGCATGTCCTTACAAAGCATGCAAGGATTTATGACTTTACCCTTCCAACTCTTAGCCAAAAAGTCACAGGTTGAAGGGGGATTATCAGTTTGATGACCAGAGGCTAATGAAATTGGTTTCCATGAAACCTTAAACCAATCTTCTAAAAACAAGGATAAACCATGACAATATTTCAGAAGGTGATCACCCTTGCAAACCCTGCAAGGGAATTTGGGCTTACGCAGTTTTCGGGTGTGAAAATCAACTCTCTCCACACAGGGAGGAGTAATTGGTTGAGACTTGGTTTTCTATTTGTCTTTATTATTCTTAATATTCCTTTTCTTCTTCTTCTTATCCACCTGACTACTAGTACTACAACTTTCAAAGGATGAAGAATGATAAATAGGAGAAGACACATATGGTGAAGAAGGAGAGGGATCAACTGTAACGTCCCCGACCCTCCGACCGTCGAAGAGGATGCTACCATGGAGTTAACCATCCAGGATACCAACCCCATGAACATGTGCATTCATAAAAATTGTTGAAGTAAAATGCTTGAAATAAAACATGCATATATAGTTATTTATCATTCACAGTGGAAGTAACATACATTCATAAAAGCATTCAACATGTTCATCATGATCATTAACAGTAAATAGGATTGCAGTAGTAAAATAGACAAGATTACTTATCTTTATAAAGAAATCATCTCGCAACCAGCTATGTCGCTGCAACGTTCCACCCAACCATAGGCTAGCATGCTCCTAGATCTCTCAGCAATGCTGCCACCCTCGAGTCGGGCATGACTCCACAAGGAATAAGGAACTGACAGGATTACACATAGCAAAAGGGTAACAACACCACAAGAGTACACAGATCAACCAAGCCAACACGGTTGGTTTTATCAGGCAAACAACAGATCAGCCAAGCCAACAAAGTTGGGTTTATCAGGCCATCCAGGAGCTGGGAAAGGCTAATGCTAAGCTAGTGAGCTCACTGAAGAGATGCAGACACCAACACCAGAGCCAGCCTGGATTCTAGAACATCCACACACACCCAACACAAGGAAGTTAGTCCCTTCTCTGCAATGCAGTCCCTTGGACCCTGATCTTCCCTCCAATGCTCTTCATGGGTTGTGGAGAACAAATCTAGCTCAATAGCTCTGTCTGTGTGGTTCTCAACCCACCAGTTTTGTCAAGCACCTCAGGCCATCATTCACCAACCCAAAAAAAGTCCAGGGACAAATCTGATGAACCCACAACGATCCAACCTTCAATACTATCACTGGGAAACTTACACAGATCAGAAAATGATCAAAATTCATGGCCAACATACACAGTTCAACGTGGATTTATAGGAAGAATCACCCCTGATCCCATCAATCCATGGAAAAGCAATCCCAATCATTTCCACTGCGATCCGAATGGTGAACAAAACAATCCACAGTCCCATGCATGGAGACAAAAGTTGGTTCTCTGTGTGGATGAAAGAAACGAATTGTAGACCGGCAATTAGCGTGAGAGAGAGGAGGCGAACCCCCACACAACGGTTGGTAAACCGTTTTATTCCCCTGTCCTGCATGAGGAAGACGAACGGCCAAGATCCGAGGGAGTGGAAAGAAATGATTCCTGCGTCGTGGAGAGGAGAGCAAGCGTGGCATGGCAACGGTCTTCTTGCCAGCCAATCATTGCCTCAACCAACAAAAAGCAAAATAACCAAGGGAGGTGGTGACACATAATTTTCTCTCGTGACTCCACATTCCACATTCACGTCCCCCTTTCCTTATCCTTTGGAATCATGCCCCTTCTCAATTTAGTTGCCGCGAACATAGCTGGTTGAGTTGTTTTAATTAAAAAAAAATGTGTTTACATGATGCTGTAATTAAATATATGCCGCATGTCCCAATATACCATTGGTGGCCATTCCTAATCAGAAACACGACATAACCAAATCTTATGGTGGATCCTTGGCCTCGAGCTCCACACCAAGATTATTTACAACATATGTATCTTATTTATTTTAAAGTGAGCAGGGATTAAAATCGGGGTATTACATTCCCCTCCCCCTTAAATAGCACTGTCCTCAGTGCTTTACAAAATTTGAATAAAAAGCTACACTGGTATTGCCTCAGTGTTCCGCGGGATTGAACAAAAATGGATGTGCCAATCGCATGGCATCCTCCAGCTCCCACGTAGCCTCTTCAGGTTCGTAATGCTCCCACTGCACCTTTACCTGCCCTATGGCTCGGTTCCGGAGCATTGTGACCTTCCTGTCGAGGATGTGCATTGGCTCGATTTGGAATTCTCCCTCGGGTTCCACCTGAATCACATCCCAATTTATCACATGGTTAGGATCATGTACATATTTCTTAAGCAAAGAAACATGAAAAATATTATGAGCTCTAGTATTAGCAGGCAATGCAAGTCTATATGCAACAGGCCCTATCCTTTCAAGTACTTCAAATGGCCCACAATATCTAGGTGACAACTTGGCACAAATTCCAAGCTTCAAGGAACTTTTCTTTGCCCTCACTCTAAGGTAAACATGATCCCCAACACTGAACTCCCTGTTCACCCTATGCCTATCTACATAGATTTTCTATCTGTCCTGTGCTGCTTTCAGATTCTACCTGATCTTTACAACCTCTTGCTCCATTTCCTTGAGCAATTCTGGTCCAAGCACAATCCTGTTCATTGGATTATCCCAAGTCACTGGTGTCCTACACCTTCTTCCATACAAAGCTTCATACGGACTCATCTCCAAGGATGCCTGCTGTCCATTGTTATAAGCAAACTCTACCAAGTGCAAGTAATCTTCCCACTTGGTTGGTTTGTCCATCACATACATGAAAAGCATATCTTCAAGCAATTGATTCACTCTCTCTGTCTGCCCATCTATCTGAGGATGGTATGCAGTGCTAAAGTTTAACTTTGTCCCCAAATATGCAAACAATCCCTTCCAAAAATTGGAAGTGAACTTGACATCTTTGTCAGAGACTATAGCCTTCGGCAATCCATGCAATTTGAATATCTCCTTCATGAAGATCTTTGCAATGTCATCCATCTTATGCGTAGACTTAACTGGTATAAAATGCGCTGCCTTTGTCAACTTGTCTACCACAACCATGATGGAATCATGTTGTCTCCAAGTCATCAGCAATCCTGTAATAAAATCCATGGAAATAACTTCCCATTTCCACTCCAGAACTGGCAAAGGCTGTAACAAGCTTGTTGGATGTTGATGCTCAACCTTTACCTATTGACATTTCATGCACCTTGAAATGTACTCAGCCATATCCCTTTTCATTCCTGGCCAAAAATATTGTTTCCTAGCTGTAGCAATTGTCTTCTGATATCCTGGGTGACCAAAATACGGAGCTTGATGGATTTCTTTCATAACAACTCTCCTCAAATATGCTACATCTGGAATATAAATCCTACCTTTAAAAGTGAGAATCCCATCTTCTTCCAATTTATATCCCTCATACCTCTTCTCAATAACTTGCTGCTACAATTTGTCTTTTACTTGTTCATACAATTCATCTCCAGCAACCTGATTAACAATCTGCTGCCTCAAATCTGATTGGAAAATACTAAGGGATGCCACATGCATTTCATGTACCTTCTTGTTGAGTGCATCAGCTACCTTGTTTTCCTTTCCCTTTATGTGCTTGATTTCAAAATCAAACTCACATAAAAATTCCAGCCACCTTGCTTTCCTAGCATTCAGAGTAGGCTGGTCAAATAGATACTTCAATAAATAGTGATCTGTTATGAGCTCAAATCTTCTGCCCATCAAGTAATGTCTCCACATCTTGAGAGCATGTACTATGGATGCAAGCTCTAGATCATGAGTGGCATAGTTCTTCTCATGCTCCTTCAGCTTTCTTGACTCATAACATATCACGTGGTTGTCTTGCATAAGGACTCCTCCAAGCCCTTGTCCGCATGCATCGGTACACACCACAAAATATTTCTCTAGATCTGTAACCTTCAACACTGGTGCACTTGTGAGAAGACTCTTCAACCACTGGAAGCTTTCTTCACACCTCGATGTCCATTCGAACTTCATCCCCTTATTTTGCAAAGAAGTGATGGCATGTGCAACTTTGGAGAATCCTTCAATGAATCTATGATAGTATCCTGCAAGTCCCATGAAAGATCTTATATTTGTCACATTTCTTGGAGTAGGCCAATTCATAATGCCTTCAATCTTTTCAGGGTCCACAGATATACCCTCTTCTGAGATAATGTGGCCCAAGTACTGAATTCTATCTCTATAAAAGTCACAATTGCTCAATTTCACATATAGCTGATGCTCCCTAAGCAATTTAAATGTCAATCTCAAATGCTCTTCATGTTCTTCCTTGTTCTTAGAATAAACAAGAATGTCATCAAGGAAAACAAGAACAAACTTGTCCAAATATTTGCTAAAGACACTATTCATAAGGCACATAAATGTAGCTGGTGCATTTGTGAGACCAAATGGTACCACCACAAACTCATAATGTCCATACCTTGTCTTGAAGGCTGTCTTATGAATGTCTTCTTCCTTGATTCTTACCTAATGCTAACCTGACCTCAAGTCAATCTTGGAAAATACCTTTGCTCCCCTCATTTGCTCAAAGAGATCATCAATCCTAGGCAAAGGATATTTATTCTTTACAGTAACCTTGTTCAATTGTCTGTAGTCAATACATAACCTAAGTTTACCATCTTTCTTCTTTACAAACAGAACTGGTGCTCCCCAAGGAGACACAGTCGGCTGGATATACTTCTTTTCCAACAACTCTTGCAGTTGCATTTTCAATTCTAGCATCTTCGGTGTACTCATCCTGTAGGGTTCCTTGGACACCAGTGCTGATCCTGGCACAAGTTCAATAGTGAAATCAATGTCCCTCTTTGGAGGAAGCCCTGGAATCTCATCAGGAAACACATCCCTGAATTCCTGTAACTCCTGATAGTCCTCCAACCTCGAAGTTTCATCACCTGTTTCCTCCAAAATATGAGCTGCATACAACTGGCAACCCTTCCTACAGAACTTTTTTAACTGCATTGTTGAAACCTGCCATACTGAAATTACCTTTGGAATGCCTTTCACAACTACTATGTTCCCTTCTTCATTCATGCATTCGGAAGTCTTATTGTAACAGTCAAGCTTCACCCTGTGAGCTTCTAACCAATCCATTCCAGTGAGAACATCATAGGAACCAAGCGGTAGAATATTCAGATCTACACAAGTGACCAATCCATTCATGACCAATGGACATTTCTCTACCACTTCACTGAATTTTCTCTTAGTTCCAGTGGCTAGCTGAACTAACCAAGACTTCCTATGATTTACCTTCTTAAAATCACAAATCTCCACTACTCTAGGGGTAATGTAACTGTGCATAGAACCAGGGTCAATCAAAATGGAAACAGATTGCTCAACAATCTTACCTGCTACTTCAACCACAGTGGACTGGTGATCTGCCTGGTAGTCCTCCAGTGCTGCATAAATCATAGGGATTTCCCTTGCTACCTGACCCACTGTTTCTGCTTCTTGAATGTTGTAAGTTGGCCTTGCACTCTCATTCTTGAGTGGATAGTTTCTACGCAAGTGGGGTCCTTCACATTTCCAACATTTGAGTGGACCTTTATTTGAATGTGGCTCTCTAGGATTTCCACCTATAAAAGATGGAAAACAACAAGAGAAAGATGATAGCATGCAATATACTCAACTAGATATATTCTCGTCACCAAGGAATCAAGCAATACATACACATGAAACAGTGAATATGGGAAAGAAAAGTCATTTTTTATTAGAAATTATTAGAGAGACTACAACCTTTATGCCTTGGTGTTGAGAGTTCCTTCCAATGGATCCTTTCCTCTAACTTCACCTTGCCTCCAATAGCTCAAGAATTATTTTGGCATAGTTTTGGTATGCAACACAATTCTTCCTCCTTCTCCCATGGGGGATGAGCCAGTATTTAAAGGCATGGGGGGATAGGTATGGTTAAGGATCTCATGGGTGAGGTGGAGATAAGATCCAAAAAGGGAGGATCTCAAGCTCTAGCTAGTCCTAAACCATAGGGATGAGGATCCACAGAGGTAATCTTCAAGAAGCCTCTCGAATCTTCTCTTTTTTCCTTGAAAACGCGAGCACCGCTCCTCCAATGAAGAAAATAGGTGGTGTTAAGGGGGTAATGCTTCTTGCAATAAGGATAGAAGTGGTGGCACTACTCTATGCTCATGTATCAAGATCATTACCAACTCTTTTCTTATTGGGTAACACTTTTTGTCAATGGGGAAAGAGCGTTACTATCTCAAAAGAAGGAAAAACTGTAAGGGGAAACCTTTTCCTGTCATTTCTCTAGGGAATAATTTGATGGATTGAAACAGACAAGGGAATACCTATCTCATAACATGATGGTGATGATATTTTAGTGTAAGATGGTGATCTACATCTATGGGTTGTCATCGTTCCTCACTTATCACTAGAGCCTAACATATCGACTGTGACCAAAGTTTTATCTTGCTCTTGTGGACATTATCTGCACAGATTGCTCTATGTTTCTTGATATTTGTGACTCCATAACCCAATATATCCCACCTCATTTCCACCTCCAGCCTCTGAAATTCATCTCATGACAATATAATATGACCTTGTTATGTATTTGTGAGAGATCCCTCTTTGGAATCGGAGGAGCTAGCTCCATTTCCTAAAGTGGTTCTATTGTTACCTCGAGGTCCGCCTTCCCGCAAACTTGGGTGCGATTATGAGTGCTAACAGGTTCTATTTTCATTTTTTCTATCATGAGCAAACCTTAGTTTTTCCATACTTTGTTGAGTGGTGTGCTTCAAATTATCCTCTTCCGAAAGAGTCATTATGGATTTAGACAAGTCTAAAATATTAGGGCATGTCAATGCTCTGGTATTCACTTGATTCATTTTCAATTCCTGACTCATTTACCCTATCCCAAGAATATTTTAACTAAGAAAGTTGTTATCAACCCAAATGGCACTTCTCTATCTGAGTGCCGACATTCCTTATGTTGGTACACAAAAGGACATCTTAGGATTGAAGTTTGCCAAAACACTATAGATGGGAATGACATGAGATACATTTACCTTTCAACCAGCTTGCCATATTATTTTTCTAAGTGTTGAATGGTGTACACGACTATCTTCATTGAAACTCACATAGGTACGCGACTATTCCCATTGACAACTCGCGTACTGTACATGACTATCTCCATTGCAACCTACGTACATCAGCATACACAGGTTTCCTTTAAGCAACTCGCATATCATACGCGGGTTGCCTATATTAATAGTCACATACATCTTGATTCAACATTAAAAAATATAAATCATGATTAATGGATATTAGTTGGGCCTTAATCATTAACCACCCCAACTATCTCAACCTCCTCAACCTTCGAAACTACTCTATTTCCCAAAGTATAAATAGAGGCCTTAAGGAGGACATTGATCAATCAAGTTTGGAGAGAAAAGTTATGCTGGTGGTATATCTTCAGAAGTCTTGGAGCAACAGAACTCAGAGACCTTTGGTTGTAGAGGAGTCCTTGTCTCAGGCGTTGGGTTGTACTCTTATCTCATTCACTGATTGTTAATAAAGATAATTCTTCTTCCAACATTGTGTTGAGTCTCTTTCATGTATTATGGCTGATGAATATATTTGATTATGCACTAGATATATTGTTTATCTAACCTGTCATATATACATGTATAATATTGTACTTGGATAATTTTCTCTTTGTAGGTGAAGGAGGTGCATCCCTGGAAGCTTTGGAGAGAAGCAGAGTAGAAGAAGATCAAGCTTGGATCAACTATCGATAATCGGGTGAGTCAAGTATATCTTCCTATTTACATTTTGTACTTTATTAAAGCTAATCATCTGCAAGGTCAGAAGTACGTTGGTAACTGTTGGCTATCTGTGTAGACCCGGGTTTACTAATATACATATACCAACAATACCCCTAGCTCACTGGCCCTTTCGGCGACAGACCACAAAATGGCCTGAAGTGTCACCTGAAGTGATCTTATGGGTTGGACGAAGACCCAGGTGTCCTCAACTAGGTTCTGTAGCATCCATGGGTCTCGCGGTTTCTCTTAGCCAGCGAGATCTCTCTGCGACGCGCGCTTCTCTCTTACTCGTGGTTTCTGACAAGGGAAGGACTCCTATCGCATCGCATCAACTCTGGCAATGCACAACTCTCCCTTCTACTTAACCCGCGATCTGCGATATCTCACACCGTAGCTCCTATGACGGTGCGATATCACCTACTGTCAACGCGATACCTTCTATAGTACGACCCACTACGACCCTCATGGTCCACAGGATATCTCACTACGTGGAATGACTTAGTTAACTTTCAACAAGATATTTAACACTCTAACTTGAACTTCCATAGTTCAACACACTCTACCTCAACTATACTTAATTGGCCGAATAAGTATACTGGAAACACTTTAACATAATGACTTAGTACTGTGTGAAACAAGCGCTGATAAACTCATATGCATATGCTTGATACATGTAAATCCACCTTTAACCTTCAATAATGCTGTAACTGAATGAGGACATACAGACATTTACTAACTCAGATACAACGTTCATGTAACAGATAACAGATATCAACTAAGTAAAGTACAATCACATGAAATAATCACATAACACACTGGTTTTACGTGGTTCACTTCCAGGGTAGAAGCTACGTCCACAGAACTGTGTTTATTATATCTTGAGAGAGTACACAGTTCTGCTGCAACCTATTGTGCAGCTAGAGATCTTCTGGGTAACTCCGCACTCACTGCCAGGAGCCCTTCTCTCCTAGATCTCTTCTCTTTCTCTATATTTCCTTCTTATAATATTCTCTCTCTCTCTTTCTCTCTCTGTCAATCCCTATGGATTGTTACATACATACTCCTAGAATCGGCTACTGGTTACAGTAAGGTAACTATGGACTGAATAGAAAAACCAGAGCTCGACTCTATTATAATACAAAATAACTGTGAGCTAATAGACTACTGGACTCTCAGACTGGCTAATTGTCTGAATAGCTACAGTTTATCTGACTAGCTAACCTTTTACAATACAGTTTACATCCCTTTATAGGTAGCCTGAAGGTCTCACCATTACAACACTATGGGCCTGTCCCAACAGTAACCCAAAAACCCTAACTATGATAGTCGGTCTATCTGTACTCAAACTGCCACTTTCCGTCACACCACAACTCTCTGCAGTCTTCCATGCTTCCCAGTGCTGATCGTGGGTACTGGGCGCCGCTTCCTTTTCTGTCCTTTGTCTTCAATACCTTGGCCTCGTTGCCCCTTTTCCTTTATGAGGGTAGTTGAGCCCTCCTATCTTCTACCGCTGCCTTGAATGCAGTGGGTGAGCTCTCTCTTCTTAGTCGTTGCCCTTAGTGCAGTGGGTGAGCTCTCTCTTCTCGGCCGCTCAGGTACTGTCGTCTTCTTTGACTTCTCTACCCCGATAGTCACAGTTTCCAGCTCTGATCTGCAGCTAGAAACATGCTACGGCATCGTATCTTTACCTTATCTCTTATATATTCACCAAAACTATCTATTGGCCAAAATGGCAGCTTCTCTTGTAGCTACAGGACCCTACTCCAACAGTCCCCTAACACTTACTTATGGCTCGTCCTCGAGCCACTAACAATGGGCTTCTCTTGCTGTACTTTCTCCTTGGATTCCTGCGAAGTATTCATAAGTTTCTGCCGAAGTCCTGCGACTTCTTTCTCCATAGTTTCTATAACTTAGTTCATTGGTCTCTCTTATCTTTCCTTCCTTTATTGTCATGCTCTCGCTCTCGTCGCTTGCAAGACCTGATATACTTTAAAGCTATATATAGGTCATTTCATGGATGAGCAGCTCTTTGAAGGATCTTAAGCTTTTGAGAAGCCTTCCACAGATATCCTTTCCTCTTTATCTGGGTTAGAACTTTTATCACAAGGAAAATCTGTATCTTCCAGCCTTCTCAAACATTTCATTCAGTCTGGAGCCTTCCTATGCAAAAGGTATACAAACCAGGAATTCCATTACGAGAACAAGCCTTTGTCTGCATCTTGAAGTTCTGCTTGTTCGGTTTGTTTTCCCTTTCACTTTTCTTCTCAGCAACTCGCTCCAGGTATTCACACTGCTTGGGTTCCGCATATTTTCATTCTTGACCTTTGGAACCTCTTGTTCTTCTCGTAGCTGATGAGATAGGTCATCTTCCTTCTCCCGTTGCCTTATTTTTCTCATTCTTACTTTCTTCCTGGCTAGAGATTTCTTCTCATCATTCTTCTGCTCTTTTTTATTATCTTCAGTGATCGGCTCGTCTTTCTGCTTCTCTGCAGCTAATACTTTGATGACATCCTCTACATCTTGCGCTTGACTCTTCATCCTTGGTGGTTGTCTAACCTGTGATGAACCTAGTTTCATACCCTTGGGTTGTGTCGTCATAGAGAACACAAGGCCTCCACGCTCGAATCATCTCAAAATGTCTTATAAAGGTTCCTCCTCGGACAGAACCCACTCGGTGCAATACTCTGGATTGGCAATGGCTGTGAAATAGGGAAATCACAGCACTCTGTAATGAAATTAGCTCTGCACAGGGAAAACTTAACAACTTACTCTATAGCTCTCGGATCTTGCAAAAGTAACCGTCCTGAATGAATGATCTCTGTTTTTATGCTGAAGGCTATAATCCCGGACGCAACGGTCATCTAGGCTGAACCCGTTAGTGGTATTAATGGCACTGACGAGACCACACCCGTCATCCTGATCCTTATTAAATGCTGAAATCCGATCCAATTTTCCTCGAAACCTGTGTGCAAGCACCGATCTCAGAAGGCGAATTGACTGACCCTCTATTTTTTCAAAAGTGTCTACGTGGCACGGGGAATCATCGCCTTACCACGATGTCACACTGCATCACCTGTGCAAAACAAACTTAACAGTTTTTTTTTTCAACAGAAAAACTCTCCTCATGCAAATGCTTTTTACCTGCCGGTGTAGACTAACTAACGGTGCGATGCCTCGTTTCAACTACACTGGACATATGCACTCTCATATCTATCTGAGTTAAGGCTGGGATATGGAGTGGCTAGCACTGTAAAGCTTAAGCCTACTTCCATTAATGAAAGTGGGAAGAAGCTCCCCATTCAGTTTGTTGAGCTGAACGGCACCTCCATCTGTAACTTGTTGAATTTGGTATGGCCCCAACCAATGCGTCTTGAATTTTCTTGGAAACTTCACAAAATTACTGTCGTAGAGGAGGACTAGGTCTCCTATCTGAAAAATCGTGTTCTTTACATGCCTGTCATGCCAATCTTTCTCTCGTGCCTTCTGCACTTTCTGATGGAATCCTGCGATGAACCTATCTTCCTCTAAGGAAAGCAGCTACGCTAGCCTTTCATTTGTCATATCTGTGTCTGTCATCCTGGTGATCTGAGCAATTCTTAGACTGGGAATAATATACTCCATAGGCATAACAGCCTCTTCTCCATACACTAAGCTAAAAGGTGTATGTCCTGTGAGTTTCTTGCATGTTGTCCTATAAGCCCATAACACAACATTAACCTTGAGGTCCCAATCATTTCTTTGGCTGTTGCAGATCTTAGTAAGAGCGTTTTCTAGAATCTTGTTAAAGGCCTCCACCATACCATTAGCTTGTGGGTGGTAGGGAGTGATCTTATGGTGCTGTATCTGGAATTCCTCTGTCAAGGCCTCAATAGTGTGGTTAAAGAAATGGGTGCCTTGATCGCTCATCAAAATTGTTGGACATCCAAATCTACTGATGATGTTCTCAAAGAGGAACTGTGCAGTTGTAGCAGCATCACAATTCATTACTGCTTTAGCCTCGGCCCATCTGGTGAGGTATTCTGTTCCAGTGATGATGTATCTCACGCCAGTTCGTTTTCCTGGTGGGTTAATAGGACCCACAAAATCTATAGCCCACTTGTCAAATGCACGTAGCGTAATCTATGGTCGCAGCAGCATTTCATCTCTCCACGAAGGTTTTCCTACCCTCTGGCAGATATCGTAGCATCTGCAAAATTCCTTAGTATCCTTATGCAAAGTAGGCCACCATAATCCTGCGGTCAGGATTTTCTGTGCAGTCGGCTTTCCTACGAAATGACGTCCTACGGTACTAGAATGTGCTTCTCTGATAATGGCCTCTTTCTCCTGCGGCATGACGCATCTGCGCAGGACTTCGTCTGGCCCTAAATTATATAATTGTCCCGCAATCAAAGTGAGGCAAGTTGTCCTCTAGGTTACTTGGCTCTTCTCCTGAGTCTATCCGCGACAGATGATCTGGTCCGGCATTTAATCTCCCTGGTTTGACAATAATTTCAAAATCATACTCTTGAAATAGGAGTAACCATCTGCAGATTCATCCCCCTAACACTGGCTTACTGACCAAGTACTTCAAAGTGGAATGGTCAGTAAACATCTTGAATGAGGCACCCAACAGGTAGTGCCTAAATTTCTGTAGAGCATACACCATGGCTAATCCTTCTCTTTCCGTAGTGGTGTAGTTCTTTTTTGCGGTGGATAGTTTTCTGTTTGAGTATGCGATAGGGTGATCGATACCTCCTTCTCCTAGCTGTGTTAAGACGATCCCCAGTGCGATGCCAGATGCATCCACATGTACATGAAATGGCTTGGTCCAGTCTGGGAATACTAAGATGGGTGCTGTAACCATCTTCTCTTTAAGGGTGTCTAGACTTTTCTGGCATTCCTCATTCCATAGGAATTTTACATCTTTCTTTAACATCTTTTCCATAGGTGTTATGATCTTTGCATAACCTTTGATAAATTTTCTATAGTACCCGGTATGACCGCGCACTATTCTCAATTGCTTGACTGAGTTGGGTGCTGGAAGATTTACGATGATGGAAATATTTTTGGGATCTACCATCAAGCCTTGTCTACAAACAATGTGACCCAACAAAATACCAAATGGCACATAGAATATGCATTTATTTAAGTTTAGAGAAATGTGGTATTGCCTACATTTCTCTAACACCAGTCTTAAATCTCTTATATGTTTGTCAATTAATCCAAATACAGTCCAATCGTCAAAATAGAATTCTAATAATTTATGGATGTACTCTTTAAATACAGCAACTACTACTCTTGGAAAGATAGCTGGTGCATTTTTAAGACCAAAGGGCATTACCGTATACTGGAACGAGCCCAATTCTGTTGCAAAAGTGGTCTTATATCGATCTTCTGGATGGATTCTGATCTGGTGATAGCCGAAAAATCCATCGGTGAAGGAGTAGACCTCCTGTCCTCCCACATTGTCTAGAACTTCATCAATAAAAGGTGTCAGAAATGGGTCATGAAGTGATGCATCGTTGAGTTTGTGCAAATCAACACAGATTCTGATTTCTCCTTTGGTTTTCTTCTCTTGTACGACCATGGGACTAACCCATTTGCTTTCTTCCACTGGCTCAATGATGCCTGCTGCTAGCATCTTATCGATCTCATCCTTAACTTTTTCTTTATGCCAAGGATTTAATCTGTATGGACGCTGCTTAACTGGTATAGGATCCTCTTTCAATGGTAACCTCATTACTTCCAAGTCTCCAACTATTCCCTTCATTTCTGTGAACTTAGTGGGGAATAAGTCCTGGTAGTCATGTAACAGATCTGCAATGTGTCCTACCGTTTCATCGGTCCAATAGTCTCTAATGGATGCAAACTTTGGTTTTGTGTCTGTGCCAATGTTGATCTTCTTAATCTTGATAGGCTCTGTGATAGCTAGAGTCTCTAGCTTCGGTCCATCAACATCGCGAGTGCCTTCTGACTCTGGGATGTTGATGTTGCGAGGATCCTCATCCTCCTCCTCTAGTTTTGATGCAAAGTTATAGCACTCTAGCGCCTAGTCCAATTGAACAGCCCAATCAGGTTGAGATGAAACTAATGGGGTACAGTCCTCAAAGATCTTAATCTTTATAACGTCTAAAGCTTGATTAATGCTTGGGTACTCAGATTCAAAAGCAAAAGTGAGTTCAAAGCTGTCTATCATAAGTGGCCATGTAGTTGTTCCTCTGCGCAACTCTGTCTCAGTGTACCAATTCTTTGGAATTTTCTCTAAAGTGTGAATGAATCAGTGAACCCATTCATCCTTGGGAATGTCCGACCAATTCTATTCACAACTCTGAATGTGTGACCTGGGGTCACTTTCTCCTGTATATTTCTTCTGTAGACACTCTTTGTCATTAGAAAACCTGATCGTCATCAATCTCTTGAAGTCGTCCCATGACGTGATATGTTGCTTATGTGCATGCCACCATCTTGCAAGTGTGGCTCTTACTGCAAGGTCAATCGCTAACATCCTCTGCTCTTGAGGAATTTCTTGTTCAAAATGGTATAAAAAATCATTGACATCCGCTAAGCCATCAAACGATGGAATATCCTTAAGCTCTGCTCCGATCCATCGCAATGACTTAGTCAGATATGCACATCTGCGAGCTGAGACTTCATAAAGTTTGTTCTACCAGTTCTCTAGACCAACATCCAAATCCAATGCGCATGAGATGTCGCATCACCAATTGATATTTCCTTCTGTGGTTGGGTTGATGTAGTCGCTCTGATTGGTGATCATCTGATAGAGGCTCTCCATATTACACGCCTCATCCTCTACTTGGATAGGTTCAATATATCTATGACCCTGAAAAGGATCCAATGGTGTGATGACCCGGATCTGTGTATCCTCAAAGGTCATTTGCCTTTTCTTTAAATCGATAACAACCATGTTATCGATTGCCCAATCAATACCTAGTAGAGATGGATACGGTCTACTATCACCAATGATTTCTATAACTTCAAAGTCTGCAAAACTGTGAACTCCATCAATGTCAACTGGTACTTGTGGTAATCAACCCAGTGGTGATACCCTCTGTTGATTGGCTAGTTGCAGATGGATAGGAAATCTGGTTAACTTGGGGCTACCCATCTGTTCCCATGTCTGCTTAGTCAAAAAATTTACCTATGATCCTAAGTCTAGGATTACCTCATCCATTTCAAATTCTCCAACTTGTGCTGTGAGTTGCATCTCTCTTCCTGTTCTTGTATGGCCCATAATATTATGAACAGCATGCTGTGCACTGCTCACGGAAGAGGATGGTGGATACTGGTCTATGATGCATTGAAGCTCTCTAATAGCTTTCTCATTTCTTACGAGTTTCAAGAAACTCCGCAGGAAGGATTGTACGCTTCCTGTCAACTCATCTTCATCGCATCTTCCTGATGTGGTAGCCTGCGATGTCTCCACAGGACTAAGGCCACAAGGTGTTTGTTGCGGTACGCCCCTAGATGACTGTACCTGGGGTCCTGATTGTATAGGTTCATTAAAGAAAGTTTTAGCTTCCTGAAATGTTTCTTTATTCTTCTGCAGGTCAAGTGGTGTTGATTTATTAGTAGCTTTGCGCACCCACTCCGGTCCTGTGTTCTTTTCAGTATCCTGCGATGTCCCACTAGTGGAAGCACCGCTGCGAGTCACAATGTTGACTCTTGGTTTTGGATATTTCTACTCAGCAGCGATAAGCTGAATGTTTTGATGTACTGCTGGCTTAGGTTCCCTGATCTTGGCTATCAAGGTAGGACATTCTTCTATAGCGTGATCATATGATTTGCAATAAGTAGGGCTCTGACAATCCCTAACATAATGTCCTACAACTCCATAGTTGTAACAAGTAATCGGTCCACGGCCACGGCCAAAGCCTTCACCACGGCCAAAGCCTCCTCCATGGCCTCGTCCTCTGAATCCTCCTCCATGGCCTATAGGAGCCGGTTCATGTTGTGGTCCTGCTGCTGGACCTGGTGTCTCTGATTGGACTCTGTACAAGTCATGTTTTCTATCGACCATGAGATCGTAGGCTCTGCAGGTATGGTCTTTGTTTCCTACTGACTTACAGAAGGTACAATATAAGTTCTTAGGTGTCTGTACATACTTCTAAAGTAAAGGGAATTGTTGAGGTGGATGTCCTCTTGTTCTGCATAGTTCACACCATGGCCCTTGAGTTTGTGCTAAGGGGTTAGGAGCCCCACTTGCTAAGTATTCAACAAATACTGGACAGTTATCTTTAGTATGGCCTTGTGCTTTACACTTGATACACCATATGTCTTGAGCAATCTCTTTTCCTTTTCTAATCTCATGCATCTGTAACGTGAGGTTTGCTAACTGGTTTTGCAGGTTTGTCATACCTGTACTGGTCTCAGCTAGAGGTGATGCCTCTAGTTTCATTGCCATCTCCAATGCTTCATCCTGCGTATGGATTCTCTGCTACATCAGTGGATGTCTAATATGCGGGAGCAGTGCTACGATGAACCATTCCTTATGCTGCTCCGATGCAAACTCAAAGCTAACTTGGTCTATGAGAGCTTTGAATTTCTGATCAAAGTCCCATACTGACTCTGTAGGTAACTGTTTAATGTCTTTGAGCTCTATGATACACTGCGATTCGGACTTCGTCTTCTTAAATTCTTTAATCATGGCAGTCTGGACCTGTATAAGTGTTCTGGGTATCGCTGAGGTATACTTCATATACCATGTTAAGGCTCGTTCCCTAAGTGTGGTGACCAACTGTACAAGTTTAATATTATCATCATGGATTCCTTTAATGATCCACATGGCTTCACATAGAAACTAGTGATGCTCTGGGTCTTCTGCCCCTGTACCCTTAAAGGTAGGTAACTTCATGCCATCCCCCATTCTATTTCTACGTGGTGGATACTGATTTGCTATGTTACTATCACTTGGTGGTGTAGATGTAGGTGATGTAGCGGTAGTATGTGTTGTATGTTAGCTACTAGATGGAGTTCTTACGGGATTATTCTGAGTCCCGGTTGTTTTCTGTGGGGTATAAGGGTGGTAAGGGATACCCCCTTCTGTTCTTTCTGTATTACTATGACTCTGCTGTCTAGTATTATCTGAACTGTTTTCAAATATGGAAGAGCTGAAATCTACTTTATATTTCTTGCCACTACGTGTACATCCAATATCATCAAAATCACTCTCAAACTCTTGTGACATCACACTTTCTTAGCTTACTGGTTTGAAACTATATCCATTACTCCTTTTTCATATAATAACATCTTAATGGACAAGTTTAAATATTTTAGGTACTTACCGCGATATCCTTTGAAGAAGTACCACTCAGCCTCGCTGAAGCTTTTTGTCTGTTCAAGTGCAAACTCTGTAACAAATACTTCTAGCACACTCGTAAGCCAAAAGTCAACTGCTCATGTAATGGGATTGTCTATGCTCTTCACGGTGTGAATCAGCTCCGGTGTCCACACGATGTTTCTTTTCTTTCTGAATATATTCTAATCAGTTAGCTTTGATAATCAGTCATACAGCTGATTTCCATAGGTCACAAAAAATATCGTATGCAGGTCTGTGTAGATATGTTTTTGTAACCAGTCCTCTATACTCAACGTAGGACTCTTGTTTTCTGTCACAACAAATTCTCTTTCTGTAGACTCAAGCCACTGGTTGAGTTCATCTCTAGTAGGATGCCAAAAGAACATTAGCTTTGTAATGTGTTCAAAGCCAGCAATGAAACCATTTGTTGGCTATCTGGGCAGACCCGGGTTTACTAATATACATATACCGACAATACCCCTAGCTCATTGGCCCTTTCGGTGATAGACCACAAAACGGCTTGAAGTCTCACCCGAAGTGATCTTATGGGTTGGTCGAAGACTTGGGTGTCCTCAACCAGGTTCTGTAGCATCCTGGGGTCTCGCGGTTTATCTTAGCCAGCGAGATCTCTCTGCGACGCGCGCTTCTCTCTTGCTCACGGGTTCTGATAGGGGAAGGACACCTATCGCATTGCATCAACTCTGGCGATGCACAACTCTCCATTCCACTTAACCTGCACTCTGCGATATCTCACACCGCAACTCCTCTGACGGTGCGATATCGCCTACTGTCAATGCAATACCTTCTATAGTACGACCCACTGCGACCCTCACAGTCTACAGGCTATCTCACTGGGTGGAATGACTTAGTTAAATTTCAACAAGATATTTAACACTCTGACTTGAACTTCCACAGTTCAACACACTCTATCTCAACTATACTTAACTGGTCGAATAAGTATACTGGAAACACTTTAACAGAATGACTTAGTACTATGTGAAACAAGTGCTGATAAACTCATATGCAGATGCTTGATACATGTAAATCCACCTTTAACCTTCAATAATGCTGTAACTGAATGAGGACATACAGACATTTACTAAATGAGATACAACGTTCATGTAACAGATAATAGATATCAACTAAGTAAAGTACAATCACATGAAATAATCACATAACACACTGGTTTTACGTGGTTCACTTCCAGGGTAGAAGCTGCGTCCACAGCACTGTGTTTATTATATCTTGAGAGAGTACATAGTTCTGCTGCAACCTATTGTGCTGCTAGAGATCTTCTACGTAACTCCACACTCACTGCCTGGAGCCCTTCTCTCCTAGATCTCTTCTCTTTCTCTATATTTCCTTCTTACGATATTCTCTCTTTCTCTCTCTCTCTGTCAATCCCTGTGGATTGTTACATACATACTCCTAGAATCGGCTACTGGTTACAGTAAGGTAACTATGGACTGAATAGTAGAACCAGAGCTCGACTCTATTACAATACAAAATAACTATGAGCTAACAGACTACTGGACTCTCAGACTGGCTAACTGTCTGAATAGCTACAGTTTATCCGACTAGCTAACCTTTTACAATACAGTTTACATCCCTTTATAGGCGGCCCGAAGGTCTTGCCATTACAACACTGTGGGCCTGTCCCAACAGTAACCCAAAAAACCTAACCGTGACAGTCGGTTTATCTATACTCGAACTGTCGCTTTCCATCACGCCACAGCTCTCTATAGTCTTCCACGCTTCCCGGCGCTGATCGTGGGTACTGGGCGCCACTTCCTTTTCTATCCTTCGTCTTCAATACCTTGGCCTCGTTGCCCATTTTCCTTTATGAGGATAGCTGAGCCCTCCTATCTTCCGCCGCTACCTTGAACGCAGTGGGTGATCTCTCTCTTCTCGGCCACTGCCTTTAGTGCAGTGGGTGAGCTCTCTCTTCTCGGTCGCTCAGGTACTGTCAGCTTCTTTGACTTCTCTGCCTCGATAGTCATAGTTTCTGGCTCTGATATGCAGCTAGAAACATGCTACGGTGTCGTATCTTTACCTTATCTCTTATATCTTCTCCAAAACTGTCTATCTGCCAAAATGGCAGCTTCTCCTGTAGCTGTGGGACCCTACTCCAACAGTAACCCCAGACCCTAGGTTACAAGGGTGCTTAATCTTGAACAACAAAACTGGTGACTCTTCTGGGGAGCCCAACCTACTGTTGGTTAACTCTGTATATCCTTGCCCAGTCTTTGCTTTGATTCAATGTGTAGTGTTTTGTATTGGTTTAGAATTATAGTGGTGTTTGAATACCTTCATAATTTTTCTTTTTGTTGAAAAATTTTACTCCTGTATGCAGGTTGCTATGCTACACAGTCGCATACAGAGGTCTATGTAAGCGGGTTGCTGTATTAGACAGTCGCATACAGTATGCAGGTTTCTCTTGTAGACAATCGCATACAAGTCTGAGCAACAAAAATTTTGGGGTAGGGTTGCCTGTACCTGTCCTTTTGTGGATTTTGTCTTGCCTGATGGTCTTTAGTACTAGCATTGCACTATTAGTTTGATAGCCCTGTTAACCATACTTCGTGCTTCAGTAAGCCCTTGAGTTTTTTTATTGGTTTTTTTATTGGTTGGATTGTCTTTCTTTTATCAATTTGAAGTGGATTTTCCTATTGGGTGATAGGTTCAAGTGATAGTTGTCTGAATCAGTGATCAGGGTTCTAGATACTGTATATCCCATTCTATTTTTGAATAGTGTTGGTTTGTCAGTTGCCTTTGATTGATTTCAGTGATTTCTATTCATTCTGTCTTCCCAGCTGGGTGTTTTTCAATTCTTCCTTAGGTGGTTGATGTTTGGTTTTTAAAAATATTCTTTACTTCATTTTGCTTACTTTATATAGTTAGATTATTCAAGCATACTCAATAATTTTTGCATTTAGGTGCATAGTAATCTTTGAGGAATTTGAAAAGTGAAAAGAAAAAGCATTGGAAACATTTGCATTTGAATTGCATATGGTAGTTTTACTTTCAGTTTTTAAATAAAATCTCAAAAATTACAAAAATAATTCTTAGTTTTCTCTTTCTTAGTTGCATTTTCATTAGTTTATATTTACAAAAAAGGAAAAAGAGAAGCTTGGTTTAAGTAGTGATAATTTTCTTTGGAATTGATTTATACACCTATTTTTTTTATGTTTCTTATCGAGTCAATAACATCATAGTCTTTCACTCCACTTGCCTTTTGAATAAAAACAACCATTAAAATGAACGTAATAATTTAAAAAATTATTAGTGATTTTTGTTTTATAGGGCCATACACCTACTAGATTAGGCTATACTTATGGGATAGGAAGTGTAAACTCCCCATAAGTACTTAAATTCAAACATAGTGGGACAATCGATAGGTAAATCCTTTTCTTTATTGATAGTATCTGGGAAGCTCCTCTCAAACGGGAGTTAAGCACAAGGCCGCGTGGAGGCATTGGACTAAGGAGAAAACCCTCCAATTACTTGTCAAAATGTAGACCAAGGTTTTTACGCATATGGGGATTCTATCCTAGATAGAGTTTCAGGCTCAACTAACCTTCCCATGTGTATGAATCAGGCTTGCGACTGTCCCCCCAGACTATTGATATAGTTAAGGTAGCCTCTAGTCTCTTGACATCTAGGGTTTATACACAGGTAAACCAGAAGGCTATTTTTGGTTCACCTTGGATGGACTTGGAAGGTAACCCTTGTTGAAAGTGTAGGAGGGCAGTGGGTGATTCCTCTGCTTGTGCCTAAGAACCTCTTCAAGGACGCCAAGAAACTATCTCTCAGCTTTCTTTGGGAAAGCATATCTTGTACCCCTTGTGATTGTTGAGACTTTAGGAATTTTTGTAGTGATTTCTCTGTGGTTTTTCTGTGTTTTAGCCGACCTTAGGGTTTGAAGAGTCAAATTTACAATCATGGAGGACCAAGCTATTAGAATTTCATGAAGGTTGCAAAAAATTCCTCCGCTTATTACATTGGAACCTCCACCTCCCCCTCAAAGGCAGAGATTGGACACGGACGGTTCTTTTGAACCGATAGGAGTTAGTGAAGTTCCGGGTGAACTAGAACTTAGGGAAAACCATTTTAATTTAAACACAGTTGAGATAGAAGACTTGTAGGATGATGAGTTTTCAAGGAATTTTAATACACCTCTACATGACTTAAATGATCCTGTGATCGTTCAGGTTCATCCTTTCGATCCACCCATGATTGGTGTCCCTGTAGGCAGGATAATGTCTACTGCAGGAGAAAGTCCTTTTACTTCCACCTCAGCTGCTCCGGCTGAAGGGGTGCTACCTCCCCTGGTAGGTGCCCCTAGAACAAGCATACCTACTACGCCCTTAACTCCAATGAGCTGAGTGGTTCAACCACTAGCTCCTAGAAGTCTAGCAGGTGCTTCTCGTGGTATGGTCACTAGGATTCCTAGTGTACCTATAGTTCCTACTTCCTTTGCACACACTACCCAGAGTGGTCCTATAGGATCCTCAGCTTTTGTCCAAGGATTTCCTTGGAATGGGGGGCACATTCCCCCATCCACTCCATATGTAGGCCCAACACCCTCATATGTAGGGGTGCAGTTTGGAAACACTAACCCTTATGGTCAAGGTTTTCAAACTCCAGTTTCAGCTCCGTTCATGATCTCTCCTTTTTTTCTTTTTAGTAGAGGGATACCTACTCCTATATTTCAAACCCCAGTTTCAACTGGGGAATCCAAAACCTCTTATACTGCACCTCACACAAACAATCCTATGGCTTATGGATGGAATCCTTTCCAAAGCAATCCATCCACTTCACAACCAACAGCAGGGGGCAACCCCACCTTCACATATGTGAATATGGGGGCAGGTCCCTTTAATCCCCAAACAAGTACTTTTAGTGCTCCGGTTAGACCCAAGCTTCCTTTCCTAGCAACATTAAACTTGCTAGATTTGTCTAAATAGATGAATGACCCAGTGAGACATGATCCCTCCTGGCCACCTATCCCTACCAAGCTGCCCTCAGATATCCCAAAATTCGAAGGCAAAGTTGGTGACAATCTTGGAGCTCATGCCACTACTTTCCATTTATGGTGCTCTTCCAACTCATTGAAAAAAGATTCAGTTCGGTTGAGGCTATTCCAAAAAACTTTGATGAGTACTGTAGCAATGATGGTACAATGATTTTCCTTCTACTGCATTTAGTAGTTTTTGGGACTTGGCTAACGCATTCCTTAGTCACTTCCATCTTCCTATCCGATATGATTTTGACATGGACAGTTTGTCTACCTTCTAGCAGAACAAGGCCACCCATATCTTGGATCACATCCAAGAGTGGAGAAGATGGAAGAGCCTTATTAAAGCCACTATTCCTCCTAAGTTCTTATTAGAATGGTTCCTTAAATCCTTATTGCCTTATATATCTAAGGATGTATCTACTTCAGGAGTGACGAATGAGGAAGAATCTATCCTCAGGGCCCAACAACTAGATTTGATATATTCTCGGTCTAGGATATTATATGAGATTATCCCTGAGGAATTGAGGACAACGAACGATGTAGAGAAACCTAAGCCTGGACCTCATGCCGATGATGTGGTTGGTTCCGTGAATTCTCCCATTGTAGAATCTTTGGCCAAATAGCTCCATCAGTTGTCCATCAAACATTCTATAGTGGAGGTAGAAAAGGATACCCCCTCACCCCAAAATGCAAATGTTTTTGCACAAACCTCTCAAAAGGGAAATCAACAGCTCGGTGGGAAAAAGAAGAGAGGAAAGAAAGGGGAGGGAAACCAAAACAAGCAAAAACCCACAAACAATGCTGATGGGGGCAAGAAATAAAAGAAGAAGGTGAAATTCCCATGTAAGTTGTACCATGAAGATCACCTTACCCATCTATGTCCCCTTATTGAACAAGTTCAGAAGCTGTTAAAAGCCCAACAACCGGCTGTCTTGAAGGATCTTTTTCCCCGGGGACAAAATTTTGCTTCAGCTTCAAATGCAATAGGGGGCACCCCAAATGCTCCTGACCCCAATTATATCAACATCGTTTGATCCCAAACTTTACTATAGACTAGGAACAAGAACTATGAAAAAGAGACCTCGAAGAAGGGTAAGTCAATAGGTGAAACTTCTAACCCTCTCACAATTGAGAAACCTGCCGAAATTATTCCCAAGATATCGAAAGGTGTCTTTAAGAAGACCTTGCATAATCCTAATGATAGGGCTGCAGCAAACTACTTCTTAGTTGAAAACTTATCCCAAACGCCTTGTGCAATGTCGGCTTTGGAGGTGTTACAGATTTGTCCCACCCAACGGGATGCACTCTTAGCAGCCTTAGGCAGTCTGGACTCATCGAGTCTCATGGTGAAATTTAATTTGTCTGAAGTCAAAATTCACCTACCATATCATGTAGCCTTATTGATAGATGTCATCCACGGTGGAAATACCATTGGAAGAGTAGTTGTCGACGAGGGTGCTTCTACATGTGTTATGTCCTTATCTTGTTGGAAAGTTCTTGGATCCCCAGAGCTGGTCCCGTCAAACACCCTACTTACTTCTTTTGACAGAAGGTCATTTCGTCCACATGGTATCCTACCATATTTTGAAATTAAGCTGGCAGGGAAAGTAATGTCTGTTGAGGTAGAGGTGATTGATGCACCTTTGGATTACAACTTGCTCTTGGGGAGAAGTTGGACTTATGCCATGTCTGCTATTGCATCAACCGTCTTTCGGGTGGTAGTGTTTCCACACAAAGGGAAGTTGGGTACTATTGACCAACTCATTTTTACTCGAAAAGGCTGCATGGAATCTAATGAGTCCACTATACCATTGGTTGATCAAGTCAAACCTGCTTCAGAGAGCTTAGGGGCTGGAATGTACACATCATTGATGGGAACATTTGATTTTCTAGATCTGATTAATTATATAGGTTCTACTAGTGTGGGGAAGCCCATAGCTATGGTTGTTGATAGGAGTGATCCTTGGGTTCTCCTTTCCCACCATGAACCTGAAGTGCCCTTATCGATAGTGAAAGTGGCTTATCAAGATATCACCCGTACCGCTGTTGATCCCATTCCGGTCCCCCTCATAGTCTCAGAGGAACCGGAAGAAGCCTATCTGCCTGCTTGGGTAGAAAAATATTTACATTCTACAGATTGCTTAGATATGATTTTAGTTTCAGATGAATCCATTCTGGAAGCCATGTGTGGATGAGGTAATATCTGCAAATATCTTCACCATCGATCCTATTTTCTTCCAGAGTTAAGCAGGATAGAGAATCAGGAGTTTCATATGATACTGGTAGATGATGTTGATACGCCCATTAATCCCTTACCAAGGGAAGGAATTTTTCCTGAGGGGAACATGGCAAATATTTCTACTACTATCCCTATCAACATCTTTGTAAATCCTAACATTGTGGAAAATGTGCATATCGGCGCAAATTGCTCTTCTAAGGAGATTGTGATCTATACAGCCTTGTTTAAGGAATTCTGTGGCGTTTTATTTTGGTCATATGAGGAGATGCCAGGCATTGATCCATCTACAGTCGAGAATGAAATCCAAACACACCCTGACGCTAAACCTGTTCGTCAAAAGTTGAGACCTGTTAACCCACGTAAAGCAGCGACAGTGAAGGATGAAGTGGAGAAACTGTTGAAGGCCAGTTTTATTTATCCCATAGCTTTGACAGAATGGGTATCCAACCCTGTTTCTGTTGATAAAAAGCAAGCGACCATACGCATATGTACTTAATTTCAAGATTTAAACAAATCCTGTCCTAAGGACAACTATCCCACGCCATTTATAGATCAAATTATTGATGCTTGCATGGGAAGTGAAGTATTTTCATTTATGGATGGTTTCTCCGGATATAATCAAATCCAAATTAAACCGGAAGACCAACATAAAACAGCTTTCATTTGTCCTTGGGGTACTTTCGCGTACAAGAAAATTCCCTTTGGATTGAAAAATGCTGGGGCAACCTTTCAACGGGAAATGAATTTTTCCTTTCATGATATTAAGACCATTGTCGAACCCTACCTTGATGATCTACCTGCACATTCTCGTAAGAGGATCAATCACCCAGATCAATTGCATTTTATTTTTGAACGATGCAGATACTATAATATTTGCTTGAATCCCCACAAGTGTGTTTTATGTGTTGAGTCAGGGAGACTGCTCGGATTCATCATTTCTAACGAAGGCATTCAGGTGGATCCTTTGAAAGTTGAGGCCATTGTAAATCTTCCTCCTCCTCATTCTATCAGGAAGCTTCAGAGCTTGCAGGGGAAGTCCAATTTTCTTTGACGTTTCATTGTAAATTAAGCCAAGATTTTTAAGGGTTTCATGTGCCTGTTAAAATAGGACACCCCATTTGCATGGGTAGAAATTGCACAACTCGCATTCGAGGCATTAAAAAAAGCTTTGTTGTCGTCACCATTATTGCATCTGCTAGATTACTCTAGGGATTTTATATTGTATCTGGTCGCATCTGAGTCAACCATAGGGGTAGTCCTAGTCCAGGAGGACGATAACCTCCAAGAGCATGTCATTTACTATCTCATCTATGCTTTAGCCGGACCTAAACTTAGGTATTCCCACGTCGATAAGTTGGCCTTAGCAGCTGTTTATGTTGTTCAGAGGTTACATCACTACATCTTACTGAGGACTATGATGGTACTGGTGGATGTTAATCATTTTCAATATGTTTTGTCTCAACGGATAGTTGGAGGAAAATTCAACAAATGGATAGTCATTCTCCAAGATTTTGACTTGGATTTTCAATCCGTGAAATCCAAAAAATCCTTAGTTTTTACTGAGCTCATTGTAGAATTTCCAATTGAGGAATATGTAGCCATTGAAGAAGACTCATTCCCAGATGAGCATATCTTTTTTATTTCCACCTCTGACCCTTGGTATGGAGATATACTTATCTATCTATAGACTTTGAAGTATCCTGCATCTTTCTCACTGGAAGAACGACGTAAACTACACCTACATGCCAATAACTACCTCATTATAGGAGATACTTTATATCGTAGGGGGGTAGATTCCATTTTGCGTCGATGTCTTACCCATGAGGAAGCGAATATTGTCCTAAATGATGCCCATAGTGGAGTGTGTGGGGGTCATTTATCTGGGTTAGCAACGGCCCAGAATATATTACGTGCCGGTTATTTCTGGCCTGCAGTCTTTAAAGATTGTGTGGAAGCAATGAAGCGCTATCATCCTTGTTAGCTTTACACCATAAAGATGTGGTCGCATCCCACTCCATTATTTCTCATCATCTTAGTGGGCCCCTTCATGAAGTGGGGGATTGATTATGTGACGTGTAACCCAGCCTCAACTGGGGGGCACAAATATATCATTGTCGCTGTAGATTATTTTATGAAATGGGCAGAGGCAATGCCCACCTTTAAAGCTGACGGGGAAACTACAACTTTTTTCATGTTCAATCAAATTATTGCATGATTCGGTATACCTAAAGTGATTGTCACTGACCATGGCAGTCATTTCCAAAATAGCATGATGACTAAATTGGCCACTATGCTAGGATTTAGATAAGAACATTCATCTTCATTCTATCCTCAAGAAAACGGTCAAGTCAAGGCTGTTAATACAACTTTGAAAACTATCCTCAAACATACTATTAATGCAGCCTGTTCCAACTGGCATATCATGATGTATCCTTCACTTTGGGCATATCAGACCAATGTAAAAACTGCTACAGGGTTTTCCCCCTTCCAACTTGTTCATGGAGTGGAAGCCATTACCCTGGTTGAATGTGAAATATCGTCCTTAAGAATTGTTATTCATGTGTTTCCTAATACGACTGAGCTGGAAGAACGTCTATTACATTTATAAAATCTATATGAACATCATAGAGATGCGCTGACAGCAAACCAAGCTCATAAAAATAGGGTCAAAAGCCAATATGATAAATTGGCCAAGCCTCAGATTTTCTTTGAAGGGGAGCTTGTTTTGCTCTGGGACCAAGACAAAGAACCCCTGGGGGCAGGAAAATTCAGGTCTATGTGGTTGGGGACTTATGTTGCATCAAAGGTGTTAAAGAAGGGTGCATCTGAATTGATTAATTTCGATGGGAATAAGCTTCCCCATCCTAAAAATGGGCTCTACCTAAAAAAGTACTATGCTTAGGCTTAGCACTTTTTCTATATTTTATTGTATGTATTTTTATGTACAATAGGTCATCGGTTTGTGTTTTTACACCATCTTCTATTTGTTACAGATTTCTTCCGAGTGGTTCGTAGGTTTCGCCGATGGCGCCAGTCGCCACACTCGTAATTTGGCTTCAGCCGCATGGGTCATTTATTTTCCCTCAGGACAGCTAGTTGCCTCAGGAGGTGCTTGCTTAGGTCCTGCTACCAATAATGTCGCTAAATATAGGGCCATCATTGAGTTTTTATGGGATGCTTTGTCACATGGTATCACTCAGTTGGAAGTCTGACTGGACTCTCAACTGGTGGTTTCCCAACTCAATCGGGCTTATTAGGTGTGGAACCCTATTCTATTACGTCATTTTATGCAATTTAGGTTATTGGAAAGAAATTTTGAGTTCATTACATTCAAACATTCAATCATATTCCAAGAAATCAAAATTCATTAACTGATGCATATGCTAATTATATCTTGGATTGGCATTTAACACATTTTACATAAAAATATACAGCAGACACATTAAAAACATTTGTAAATAAACTGGCAAAAAAAAAATATATATATATATATATATATGTGTGTGTGTGTGTGTGTGTGTGTGTGTGTGTGTGTGTGTGTGTGTGTGAATATCTGTCCATATAGATAGGTTGAGTCTCTAATCCTCAGATCCAATCATAACTGTATAATATACAAAAAAAATACAAAACATGGATCAAAGTCCATCAAATGCTCTTAGGTCTAAGCTTGACCTCCCTGGTCACTTAGACCACCCTGGTCCCCCCGATCACCCTACACTTGGGATTCTTCAACCTCCTCAGCTTCAGCAGCCTCAATAGCATCTATATACACAAGTACTACTCTGGCTACCCGTCTCAGAAGACGTATCCTGACAGGTGGTACACCTACCACTAGCTCCTGCATGATGGCAGGCATGTGTTCAATTCGTAAGGTAGGTACTTTCTGGGTAAGCCTCGCCATCTTCCCCTCAAGAACCCTAATCAAACTCTAGTCCTCTCCCAAAACAGGACACACATACATGCGTGGATGCCCAGTAGGGCAGACTGGTCCAATATCTGCATTTTGATATTTTTAAAAGAATTAGAACTTTTATACATATGTATATATCTATATAATTAAAATTCATATAAATTTTAAAAATTTTGAAAATAAAAATTACCGAACTCTCCCCATGATTTTCCTGGAGGGAGGAAGAGGTCGGTATCACCTCGAAAATCTAATCTAGCATATGGAAACTACTCCAAGGCTAGCAACTGTCGCTCCCACCAAAAGTAGAAGTCGTCGTGATAGACACTCTGGACCGATCCGCCACCCCCCTGGCAAAGGAAGATATCTCCCCACCTATTTAGCCTAGGTTGACGAGGAGAACAAACTAGCAATGGTACTATAGGAATCAAACCCAACACTCTCTCAAAGAAAAAGGATACTAATATGATGGAATAACCAAAATTATTCCTCCTGCCTCTTTTGTATTCAGAGAGTTGTTTTCTCATTATCGAGATCTCTCCTAAGCACTAGTCATATAGGGCTCCCTGTAAATAGTCTACTGCTAGTCTCATTTGGTTCCGAGTTGCAAGGTGAAGTGATGATGACCTTGCAACCCTCATTTTAGTGCTCTTCAATACCTGTAAAGGAAATTTCTGAATGTGAACAATAGGGATGCAGCTACCCCTCTTTTGAGTGCCTGACTCACAGTATATGTTGATATAGTTCTATACACTTAGAGGGTCACTGCCTCTGCCGGTACCTTCCAAGTTCATCGGAGCTCCCCGTCGTGATAAACCAGAAATGAAATAGACATCCTCCGATGTAATCTCTAGAACCTCACCTTGAAGTTCAAACATGCCCACAGCATGATCCCAATAGTTTATCAAAAAATCTAAGAGGAAGATATTTTCCCGCATAGGTGAGGCACATAAAAACTTTAATAACCCACTTTGAAGTAAAACATTCATTGTGGGGGCATCTTGAAGAGATTCTTGGTCCATGTCTTCATGTTCCCTCTCCCTCCACTTAAGCACCATCTTTCAATCTAATAACCAAACAATTGCAAACCATTAGATTCATATAACATTTGAATTTTTTGACCCTATACATTCTTTTTCTACCTTGCGCAGCGTACGCGACTATATTTTAGGCAAGTCGCGTACTGTACGTGACTATATTTCAAGAAACCCACGTACAAAATTCATGTATGTGACTATTAACATACCATGCCCGCGTACACAGCGTCCATGCTTTGAGGGCGCTTGAAAACATGAAATTAGGGCTCAAAATTGACAATTGCTTGGATCAAATGAAAGAGCATGGAGTGTAGTTTTACCTGACACTTGCGGTTTTGGGAATGGTCCATTGAATCGTCCACACCGAGCAATCAAAGGTAGAGGTAAAACTTGTCTTGTTATGGTTAAAAATCAAATGGTCAGTTTTTTATTCATATTTTGAAATATTTATAGAAAATTTATTTTCAAAGTGGGGTTTTTCACTATAGTTCATAATTTTAAACTAATGCCATATCTTTTCTTCCATGTGACAGGTTTATGGTCATCTTTAAGTTGTTTTTCACTCATATAGGATGGATTTTGGTCATTTCACATGCATTCTGCATTTATACCTAATCCATCTTGATCCTAGCATTAACACTTCGACCATGGGCTATGGTATCTTTAACCATTAGTTCCTTGTTTTTACCATTGTTCTTCCGTGGATAGGAATTTCCTCCCATGAGTATCCTCATTTAGAACCTACTGGTTGTCTTTTGATACTCATGTTGCAACTTTCATAGGTTTAGGGGAATCTTTTTAGCTATTTTCCACACCAAATTGAGCATCATTTTGGTCTCTTTTTACAAAAAATCCTTTATAAGACTCCCTGCCCTTATGGAGTTTCTTTAGGCCCAGGTCTAACTCCTCAAAACAAACTTGACTGCCGAATAAACTTGTTCATTCAAGATCGCTAAAAATATGTGAATGGACATCCACATTGGTGGTAGGTTATCTCTTTCTCAGACCATGTGGAATAATATGAGAAAGGATCACTCTCTTTTCTATGGAATTGAGAAGAGTATTCTCAGGTACAAGTTTATCACTTTTCCGGACCTGAGGGACTAAACTTACGGAAAAGAAACTCCTGGTATGAGCTTAGTTTTCTCTTTTTCGTGCTCTGGACCTAAACATGAAAAAGATTCCGAGTGTACTTTTTGTCTTTGTCATGCTCGTTAAACACCAAGAACAAAGCATTGGATTTATTGTTGTAAGCCCCACTTCTCGTACTCAAATGGATCTTTCCAAGTGATCTTGCTTTCCTTCACACTCATAAAATTCAAGCTATATGCTTCTCTCGAAGGAGTGTTGGGTAGGTGGTAATTTAACCTTTTTCGGACCTCCCTAACTAAGTACGAAAAAGGTTCAGCTTTTCTTCTTCGGAAGTTAAGAGAGTTCTTCTGTGGTATGTTTTAAACTTTTTCGGCCTCAGGAGACTAAATTGGATGAAAAAGGACCCTCCTGGAGTCTTCTTTGGAATTTTCAGACTCTCTAAACATGAAAACACCAAGTGAGCATGTACTAGTTCGGGCTCATAAAATCCACGAATCAGTGACACTATCAAGAATTATTCCCTCTTCTCTTCAAGCTTGTCAAAAAATGAAGAGAGACTTGAGTTGACTTTCCTGGACTCGTTAAAATTTAACAAGGAAGGTAAGGAAGAAGTTTTCTTTTGGTTCTCAATCAGTGGCAACATTTCCTCCTTGAACATAGCACTCTCTATCTTTTTCGATACTCATGTCTCAGTGTTCACTTTTAGTTCAGCTATTACTTCGAGTTTCTTGCTCCTCCTCTTATCAGTTCTACCTGGGGAATCTGATCATGTCTCCTACATGGAAGATAAGTCTAGTTGTACTATCTGCAAAGTTAAAAGCTGCCTTGGGTCTTCTTTGTGTCATGCTCACTTTTTAAGGACTTAACCCTGTATCTAATCCATATCCTGATTCCATCATTGTCATATATGTTACTATTTGTGTCTCCATTCTTTTATCCAGTTCCTAGTCACTCTTGTGATCCGTTTGAGGATCTATTTCCTTCCTTATCACAGTACGGTTCATCATCAACACTTCTTGACGATGAAGACCTAGAGTTTTGACGATCGTACCTCAGGATTCACTTTCATTATTGGTGAATTCCTTTGCTTCAGTTTTCGATTATCACATATTGGTTGACAATCTGTTGAATCCTATCCATGTTTGACTTCAATAACATATATTCACATTGCTTGGATTGTATTGGTTCTCTGGGATTTTTTTACGAAGACCTTAGTTTCACATCTATGGATTAAGTTGCGCAAGATTATGTTGTGGTTACTTACATAGCTTCCAGATCTTTGAAGATTCATCATTATTGTATATTGTGGCTTCGATCCACCTTTGTAATAGACATGGTCTTGTACCAGTACTATATGATGTATTCAAATATTGTAAAGGAGTTAGTGTTCCACTATATTGAACATAGCATCCTTAGATATGACTTTGTATATGACATTATTATGTATTTGTTTCAGGTACTACCTCTACTCCATTGGACTTCTGAGTTCTCCAAGATAATGATTATAATGTATTTCAGCCATCGTTTCCCTCTGACCTCACACATTAGGTGGCATCTGTTGTCAACCCAAATGGCAATTCTCCATCTGAGTGCCAACATTCCTTATGTTGGTACACAAAAGGACATCTTAGGATTGAATTTTTCCAAAACACTATAGATGGGCATGACATGAGATGCATTTACCTTTCAACCAGCTTTCCATATTATTTTTCTAAGTGTTGAATGGCATATGCAACTATCTTCATTGAAAATCACGTACATACATGACTATTCCCATTGACAACTCGCATACTATACACGACTATCTCCATTTCAACCCCCGTACATCAGCATACACGGGTTTCCTTTAAGCAACTCGCGTGTCATACGCGGGTTACCTATATTAATAGTCATTTATATATTGATTCGACATTAAATAATATAAATCACGATTAATGGAGATTAGTTGGGCCTTAATCATTAACCACCCCAACTATCTCAACCTCCTCAACCTTCGAAACTACTCTATTTCCCAAAGTATAAATAGAGGCCATGGGGAGAACATTGATCAATTAAGTTTCGAGAGCAAAGTTATGCTAGTGGTATATCTTCAGAAATCTTGGATCAACAGAACTCAGATTCCTTTGGTTGCAGAGGAGTCCTTGTCTCAGGCATTGGGTTGTACTCTTATCTCATTCACTGATTGTTAATAAAGAGAATTCTTCTTCCAACATTGTGTTGAGTCTCTTTCATGTATTATGGTTGATGAATATATTCGATTATGCACTAGATATATTGTTTATCTAACCTTTCATATATACATGTATAAGATTGTACTTGGATAATTTTCTCTTTCCAGGTGAAGGAGGTGCATCCCTGGAAGCTTTGGAGAGAAGCAAAGCAGAAGAAGATCAAACTTGGATCAACCATCAGTAATCAGTTGAGTCAAGTATTTCTTCCTATTTCCTTTCTGTACTTTATTAAAGCTAATTGTCTGCAAGGTCAGAAGTAAGTTGGTAACCCTAGGCCTTAGGTTACAAGGGTGTTTAATCCTGAACAACAAAATCCTAATCCAATATTTCTTTGAATCATCCTTAGCGTTATAAAATTCCTTTTTCAATACATATTTAGGTCATATGTCCCTCTGAAAAATAAATCCTTCCATGTAGATACCAATTTATTTAATGAAGAGACTAAACCACTTATTTCATTAATGAGTCAGTTTTTAGGTATAGATACAGATAAATATGTCACTGAGCTATTAATAAGTCTTCTTTTCAGAGTTAGTACCAGTTAATCTGAACCCTAGTCATTGTATAAATAATATATCAATGCTATGAGAAATGATGCTAAGAAGAAGCACAGGAAATATATCTTGCTACTAAGAATTCTCACAAGCATACACAGGAAAAATAGAGAGAAGAAAAGAGATTGAATCACATGAATGAAGAGATGAATATTGGTGTGTATCCTTTCATTAAATAATGATGAATGATAGTGTACATAAATAGTATGTCCTTCATAGTAAAATTGAGTTGTATGGAGAAAACTCATAAAGCTCAAAAAGGCTGACTTACCAAAAATATAGCAAATCCCCATAGGTGGCTAAATCACTTCCCAAATCTATCAAGGACCTCATGAATTGGAAAAATCATGAGTGATTTGTCAAGGGATATGGGAAAACATGATAATCCTATAAAATGGAGAAAAAATAATGGAGGATGGGTTGGAAACAAAAGCTGTCAGTTTCATAGTTGACTAACTTTTATCTTATCCACAGAAAAGCTGGAAAAGAATATTAAAGAAGAATTTGTTGTAATGTGTTGTATACTATTTATGTATGGTCAAAAGGTGGTCAATATTAACCCAAAATTTAGAAATAAATCATTCCTAGGATATAGATGGCGAGTATTGACTTTAAGGTGCAAGTGGATGCCAACTAATTAAGCTAGTGGGTGAATAATTAAGCAAATAATGATTAATTATTTTATCCTAAGTTATGAGTGGGTTTAATCTATTCCAAAACCCCCTATAAGTCTGAATTTATGATGGTATGACAAAAAATATGGATGCATATAGGGCCCAGCAACAAGGCTATGGTCACCCTTTAACAATTATGATGTCTAGAAAAGTGAGGAAAGAGGCAAAACCACATGGGGAAAACCCTCCCACAAGATAGGAAAATGCACAAAATTTTAAATATGTCTTCAACATATATTCATATTCACTTTGATGAGCTAAATGAAGTGCTTCTGGATGAATGACTTGCTGAAGAAATCATGAACTCCATGATCATGTGCTAGAGTGTAGAACCTGCAAGAAGGAAGAGGAGAGACTCCTTGTATCTCATCAACTGATGAAGTAGGATCATTATCTGAATTATTCTCGCTGCTGAAAAATCTTATCTGCAAACATAATATGAAATGGAAAAGATATCTGTGCATACTCCTTCCCAAAGAGTACAAAAATTAAGACAATTTATTTCACACTCAATTCCCTGAATAGCTGCAAAATTGTGATGTGAATCACATGTTGATATTTCAATATGATGTAGCACCTTTCCAGATCTGATATGAGGCTGATATAACTCTGACATATCAGAAATATTAGCATATGGAACAGAAAATGAAAAGGCTTCAGTGGCTTCATGAGGATACATCGCTAGACTAGGAAAACTATGAGCAACTGGGGAAAACTGATAGGTGTAAAAATCTGAATGATAGATGGGCATAATATCTAAGCCATAAGTGTTTAGAACATATACAAACATGTTTAATATCACTCCAAATATTACTAAGTTCATGGATAACCAACCACTGAAATATAGGAAATACTTCAAACCATGTAAGATAAATATCACTGCATAAGAGACCAATGAGGAATCAACTAGTGAACTTGGGATTTGTATAGTCTTAGGATTATTCATAGGTGTGTTAGATGGTATGTATGGTGGTATTATATGTGTATCAACCTGAAAATATGCTTCTAAATCAGAATCCAAAGGATTACATATAATCATATCAGTAGACTCAAGGGAATACACTGGTAATGAATCCTCTGTATGAAAGGAGGAAATAATGAGATTTTCACAATATTCAAGAAGGCCCTGAGTATTGATTCCAAGAAAAATTGAGGAGATGATGAAGCACATGAGATTAGGTAAGGTAAGTGGTATGACACACATAAGGCTTGATGTGGCTAAGCAAACATCCTGGAAGTCACTGGGTTGCGCACCATCAATGAGAGAGGTATGCACAAGGTGTGAAGAATCTGGCACATAGATCTCAGAATCTAATATAGAAGATTTAGAGAACAATGAATGGTTTATAGGATCATAATAAAAATCAATAGAATCTCTAAATGTTACTTATTTTTCATCATTAGTATCACAAGAAGAAAAATCACCTTGAAGAGACACAGAAAAAGAGGGCTCTTCAATATTTGCTTCTTGATTGAAGGAGGGAGCATTCGAATCAAAGAGGGTAGCAGCAACATGAACTGTATGAGAAAATTCTTCATCATGATCAACTTCATCAAAGAATGTAGAGGCCAAGAAATATTTAGAGAGAGAACAAGAGGAGATGTTGGGTTCGCTCCATGCTTCATCTTCTATTTCCTGCAAACGAAAAGATTTGTCCAAATTCTTCCAAAGCTCAAATGGATACTTAGTAGAATCTACGAGATGAAGTATATTTGGATACATTACAAAACAAATAATTCCATAAGCTCTATCACAATTATTAAGGAAATCAATCTTCTCTTCATAAGACTTAGGTTCGCTCAATCCACCAATGGAGACATCAAAGGGACACTGCCTCTTCAAGTATGCGCTCATCTTGGGCTTCCAATCAGCATAGTTGAAAGGAGATAGTATATGAAATTTTGAATCCATATAGAAGTTGTTGATATTCTCTAGGAGATACTCTCTGCAACCTGCAAAACAAACTAGCAGAAATTCTTGTAAGATAGACAAGCTCTTCTTCAGATAGGATTAGGAGACTGGATGCACTGCTCAACTCTGTAGAACTTGATCAACCTTGCTCCTCTGATACCATGTAGAAGATGGAAAGGTTATGATTCCTGTAGCTCTGATACCATGTAGAATATCGAAATTTTGTGCTCCCTATAGCTCTGATACCATGTATAAATAATATATAAATGCTATGAGCAATGATGATAAGAAGAAGCACAGGAAATAGATCTTGCTACTAAGAATTATCACAAGCATACATAGGAAAAATTGAGAGAAAAAAAAGAGATTGAATCACATGAATGAAGAGATGAATATTGGTGTGTATCCTTTCATTAAATAATGATGAATAATGGTGTCCATAAATATTACATCCATCATAGGAAAATCAAATTGTATGGAGACAACTCATAAAGCTCAGAAAGGCTAACTTACCAAAATATAGAAAACCCCTATAGGGGGCTAAAGCACTTCCCAAATCTATCAAGGACCTCATGAATTGGAAAATAATGAGTGAGTTGTCAAGGGAGATGGAAAAACATGCTAATACTAGAAAATGGAGAAAAACTAATGGAGGATGGTTTGGAAACAAAAGCTGTCAGTTTCCTAGTTGACTAGCTTTTATCTTATCCATAGAAAAGATGGAAAAGTAGAATAAAGCAAAATGTGCTGTAATGTGCTGTAAACTATTTTTGGATGGTCAGAAGCTGGACAATATCAACCCATATTTATAAATAAATCATTCCTAGGATATAAATGGCATGTATTCACTTTAAGGTGCAAGTGGATGCCAACTAATTAAGCTAGTGGGTGAATAATTAATTAAATAATGATTAATTATTTTATCCTAAGTTATGAGTGGGTTTAATATATTCCAATAGTAATCCTTGTCAGTATGCCTTAAGTTTGATGAATTCCTAGCTGAGAGTATTCACTCTCAGGTGGTGAATTTCCATAGTACAAAGCATTTCATATTTCAATCTCATTACGTAAGGATGTCTCTGTTCTTTAATGAAGAAAATTTGCAGCTACCAGAGATGGTTTTGACAGATGATATCAACAAGAGTTTCTTTAAATACATGAACTTTTTAATGGATGAAGTTTATATGGTCTTTTTCCTGAACAAGTTGCCCAAATTTTTGCTAGTCATGAAGGAATTTTTGCAACTTTTACCAGATAAAAGGATTGGTGATTGGTTTTTATTTGAAGAATACACAATCATAAGGTTATATGGATTCACTCATGAACCATATATCCTACCTACATTTCTCACTCCAATAATTTTTGCACTAGATTTGATAAGACATAATCTTATTGTTGAAAATGAACATTTTATAAGTTTCAAGAAAAGCTTTAGAGATTAAGTTTCCTTGGGTGGTTGGACCATTTATCATCAAAAGAAAAGTTACATTTCCTGTAGTATAAATATTTATTAAGGAGATGGGGTTTTAGATAGCTACTACAATAAATTATGACCCCCATCACATCATTTCTATAAGGAAGCAAGTAAACAAGAATAATCCTTTTGAACATCAAGAGGTTGAAGGTTTAGCTGAAAGTGAAAACTGGTCAGATTATCCCTTGCTGATGCATAATGAAGAATATATGAAATAAGGTTCTACATCTCAAGTACAAGATATTAGTGTTACACATCAAGATCCATTGGCAATTGTTCCAGCAGCAGAGATAATTACTCCTATTACTAGTCATTCAGAAATGACTAATAAAAGAACCTTTTATGATGCTATGGAAATAGAGAAGGAAGACAATTGAGAAACATCAAAGAAGCAAAAGATTGAAGTTGAAGGAGAGTTGGTGAAAGTGACAATGACTGAGTGTAAGAAAATGCAAATGAAGGTGAAGGGTCTAGCATTTGAGATAAAGGAGTATGCTTTTTCAGGGCTCCCAAGGGGTATATAGATCAATTCAAGACTAGAGATGAGTTATTTGATAAGTACAAAGATGACAAAGAAACATCAATGGATGAATATTTAAAATTGTATGATGAGGTAATGGAAATATCAAGTAAATATTTCTCTCTAGTCACTATTAGGGATCATGCTCAAAATACTTTGAACTTAGCAGTGGCTACTAAGTACAAGGTGGAGGAGATGAGAATGAATTTGGTAAATATTATTGTGCCAAACATGATTCATCTACATAAGCATACAGGAGAAATCATATGCAATGATCTGCTTAAAGAAATCCTAAAGGTATCTAGGTTACAATCCACCAAGTCTAAAATTGAAAATCAGTTGAGACAGGAGAGGGTGGAAAATAAAGCACACATGCATCAAATAAAAAAGCTTCAGGGAGATCTATTGATTGTTGACTGTGAGACTAACAAAGGAGAAGCAACTCATAAGTTGCTTAATGAAAAAAATATACAATTCAATTGTTGAAAAAGAAGCTAAAATTTCCTGCCACTCAGCTTATACAAGCTTCAGAATTGTCAGAATTAGAGAAAGAGAAAGAAATGCTCAATTATGAATTGAGCAATTGCAAAGCAAAGCTTTTGAAGTTTGTAGAGGAGAAAAGAGAATGGGAGAAAGAGAAAGTGTTATTGACTGAGAATGTGAAGGTCCTCAAGAAAAAAAAGGTGAGTTAGAAAAAGAAATAGAAGATAAGGGGAAAGAACCTAAGGTCAATACCATTGCAACTGCTGCACAAGCCAATGAGGATTCCATTGTGCAAGCTATGTCCTGGGTAATATTGAGAGATATATAGATTGTTGGCTTGAAGAATCAGAATAAAAGTTTGGAAAATGCATCTCTCAAAAAAGAGGAGGAGAGAAAAGATAAGGAGAATAAATGTACAGACCTCCTAGACAAGAATAATAAACCAATGAAGCAATTGACTAGACAACTTCCTGTACAAGGAGCTAAGCATATCATCTGGGATATGATTCTAGAATAAGAAGGAATACTTAGACCATATCTCAATTATATCCTGGACAAAGAAAGTGTTATACATGCTTCCAAACAAAGATGTACAATAGTAAAAGAGGCTTTGAACAAAAATCCCATAGACACAACAAACAACAAAGTTAGTTTTATGAATGGCATGTCAAAGGATGACTTGAAGACAATAGGGGTCAAAGAAAAAATTTTAATCATCACTTGGGAAAGAAAGGTTGTTGGTAAACATGAGAATATTGACATATTATAATACAAAATAGACATTATGCAACATCAATTCAAGATGTGCATTGAATTATTCAGACCAGTGTTTAAAAAGGGTTTACCTTTTGTTATCACATATATAGTAGTCGGGCTACCATATTCTATTTTTTAGATTTAGTACACTTTTTCAGCCAAATCTTCTATAGATGAGATGCTGAGATGAGCATTTATGATGGATCATTATTTTATTTATGGATTATTGTACTTTCCCATGCAAGGACTGAGTCTCAGGACACTCAAATTTGAGGACCTATGTAGCCATTTAGTCATGTACAGAGCAATTAGCAGTAGCCATATTTGCATCAGTGTTTTCTCATTGGACAAATGTTGGTTTAGATGGATTATTTTCATGATTATGACTTGGCTTGTGTTATATCGTGTTATGGTTATCATTGTTCTTATACTCATTTCTGTGACATGTGTTAGAATTTAGTGTCATGATCTGGCGATCATATAAATATGTGGACTTGGATGTATCTGTATTATGTATTGATGTCCCTACTAAGAATTATAAGTTCTTGATCTATACTCATTGATTTTACCCTCCTTAGGGAGAATATAGGTAGTCATTCCCACCACACTTTGGCTTGCTAGTGTTGGTTTCATCATTCATTGTCTCCACCCAACCATTACCTTCCAGTTGTGTTTTAGCCCAACTTACTACTTGACTTGCGGCATGGAGGACCTTTCCCCCACTAGATCCTTTGTTGGACAAGCCTCCCTGTTTATTTGTGTCTCTGCACTGATTTTCCTAGGATGTGTTTTCTTACATGAAACAAGTAGCACTCCCATCAATACAATGTATTTTGGAAATAAAATGAATATCTAATAAAAAATCTCATTCATGAAAAGTAGTGTTTTTCAACATACGTGAATGCAAGGTTGTTACGGAGAGAAATTCCTATGGCTTGGGGTACCACAACGAACAGCTTGACTCCAGAAATCAATCCTTTCCAATATGCAATAGAAATTAAATGTCTAACACTAAAGGATGAGACCTCATACCTTATTCCAGATGGTTGAAGTAGATCCCTGTTGAGCTTTCCAATCTTCAGCTTGAATTGATCTGTTACGTCCTCAACAACAAGTAAACAATACAAGCATTCTATATATCATGGTGTTAGATCTATTCTAGCATATATAATCAATAATGTACAAGCATTTGACATAATCCCATGGATAAAATATTCATTCAAACACACATTATTGGACAGGAAAAGATATTTCCATTAATATAAATCAGAGATTACAAGATACAACCTCTAATGGCACGTCTGCGAACCGGAGAAACTGAATCCCCCACTTGGGCCTACACCACTTCAATCCTCCATCTCTTGATAGCAAGCTCACAAGAAAAAGGAAAGCTTGGGAAGAACACAAAAATGCTCCAAGGGACAAAGGGATGCAGACTCAAGCATAAGTTCCGGCAACAATGGACTATAGTTTCTTTGCTCTCAATTCTCTCTTATGCCTTCAATGTACCAAGGGGTTCCTTATATATCTTTTCAAAGGGGTAATGAAAGGTCGAATCCGAGCGATCTCAAGGCATAGGGAAGGCCAGGAGTCAAATGAGTCGGATCCATGTCAAGGAAAACTCCAAAAGGATTTGGATTATGCACACATCCCGATGTACGCGGTTTTAGTGGTCAAACCCGCGTATATACGCGCTTATAGGTTTAAAAGTCATTTATATCATTTTTCATATGTTTTTAGGGATGATCAAGGAAACATCAAAGGACAAAAAGTGGTCCATAGGGTCTAAGGAGTCTACAGCGAGACAGGGGAAGGCCATACAAAGTGTGATTCACCTAGAGTGGTGAAATCCGCTATAACAGATGCCCCCTAATGTGTGAGGTTAGAGGGGTCATACGATGGCCGAAATACATTATAAGTCCATCCCATAAGTGGAGTGATGAAGGATCCTAAATGGAATACCAGCCACCCAATCAGCATAGTACAATAATACAACTCTGCATACAACTGCAAATACATATAGCAGTCCCGGATACATAAGAGTACAATGGCCATGAATAGGCATGATACATGATATCACATATGTGGTCATCGCCACGTACAATATACATAGATCAAAATATCCATGATGAAGATATACAAAGGACCAAGATCTCCAAAATGGCTGAAGATATATAATAGATCAAGATCTCCATAGTGGCTGGAAATGTCTGACATATACTGGAATCAAGTCACGAGAGCTGAAATCTCATGAACACTGGCATAATCAAGGAGGTAGCATATAAGAGATGCCACCAATCTAGAAAGTCTTCTACACAAACCGCTACGAGTACATGTCCTACTATGTGAATAGAGGTGTCGAGGTTGAACATAGTAGTCCATCGTCTGATTACTGGTCATTAATGTATACCGTAAACAGATGCAAGATTACCCACCGATAATGAAAATGGGAATCAAGGTACTAGAGTGCAAACTAACAAGTGTGAATAAATGTGTTAAGGTCAAACACTTGAAAAGTTCCATCGATCAGGGGACATTGATGTATTCCCAAGAAACTGTTGATGGCGAGAGAACCTGCCACTGATGACTGCAAGTCTCAAGGCACTCAAAATGACTCTAGACTCCAATCCCAGAATAAATGATCTGAAGTCGATGGGATGAAATCTGCTAGAAGGAGGGAATTAAGGCATCCCCCATCATCCAACATGAGGTACTCAGCAAAGCTGTATAATGTGGAAGGACTCGATCATAAGGTGCACGAACCAGTAACTGTACCGGGAATGGCCGACATGCAAAGTCAAGACAACTAAAGAATGGCCGAATCAGGTTTCAAATTCCTTTGAACAAGAGAATAATGGTGTATGGTGACTGAATGAAGGCAACATAGACTCGATATAAAAACTAGGACATCTCTGTGACACAGGAGGCATCAACAGAGGCTCCATAGGGACTGGAAGCTTAACCAGTCGATGGAGATAAACTTAGATAAACGAGTATAGCTCCTAAAGTCAAATTATAACCCAACCAATGGATGTGATACACAATGCTCTGTTTGAAGGCGACATGACTTGATAGCTACCAAAGATAACATCTTTCCTTGTCCGACTTTTTGGTTTTTTGATTTTTTTGGACTTTTTCAGTTATTTGAAAAGCTTGAAAAAAGAATAAACTAGCTTTATAGTTACAAACTAGGAGGAGATGAGTGTCACAAGGGAAAACAAACTAGTTCCAAGCAGTGGAACATACCTATTCTCAATGCAAGGATACATGTGTAGGATATCGACACTCGGGGGAGAATCCCCTCTCGGTAAAAAAGGGAATCAAGCTGCGAAGGATATAAAAAATGGCTCTGCATGGCTAGATATGAGACAAGCTTGGGCTATATGGATGAAACGCAATGTCAGGGGAGCCGGCATAAAGTTCAATAAGGTAGGAAAAGCTCATGATAATGCATTCACAACTTGACATTAGGGAGTCCTGAGGGAAATAGGCCAGCATAAGATCAAGAGGAGTATGAGGCTCTTGCGAAATGTCATGGCAATACTATACAACAGACTCCCACACCCTAAAGGAGAAACCATCGGCATGGGCACCAAATGCAAATAAGGTGCTAACTAGGGTACCCATGTAAAGTGAAGCTCTACCACTCATATCATGCCACTTCTAAAGCAACAAGAAGGTTCCGTGACATAATAGAGTGGGTTCGTAGCTATGGTCATGGTGATATGGTCACAAGGTCATGCAAAATGAAAATGGTGGTGAAACCTAACCTATATTCCAGTTTAGACATGATACCTGAGATCGGCACAAACGGGTCAATCCAACGGCTGAAACGACACTGAAAAAGGTCTTCTACAACACCAATTATGTCAAAAATGGTCCAAAATGGTTAGAAAATGTCGAAACTATAGGAAAGGGGGTAAAAAATTTCAAATATTTGAAATTTTTTCTATAAATAGTAAAAAATATAAATCATTTGAAACTTTTACCCATTTGAGCTCTGATTTTCAACTGCAAATTCCAGGAGATCCAACCGGCAGAATTCACAACCGTTTCTTCCAGGTATTTACTCATACTCTCCTCTTGCATTTTGACATAGTTTTATAGATTTTCATGGTCAAATGATTTTTTTAGGCCATCCCAAAATGAGCACTGTGGCCCACATGGAAATCGAGGCTTTTTCTGCATATAGGGTTGGATATACATGGAAAAGGGTCTCAAAACTGCGTACATACGCAGCTGTTTTCAAAACAGTCGTGTATGAGGCCGCGCATATTATTTTTCACTAAACTAATGGGAAAAAATCCAATTCCTTTTGTAGGATGGTGCTAGAGTGGAGAGAGCATGAGCATGGTGAGGTAGAGGAAGCAGTAAGGGCCGACTTAATGGCTCAACAAGCTCTTCATGCATGCGGACTCTACAACTTTTTGGTGTCTTGGTGGTTTGAGGGCCAAACCAATACTGCTACAGATGCTGGTAGACTATTGGGATCCAGAATCGAAGTCCTTTCATATTGATGGGATGTCCCTCACCATAGAGGTGGAGGACATATACTTTATCACAGGGATTTCTAGATGAGGGGAGGTGGTGAACCTTCGTTCCCATGGTGGGCCAGGGGGTGGTCTGACTATCGACGAGTACATTGCAGTGTACTATTATCCAGACACCGAGAAGGTGGGGAGTCAGGTCCCTACCAATGCTATACAGGTGCTGGGCCTAAAGGCCATATTATTGACACTATGCAGGATAGCCAGCTTAGTATCACTCCACCAGGCCTCACGGCCTCTGATGTTCTATGCAATGGAGTGCATGAGACCCACAATCTATGACTGGAGTACTACACTACTGAGAAACATGAAACACCAGCTCAGTGAGTGTAAGGCAGGCAGGGTGCGAAACTTTGGGTTCAACAGTATCTTGAGCACATTTTTCTTCGAGCGTGTTCTAGGATTGAGCCCTAAAGTGGACGTTCCTCTCCACGGGGTTAGAGATCTGGCCCAATGGCATTGGGTAGATGCTATGCATAGACTGGGGGGTGGTAGGGTGGCCAACCCATATCCAGCTAACTGCTTTCCATGTTGGCGATGACAGATAGTTTCCATTGATGACTACCCCTATGCAGGGATAGATTTCTGGGGGGGTCTGGACATGCCATTGCCACCAGGATTGGCATATGGCGATATAGGTAACGAATCTCAACCCTCACTCTTTTTAAATTTTTTGAGTCATTGAATTTTTTTGTATTTTCTTGATTTTATGGAAGCAAAAAGACATGTTTTTGCATGACAACACATAGTAACATCTACCATTTGTGTGTAGATGTGGGACCACGGCGGCCAGAGGGCTTCCCTCATCATAGACGGAGGGGAAGAGGAGATGGCATCATGAGTGTGGATGTGGAGCGAACGCTCCAGAGCATTCATACCAACTTTGTGAGACTGACTCATAGAGTTCCCATGGCGCAAGTTGAGGACTTGCCTAAGGCCATGCAGCGGCAGGTGGTGGGTGTAACACGCACATTGGTGCGTTTATTTCGATAGCTAGCTAGAGCCGTAGTGACGTTCCATGATCACAACCCTCCTCCTCCTCCAGAGGATTAGACAACTAGGAGTGTATACATTTTGTACGACCGTGTATTATATGATGGTGGCCTAAAAAGCCCTAATTTTGTATCATGACACTATGTATTATCACATTTTTTATGTATAAAAAGTTTTATGGTGATCGATTTATTTATTTACATGTGTAAAAATTGTGTTTGTGATTAATTTATTATGAATGAAACAAATGCCAATCTAACATGTAATTAGCATATGAGTCAGCAACTTGATTATTATTTCTTGGAATGTGCATATATGTTATACCGTCAAATTGTCGTTCTAACAATATCACACGTAAGAATCTTCTCAATAACGTCAGATCTATAACATGGTACAAACCATTGAGTTGTGACACTACTAACTCTAAATCAAGACATGCCTCAAGAGATAGAACGCCATGTAGAATGGAATCCCATAGAAGCTCAATAACGACGATATATTCAGCAACATTGTTGGAAGATGGCCGTAGACATACACCTCTTGAAGACAGTACCTGACCCATAGGAGTATAAATCACCCAAGAAGCAGAGGCTGAGTGTTGAGTGTGACGGCTTGCACCATCCGTGAATCCTATGTAGGTGGAATATTCCATTGACATATGCCAAAAGAAACGGAAACTAATCACAAACCTGATCATGATAAGAAAAATACCTAACTATGCAAAGTTGTACAATAATATACAACAAGCAGCCTTGGCTAGAGATTATGCATAGTATTTTTTGAGATAGAGCCCATTTCTAGGCTTTGCCAAAGTTGTTCCTTAGTAATCCACTAACTCATAAGCACCCTTCTCTAACACACGCTTGACCATGTAAGGACCATGCCACATAGGATTAAATTTCCCTGCCCCCAAGGGTTCTTTCGATTGATCCCACAAAAGGACAAAGTCTCCTTCACTAAACACTCTTGGATGGATAGACTTATTGTACTAGACCTTAACGCGGTGCTTATTAACCTCTAGAGCCACCAAGGCATCCTGACGCTGCTCATCAAGTTGCTCAAGGTGAAACAAATGCTCCTCCAAAGGTGAAGTGTCTGGTAAGAGTTCCATAGCTAGCTTCAATGAAGGAATTTTGCATTCAACCCACAATATCGACTCCACCCCATGTACAAGCTGATATGGAGAAAAACCAGTGGCAGTCTTAACCGCAGTTCGATATGCCCACAAAGCAAGATATAACATAATGTGCCAATTATTCTTGCTTTCTGTGATGGTTCATTGGAGAATGGATTTGAGTGATTTATTCACTGCCTCTACCTGTCCATTCGCTTGGGGGTAGTAAGAAGAGGAGTGTTCTTGCTTATACCCTAACTTCAATGCCAACTCTTCCATCATATGGTTCTGAAAGTGTGAGCCATGGTCAGTGACAAGCTCTTTCAGAATCCCCAATCGAGTAATAATTTGGTTGAATACAAAGTGAGCGGCTATCTCACCGTCGGATTTTACTGTAGGCATAGCCTTAGCCCATTTCATGAAATAATCAATAGCCACTATAATGTGATGGTTCCCCCTAGCCAAAGCTGGGTTGCAATCCATAAAATCAAGCCCCCACTTAGTGAAGGGACCGGTGGTGATAATGGGATGTAATGGGGCAGGCTTCAAGCACATATTACATGCAAACAATTGGCAAGGGTGGCACCTCTTGACCGCATCAACACAATCCTTAAAGATCGACGGCCAGAAATAACCTTCTCTCAAAAAATTTTGAGCTGTAGAAAGCCCAGATAAATGACCACCACACGCCCCTCTATGGAAATCATTCAGCACAACCTCAGCCTCATCATGAGTTAAACAACGTTGTAAAATGGAATCTACCCCATGGCGGTACAAAGTATTGTCCACTATGAGGCAGTTCTTAGAGACGTGACGTAATCGTCGTCGTTCATCTCGCGAGAGGTGAGTCAGGGTCTTCAGTGTTTGTAAATATATTATGATATCCCCATACCATGGGTCTAACGTAGAGATTAATAATATTTGTTCATCGACAAACGTATCTTCACAAACCAACTCCTCGGACTCACTCGAAAAATCCGATATAAGCTCTACAAAGATTAAAGACTTCTTCGATTTTGCCAAAACAAACTCGAGATCAAATTCTTGCAGAATGAAAATCCATTTATTATACTTTCCCCCAATCATCCTTCAAGTGAGGATGAATTGAAATGGATTGACATGGGCCACAACCAAGGTCCGGTGAAGGAGAATATAATGTCTCAAACGTTGAACCGCATGTACGGTAGATAAAGCAAGCTTCTCGACATGAGAATAACGAATCTCTGCGTCAATAAGGTTTTGGCTCAGATAATATATGACATGATCTTGGAGCTCCTCATCCTCTTGAACCAAGACCATACCAATCATCTCTAAAGATGTGGCCACATATAATAAGAAATCACAGTTATAGTCTGGGGGACTAATCACTGAAGCCGATGCTAGGGATCGCTTGAGTGCATCGAAGGACTCCTGGGCTCGCTCATCCCAATAAAAGGGAGTATCCTTCTTCAAGAGACGCATTAAGCCTCTAGTCAAATTAGCAAATTTGAAAACAAATCTTTGTAAGAAGTTTTCCATGCCTTGCAAACACTGAATATGACGAATATTCTTCGGGGGAGACAACTGAAGTATTGCCTCAACCTTCAAAGGGTCGACTCTTATACCCTTTTTCGAAACGATGAATCCTAACAAATGACCTGACTTCATGCAAAATATGTACTTATGAGGATTTAATCTAACTGAATAGTGCCAGCATCTTTTGAATACCAATCTCAAGTGATAGGGATGACGCATTCTCATACGAGAATGAGTAGCGAGATCATCCAAAAATACCTCGATAATTGACTTGAGATCGTGGAAAATCAAGGTCATTGCCCGCTGAAATGTAGCTCCAGCATTTTTAAGGCCGAAAGGAATTTTTCAATATGCGAACGTTCCCCAAGGAAAAATAAATGCAGTATTATGTTGGTCCTCAAGTTTAATCTATATCTGATTATACCCGAAAAAGCCGTCCATAAAGGAGAACACCTCGCTACTCGCACACTCATCCAAAATCTGATCTATAAATGGTGTGGGAAAGTTATCCTTAGGACAGGCACGATTCAAATCGTGGAAATCAGTGCATATGCGGATCATTCCCTACTTCTTATCCACCAGAATCGGGTTTGAAACCCACTCCGTCAAGGGAACGGGATAGATGAAACCAACTTTCAACAGTTTCTCTATCTCTGCCTTAATGGCGGGTGCTTTCCTAGGATTCACCACATGTAAACGTTGTCGAACAGGCTTAGCATTGGGGTAAGTCTTAATCTTGTTCTCGACAATATGAGGGTCAATACCTAGCATTTTGTCGTAAGACCAAGCAAAAATATCACGAAATTCCTTGAATAGCTCGGTATATTCTAGAATCTCAGCATCGAAACATTCTGCCCCAATATAGACATTCTCTATCATGCCAGGATTGTGAGAGATGTTGATAGGAATCGTTGAAGATGTGTTTTCCATGTTTCCATCAGCCATCAGACCAGGAGAGCTTAATGGAACCACAGGACTACCAAATCTCTGACTAAGAACCACCCTAAAATCTTCACGCTCCAAATGGTCAAGCTCTGGAAGAAAGTACGATCTATGATGAAGCTCCTCCCATGGTGGCTCAACTCCCAACATAGCCTCAATAATTGCTTCATCCAAAGGGAAAACCATATCAAGGTAGTCATGGGAATGAGAAGACTATACTGCCCATGCCAGCAGCACATACGAGTCCTCCTCCTCCATTCGTGAAGAGGAAGGACTAGGCTCTGCAACACTCTTGAGATTAGCTTGATAAGCTATCATGGCTATAGGCAATGGCACGCTTGTCTCGACAGGCTCACTCGAAGTTCTCGGTGTAGGAAGAATCCAAGGGTCTTCCATATGACTCGTGCAAAAAGACACCTATGTCATAGAAGTCGAAGCCTCATCGGAACTAGATCCTATCATGAGGATCGATGTAAAACAACTAAATCTTCCCATGAGGGATGGATACATGCCTACACCCACACTCCGAGTTTTCGGCTAAGAGTGCTCAATGATTGGGATCGAAGCTCCTGAGGATGCGTTAAGAGACAGATTCTTGAATGTCATTTGATCAATCATTACGATCTTCCTATTATGTGGAAAGAATACAACGCGGAACAAGGAAGAAGAAATAGCTTGCATACTATACATCCAGTTCCTACCCAGCAAAAGATTATAGTCAAGGGGCACATCAACCACCTCAACCTCTATCGCAACGGTCTTCCCCCCCAAACGGACTTTAAGGGAAGGAAGGATGTCGTGCAGCCTAAAAGATCTCCCATCGAACGCAGTTAATAGTCGCTGATTTAGACAGCTCAGGAGAACCGAGACCATTCCAACAGGCCAAAGACATCACAAAAGCAGTAGCTCCCTCATCAATCATAGTACATCTGACGGTCATACCAAGACATTCTACGTGCACCAAAAGAGACACGTAGTAGGGCAAGTGAGGCTGAAGCCCTGCGGTTTCAAATTTTATCATAGAGGAAGAATCATCATCGTTCACACCAAGGGCAGAAAGCAATGCCTGTTAGAATAATCAAACCCATAGTATTACCCACTTAGACATTAATTCATTTATTTTTTTGTCTTGTTTGCCTAGTTCATGAGTCCCACCATGTTCAAGTTGCTAATTGCCTATCCATAGAGGTCAAAATTGCCATATTTTACTCATGTAATGCTTGGGAAAGCCTTAGGAATTGAATCTGCTTTATTCCTGGCCTCCTAGGCGCCCTTCTGCTTTTTCTGCTTTGTTGACTGCTTTTTCAGTTTTTAAAGCACATAAGGAAAGCAAGACTAGGTGAGGTGAACCTGTTTTATTCCCCTTTCATCCTCCACTCTTTCCTCCATAAAAAAGCATGTATGATCTTCCATTCCACCACTCATTAGCTTTCCCATGCGCCCTTGCCAAATCGTGAGCCTCATGACAGATTTGGGATCAGCTTTTTACACCTATGGGGGATTTTCCTATTTTGGGTAAGCTTGCTTTATGCTAGTTTTGGATGCCTCCTTATGCATTCGATATCTTGATGTATTCTATATATTCAGCAACCTATGTTATTACAAGTTTGGCTATTGTACACTGAGTTAATATAATTTTGTGTTACAGCTCCATTTTCAGTCTCCATTGTTGACAATTTTGCATGATCAATTGTAATTTGTTGTGAGTGAAATTAATCTATTGCTGGTCAGAATTTCTACATGGTATCAGAGCCATTGTAGGTTGTTACTCTCCTTCAAAAATTGTTTTGCAGGTTTGACATCAAGACTGGGAGCCTTCTACTGACAGCTGGGACAGATTTTCTAAATCTATGGATTCACAGAAAACTATCCTCACTCCCTTCAACTTTTTTGAATGGAAAGCAGAGATGGAGATCTTGTTGAGAGAGAAAGGCCTCTACAGGGTGAATATGGCTACAGAATCAGAGCCCAATGCTACTGCAGAGAAGATCAAATGGCACAATAGGAGAGATGAGGCTTATGGCCTCCTATGTCTCAGTATTTCCCGAGACCTCCTTTTCCATCTCGATGGATTAACTTCACCAGATCAAGTATGGGAGAAGCTTTCTGATCTTTTTGGAAAGACATATGAGATGAGGGGACATTAGATCGAAAATGAGCTGATTTCTCTGAGTCCCAGTAGCTTTGAATCCCTGCAGCTATATTTCTCCAAGTTCAAAGCACTAGTTTTGCAGATGAAGCAGTGTGGTATCGAAAAGAAAGATGATCAGCTCATATTGGCCATCCTCTCAAAGATAGGACCTGACTACTCAGTCTTTGTTTCAACATTCTATGCCACAAAACTCACAGCTCGAACCTAGAAGATGCCTAGCCTTGCAGATTTCATGGAATCTCTCACACAAGAACAAGACAAGCTAGTGATGATGGGCACCATCAAACCTTCCAAAGACCAAGCTCCGGTTCCTGGAGATTCGAGGGTGGATTCAAAAAGCAAAAAGAAAGCTAAAAATCCAGCTGAGCAAAGAAGAGACAAGAAGCAGTCTCCGGAGGATCAACAAGGTCCCAAGAAAAATACCTAGAAGAAGAAAAACAAAGATGAAATGAACAAGTGCTCATACTGTTCGAAGGGCAATCACACTGAAAGCTCTTGTATGAAAAAATAGATTGATATGCTGACCAATCTCCTGGAGAAGAATG
>LPNX010923144.1:280743-304311 GCA_001517045.1 Pseudotsuga menziesii
TGACATATTTGACTCATGCAGCACTTGGGAAAGCCTTAGGAATCAAATATGCTTTATTCCTGGCCTCCTAGGTGCCCTTCTGCTTTTTCTGCTTTGTTGACTGCTTTTTCATTTTTTAAAGCACATAAGGAAAGCAAGACTAGGTGAGGTGAACCTGTTTTATTCCCCTTTCATCCTCCACTCTTTCCTCCATACAAAAGAATGTATGAGCTTCCATTCCACCACTCATTAGCTTGCCCATGCACCCTTGCCAATTCGTGAGCCTCATGAAAGATTTGGGATCAACTTTTTACACCTATGGGGGATTTGCCTATTTTGGGTAAGCCTGCTTTATGCTAGTTTTGGATGCCTCCTTATGCATTTGATATCTTGATGTATTCTATATATTCAACAACCTATGTTATTACAGGGTTTGCTATTGTACACTGAGTTAATATAATTTTGTGTTACAGCTCCATTTTCAGTCTCCATTGTTGACAATTTTGCATGATCAATTGTAATTTGTTGTGAGTGAAATTAATCTATTGTTGGTCAGAATTTCTACAATGCCTTCCTTTACGAAGGACAACTCTGAAGCACTTCCAATGCAGACATCGCACAAGGAGTATGGCCCAAATCCTCGACAACTGAATAATTCTGGGTGGCTTGGGCATTTGGATTATGCCCTAAATGCTTAAGGACTCCCTTGGGAATGCGAGGTGCAGCCTCAAGTTTATCCTTAGGTTTCTCAATGCGCAAAGGGGACCCTGGTGGATCAGGATTTTTGCTTGGGTTGGGTTGTGATGAACTATAATCTTTCGCACAAGTCACAACTTTTGCAGCACGGACCATGTTAATGCACCCATGACCACTACCCTCTGGTGGATCATCATCACTAGACTGGTCATGGGACTTCGAGTTCATATTTTTATTATGTGGTAAAGGGTTAGTTAGCACAGCTGGACCTTGTGCTAAGAATTTCGAAGCTTCTTCAATCTGAGGGCACAAGTGAGGTGATCGTCCTTACATAGTTTGCAAGGGAACTTAACCTTACATTTTGCTTGCTTGTCCCCCCCAGCATTTCTACCGTTCTTGTCACTATTGTTAGAATTCTCATTATTATTCCCACCCTTTCTATTATTATTTTTACCCTTTTTTCTATTCCTTCTAGGCTGCTGGTTACCCTTCTGGTCCGACGATTGCACAGAAAGTACATTCGCCATTTGGGCGGGTTGAGACGAAGCCGTAGCTTGTCCCGAAGCATATTGGTTGAGTGACAATTAACTAACTTGTTTTGCAACCGAATATGTAGGTTTCACACTTGTACAACCCACAATGCCATCGGCATGTGGTCCAGGTTTGACTTTGGGATCGAAACTGGAATGAGGAGCATTGGGAATAATCTCATACAACAAACCGGACTGAGCATAGATCAAGTCCAGCTCCTGTGCCCTAAAAATCGCTTGTTCCTCATTCTGCACTCTGGATGTGGAAACATCCTCCACTATATATGGCAATAATGACTTGAGGAACCACTCGAGGAGGAATTCTGGCGGTATAAAAGCTTTAATTAATCTCTTCCGTCTACGCCACTCTTGAATATGATCAGAAATATGTGTGGCTTTATCTTGCCGAAATGTCGACAAGAGTTCAGTACCAACATCATAGCGCACTGGTAGCTGGAAGTGATTAAGAAAAGTCATTGCAAGGTCATTGAAGAAAGCGAAAGCCCCCTTAGGTAACTCTATATACCATTTCGCAGTAGGCCCTGTGAGGGTGCGTTGAAATAGTCTCAAATGGACTAAGTCCTGATGTAATGAATTCGAAGAGCACCAAAGGTGAAACGTACTATTGTGTTCGCTCGGATCCTCTCTCGGTTTGCCTTCGAACTTAGGTATGTCCAAAGGAAGCTTGGTAGGGACAGCCGGCCAAGCCGGGTCATGAGCCACCGGATCGTTCGTCAGTCTCGATAAGTCAGGAAGATTAAGTGTCGCAAGGAAAGAGAGCCTAGGATGATGAGGTCGATGGACTGCTCCCTAGTTCATATAGGGTTGATTACCACCATGGCCATGGCCATAGTGTCCTCCTCCCATCTGAACTGTATAGGGTGGCGTGGAAGTACCATAGTATGGTGGACCTTGACTAGTAGGAGCTACAAATCCATAATTAGGAGAGTAAGCAGGTTGTTGATACCCGCCTCCATAAGGTGAAGAAACCTATCCATACTGTGTCCCATAATAAGTTCCATAGGTCATCGCATGCGATGCCCCATGAGACACTCCACAGGTAGGAAGATACGCTCCGAAAGTAGGGATATACACCTCGAAAGTAGCAAGATGACCTCTAGAAGCATGAACATAGCCTCCTGAAGCAGTGGGCGGTATGTGAACTTGAGACACAATCGGTCTAGTAACCGCAGTACGGACCTGACTCGTATCCATATACCAGCTCGAAGGACCACGTGAACAAGGTGGAGGATGTACATTTGAAGACCTAGGGATGGAGGACGAAGGAACCTGAGTAATAATATATGTACTACCACCTATCATTACTTGTCTCGGATCTGGTATCCTAATCGGATCGCTAACCCTAGACCTAGGAGGGAGATATGATGTAGCTTCCACCACTGGGACGAAAGGTGCAATGTGAATAGTGCTCCCAAACCTCTCCGCATGGTAAGGAATGAGAGTGCCCCCAGGCATAGTGTTAGGCTCGAAATCAGATTCGACATGAAATGTCAAATCATGTGTAGGGAAACTAGACGATGCATAACTACCGTAGCTAGTGCTGGCAGGTTCAAAATGAGTCTCGGCATCCTCTGGCATTCCATACCAGTAACACGTCAATGGGGAATCAGACCTGGAGTGAGTAGGCCTATCGTGCAAGGTTCCTATCTCAGAAATCACAGGACCTAACTCAACTAAGTCAGGTGAAGGATCATAAGTAGGAGTAAATTCCCCGTCGTCTACACGAATGGGACATTAGAGGAAATTTCGGGTCTAAAATGGGCCTTATAAGAAAACGTGCCAACAATAAATTTTGTGATTTGGAATTCAAGAACCAACAGAATTTCAATAAAATGAGTCAACCATAATGGTTGAATTGACATATTTGTCATAAAAGAAAACTACTTTTTTTGTTCGTATTTTTGACATATCTCCCTGTGTTTTTACTCAAATTTCAAGCGGGAGAGCTCGTTGGATGTGTAATTTAATTCCGCATCCAACGAGTACTCACACTACATACTTTTGATGGACCCAGCTATCCCAAAAACAAGAAATACCTGAAAAAATGTGATAATGACATCATCATCACGTTTTTTCAGGTATTTCTTTTTTTTAGGGTAGCGGGGTCTATCAAAAGTATGCAGTGTGGGTACTCGTTGGATGTGGAATTAAATTATGCATCCAACGATCTCTCCCGCTCAGAATTTAAGTAAACACATAGGGAGATATGTCTAAAATACGAACACAAAAAGTACTTTTTTTCATTCTTGCTCCAAAATTAATAACTATTATTTTATTATTTTAGCTATTATTTTATTATTTTCCTTAGGAAGCCCATTTTAGACCCCAAATTTCCTCTAATGGGAGGTGGTTCAGGAATATCCTCTAAATGGTCTCCCATGGTGTGTGAATCAATGTGTGAAATAGTATGCCTGGACTGTCTAGGTCTCCCTCCCAAAGGAGGAGGAGAAGTAGAAGGAATAAGTCCTGCTAAACGACGAGAACGACGAGGAACCACACTCAAATCCACAATGACTCAAAAAATAGCGAAGACTTTCTATTTACATAAACCCTAGGCCAACTATCATGCACAGAGTAATCACTAATAAAATCTAAATCCAAATGCAAGCAAACAAGGGCTGGATAAGTGAGCTCCCGAATGAAGCAGGTATGTCTCGCCTAGGAGAGGCTTGAGACTCCCATACACAACAAGCGGAGGTACGTAACCAATTATTGTGGCCCTCAGCTTCAACACGTAAAGTGACTGTGCTGTCTAACCCCAACCTGGTCGGGACACCTACAGAATAACCCCTGCAAAGTACCCCCTCGATATCCTAGGTAAGGCCACTAAGGTCACCTCAATATAATCAATGCTTAGGCAGACAGTCACAGGCGGGATTGACCATATGGGCAGGGTAGAAAATCCCCAAAATCTTGAAAGAGCCCCTAGATACGAATACAATCCTGGAAATATCTCCAGTGATACTCAGTTATGACTAGGGGTCATCCCAATCAATAACTGCTCACACTGCGTCGTGCTTAACTCCCTTTTGAGAGGAGGATCCTGAGAAACACTGGTTATACCAAGGATTTGACACACTCACTTGGACAGACACCTAGATGTTGTTGTTTAGTGATCTTGGAGAATTGACTTACAATGAACTATTCCAAGATCCTAAAACCTAAGCTTGTTGGTGCACCCTAGAAAAGAAAAGAGTGTAATTAATTTTATTTAGCGTTGATTTTAGTTGGCTTTGTTAGTCAAAAAAGGGATATGATCATGCAACTAATGGTGTTATGACGCAACAAGAAGTAAAATGCACACCTAACAATCAATGCAAATGCATTGTGTCCACAAAAACAGGATATGCTACTACGTGAAATGCACAATTCTTCTTCAAATGATAAATGCAGATTTTCCTATATGAAGTCCTAACTAGTACTCCAAAGCAAATCTAGTGCAAGTACAATGCAAAGTGCAAAATGCAATGCATGATGATAAGCAAATGTTTTTGGATTTTTTGAAAATAATAGAGATGCAAAAAGAAAAAGAATGATCCTACGACCCCTAGACTCTACAAGCACACCCAAACAACACTCAAGCAAAGCACTATGGTAAAAGAACTCTAATGCACTAATCTCAAACAAAAAACCGAAAATTCCATGACAATAACTTTCTTAAAAAAGAAAAATTTAGCCTAAAAAAAAACATTTCTGGTTAGGAACAGAGGTCTAAATAGACTCAGGAAGTGCCAAAGGAGACTCAGCAAATATTAGAATCCACCCAGCAACCAACTATCTTCCCCAAAAAGGAAAAATCAAGGGCATACGCAACTGTTCGCAGTAAACCCACGTGTATATGCGGAAATCGTAGAGGAAACCGCATGTATACGCAACTGTAAGTCAAAAACTCACGTACAGGAAGAAAGATGCATAAAATCAAGGCAAACAGACAGGCTGAGACAAACTTCACACCAATCAGACTCTACCAGGCATACATGCCCCCAGACCCGACACAGAAACAAGAGAGAAAGAACAATTCAAATTCATTGAATGCCAAGAAAACAACCCCCAAAGGACAACTACTAGGAACTCCCCAGCAGAGTCACCAATTCTGTTATGGAGAGAAATTCCTATGGCTTGGGGTACCACAACAGACAGCTTGACTCCAGAAATCAATCCTTTCCAATATGAAATAGAAATTAAATGTCTAACACTAAAGGATCAGACCTTGTACCTAATTCCGGACGGTTGAAGTAGATCCCTTTTGAGCTTTCCAATCTTCAGCTTGAATTGATCTGTTACTTCCTCAACAACAAGTAAACAATACAAGCATTCTATATATCATGGTGTTAGACCTATTCTAGCATATATAATCAATAATGTACAAGCATTTGACATAATCCCATGGATAAAATATTCATTCAAACACACATTATTGGACAGGAAAAGATATTTCTATTAATATAAATCAGAGATTACAAGATACAACCTCTGATGGCACGTCTGCGAACTGGAGAAACTGAATCCCCCACTAGGGCCTCCACCACTTCAATCCTCCATATCTCGATAGCAAGCTCACAAGCAAAAGGAAAGCTTGGGAAGAACACAAAAGTGCTCCAAGGGACAAAGGGATGCAGACTCAAGCATAAGTTCCGGCAACAATGGACTATAGTTTCTTTGCTCTCAATTCTCTCTTATGCCTTCAATGTACCAAGGGGTTCCTTATATATCTTTTCAAAGGGGTAATGAAAGGTCGAATCCAAGCAATCTCAAGGCATATGGAAGGCCAGGAGTCAAATGAGTCAGATCCATGTCAAGGAAAACTCCAAAAGGATTTGGATTATGCACACATCCTGATGTATGCGGTTTTAGTGGTCAAACCCGTGTATATATGCGCTTATAGGTTTAAAAGTTGCGTATATCATTTTTCATATGTTTTTAGGGATGATCAAGGAAACTTCAAAGGACAAAAGGTGGTCCATAGGGTCTAAGGAGTCTGCAGCGGGATAGGGGAAGGCCATACAAAGTGTGATTCACCTAGAGTGGTTAAATCTGCTATAACAAAGGCTAGCCTAATGAAATTGGCTCTGAAAAATATTGCAATGAAATATCTTAGAACATTCATGAAAAGTAGTGGTTTTCAACATACATGAATGCATAAACCCTAAATGATAAAATTCCGTATAAAAAATACGTGGACAAAGTCTATGGAAAATCAAAGGCCCAAAACAAAATGGCTACTAAAATTTATATCTAAAGACTGCTGGCCTTACTTATATTGAGTTGGATTGTGAGCATTTTTGAAGGCGGGTAAGCACCTCTGAAGTAGTTCACCCATTTGTGATGCACTACCATCCCCTTTGTTGTTTTTTGTCTAGCATATGGCTATAGTATCCCCTTTTCATATCCAAATTGTCTGAAGTGTTGAGTGGGAAATCATCCTTTGGCCTAACCTTATGAATTTTAGCCTTCACCCTCCACTAGCAGACTGACTACAACTTTCAAGTGAGTATAGTCTTGAAAGTTTGGTATGAGTTATAATAAGTAAAACCCTATATATATATATATATTTAGTTGATGTACCTCCATTTAAGTGATTGCTACTTGTTATGATTTTTACTTAAATTATTTGTAGAGCATGTCTTAGCCTTTTAACACTTGCAACAGATGGATGTCAGCCTGAGTTACATTATTGGTATATGGTCATTATAGGTTATTATTTTGTCTATTTGATGTTGTAGATGATCAAGAAGAGACCTAGAGAGGGTATAAGTATATACCTTAGATGTATTTGTACTTTTTGAGTCTAGTGATACAACTTGTTTTCAATTTCGGGCACTTACAGAGATGGTCAAGCTCATTTTACCCTTCTAGTGTAATTTTGCTTCACTAGATGGCAGGTCTGAGCAGGGAGATGATTTTTTTGGATCACCTAGGGCATTGTATGTAGAATAGGGTGTCTAGACACTTGATTGTACCATATTACCCCCCTCCCAGAGATCCTGGTGGGATCAGTTGGACAACGTAGGAACCCTAGGAGGTTGTTTTAGCAGGTTCACGTTTCCGAAGGCAAATTGAAAAATAATTAGATGGCTACTGAAGAATTTGATTTGGGCTACTGAGGAAAGCAAATGGCATGGGATGAGTTATGATGATGAGAGTGATGTCTTCCACACATTATCCAACAATTGTAGCACTTGGATAGGCCCACATCTATTGTTCGGGCATTTTATATTATTTTCTGGAGCTTTTGGAGGCTCGCGATTTCCTCAAGGAGACACAATTTCACAGTTTAAAATTTATATTATTTTTATTTTTCCATGGGGACACCCAGAGGGAGTTAGTTAACACTCCATGGACCCACCATGTGCTTCATTGATTTCTTGTTGAGTGGGATCCCCTCTCCTAGGGTGATTTAGTCCACTTTTATATTATATTGTTATATTTATCCATGTATTGTATGTTGAGCTCATCTCAACCATTGATTAGACATTTGTATCTTTTAATATTAGCCACTCATTTGAAAAGTGGTTATGATTTTGGTTCTCTCGTTCCTATTTAAAGGAAAGAGCCTCTCATTTGTAAAGGGTCTTTGGCTCTTGGATCTGAATAATAGAAAAATGTTTCTTGTGGATATTCTTAGATCTCCTTTGCATTTGGTGTTCTTAGATGGTGATTGGAAATTCTTTTGCTTCCTAACATTCGATAAATTGTTGTAAGATCTATATCATTTTTTGGGAATCTTTGTCTTGTCTACACAAGGATGACTTCAGCTTGGGCGTTTTTGCAGGGGGACCTCAACTCGCTTGGATTGTCTTCATTTTTATCATGGGGTTTTCATTAGTGTAATTTTGATCTATGACTTATTCTTTCTATTTTTTTGTAGCATCTATATTTTTTCTCATGTTGTAGGAAATATGATATGGTTGACGTTTGTTGTGCAGGAGAGAGGGGGCGCATTGACCTCTTGGGGCAAAATGTTGGACATAGAACTCGCTCAAAGCTTCTAAAATTCATCGGGATAACATGGATCATCATCATCAAGGAATCTATAAGGTTTTCCAGTTAAGATATATAGGTTAGTCCTTTCGTCAATATCTCAATCCATTGGCCTCTTCTTTTCTTCATTTTACACTGAAAATTCTATAATAAGAGAAACAAAAAAATACTAAAAAATGAACCGCTTTATCTCGAGTGAAACCACTGTTGGGTTTTGTAGATAGGGTCATCCCCTAACCATTTCACCCTCAATGTTGATATGAAAATGGCTGGTTTTCCCTATATATGAGAAACTGACCTCCCAAACCCTACCGTTATCCACCATTTTTCTGACTTTTCCCGTGATCTGATTTTTTCATAAAAATACCTTCGTGGGTTTGTAGATCGGGTCATCCTCTCACCAAATAACCTTCAACATTGATCTAGAAGCTGACAGGTTTCCCTAGATCTGAGAAACTGACCTCCCAAACCCTAGCTCTAACCATCTCGCTGCTGGTTTTTCCTGTGATCTAACTTTTTCAGCCAAATACCTTTTTGGGTTTGTAGATCGGTCTATTTCCCAGGTGGATTTCCTCTAATGTTGTGCAGATATTGACTCCATTTCCCTAGTTCTGATAAGAACTTATCTGCAACCTAGCACTAACCCCTCTTTGGCCTTTTCTTTCCTGAAATATGATTTTTCTTGGTCACTCAGGTACTATGACATTGCTATACCATTCCATCGAGTCTATCCATCGATACTAGGTAGCCCCAATCCTGTCTTTTCCCTCCTTGCATTGGTTACATTTCCCAAGGAAGCAGATATCTTCACCTATTGCTAGTACCTTAACCCCAGATCTAGTATTTACTTCATAGGTCACCTGTGTCCCACTTTGGATCAAGCCTCACACTTCCTAAACCCTAATCCAAAGCCTTGGTTCACCTAGTGACATCATCCATAGATCTAGGGTTTCCATTACCTTACACCTTATGTACCTCAAGTACTCCACTTGATCTGATATGGTGTCTAGGTTTGATCTCTCTTGTTGGGAGTAGATACGGGTCTCCCCCTTTGTTGTCTTGGGATAAGATAACATAAAGCGAATACTTCCTTAATTTGCATGAAAACCATCCATTTGGGAGTCGAGGCAATCTTGGTTCCACCTCCTTAGTTGCTGGTCCCTCTACCATCCATCCTGGATCCACCTCACATAGGCAACTACAAGGTTGGTGATAACATTTTGGTGTCATTTCTGGGGAGGTAGATGCCTACCTTGGTTTAACATACCTCACCTTTCCCTACAACATCTCTTTTTGTTGAATTACCTGTGTGCTTCACCTGGCGAATCCACAACGTGAATCCATTGAGAAGTGAACCCATCCCATAAATCATAACGAATTCAGATATATTTATCAAACGCATGAATGAATTAAATAAAAGCATAAATGAACTTGAAAGGAAATTAGAATACGGGTATGAGGATGATATCGAGCATGATTATGGGTATGAATCTAGTTATCACGATCTTTATGATACCCACCAATTTCCTCACCCATGCAATAAATATTTCCCAACCATCCCGAGTGGACTAGTAAACCAGCATCAAGTGAATGATAATTGTAATCCTCTTCATCAATGTAATACAATTTTTGTCATGACTACCCATGATGAACCTGTAAGTTGACATGAACCTAGGATTTAGTCTCAATCAAAGCCTTATAGCCAAGTAACCAAAGCTGTTAAGAAACAAGACAAACAATGTCCTTTTGACTTTTCTGAAATACCGAGGGCACCTTATTCTATGCCGAACGATTACACTAGGAGGATGCCCCGATTTAATGGAAATAAGGATATATCTATTGAAATTCATCTAGATATTCTATGGGATTACATGGAATCTAAAGGTCCGTACAATGAAGATGTTTATATGTGAGCCTTAGGAGAATCCTTGCAGGGGGATGTTCAACTATGGTTTGACTATTTAGCACTGTAATCCATCACTAGATATGACATGTTCACAGACCTATTAACAGATAAGTCGGGTAGGAACACTGATAATTCTTTAAAGTGTGAATCTAGCAATGCTTGGGCAGTTGATAATCAGTGTATTGACAAGTTTTTTTCTCAATTGGATCACTCCTCTCCTAAAATGTTCCAAATTATGAGCATTCCTGCAATCCATATGAACGTTAAAGAGTACTCTGAGAATAATGTTTCAAAACCTCACGCTGAAATTAAGAGGGATATCCATCAAATCATACGAGATACTCTGCTATTATTACCCGAAGCAGTCACAAAGAAAATCTTGGATTTAATCCATGGAAGGGAACCTAAAATCACCATCAAGAAACATCTATATTCGAGCCTTAAATTTGTGAGTCCATTATAGAGCCTTTATAAGAGAAAATCCATAGTCATTTCCTAATTAACGATAATTCAAGCTATCCAAATTTGGATTCAGACTTTGGTTATGTCTCTACAGAAGAAGAAAAGGTTGAATTTAATCAAATTTCTATTGAGAAGCAATCATGTGGTCATATTGTGGTTGAAGGCCAAGTTTTTGAGAATGATAAGGAAGTTAGAAATGAACATATTGATATTTTTCCTTATCATGATGATGATCATGTATCCTTAGTTGAGTGTAGTGAACAATCCGAAGAAGAACAACCACATGATAATGATATACTAGTGAGCGAGCTTGACCTAGAGCCTTCTTTGTCACATCTTTTGAACTGGAATCTGTGTCCAAATAATCCCAAGAGCCTCCAAGAAATGATTCTTGTAATGTTGTTACTATTCCCTGACATACTTTTGATCAAGGTGATTTGGTTGAGGAGATTAATCATAGTGAGTCTAGTTCTTGGGATGTTAGTTTTAATCTTGCCAGTTTCTCTAGAAAATGTCCCATATCACATGCAAGATTGGTGTTAACACCTTTAGGTGATACAAATCAAGTTTTAATTTGTCAATCCACCCTCCCATCACAACTTTCAAAGTCCTTCTCTATGGTATCATGTGGTACAGTGTCTCAAAAGTGCCAAATGGTCAATAGTAAAACATTTTATCTCCTTTCATCCTTGGTGCATAATGCTTTCAACTTTGCTAATTTCTTTGATTGGGTGAATGAAAAGCTCTATAAAGACCAATTCCATATTCTCTCATTTTATAAACAACAAATGGGGTTAATCTCAATTTCTGGTTTAATGATCTATAATTTGTCCCTATTTTGCTTCACCATTGATCAAGATGTGAGTATGATTGAGTGTGATAACCAGAAAGAGGAGGGAAACAATGATGTCCTAGGAGGGATGAATCATGTATCATATTATTTTCTTTCATCAAATTTAAAATTCATAAATTTGATGATCGTATCAATCTATGGGTGGAAGAAGTTTTCAACAATCAATCTCATCCTTGGCATGAATTCATTTCTCTTTATACATATCTTTCTTTGGTCTTCAAACAACAAGTTATAATGGCTTCAATTTTCGTTCACATTACTTACAAGACATCTTTTATTTGTTGTATCATTAACTGTAAAGAAATATCAATAGATTCGTTCAGCAACAGGTTGCATTGGATTTATGATTTTACCTAACAGTTGTCTAAATTTGTTAGACTAGGGTAGGTAGGATGAAATAATCCTTTTAGGCAGTAGTATAGATTTAGTCTTGCACTTTTTTTCTTTGCCTGAAGCTTGCTTTTCAAAGCTCTTAGTATAGTCTTCAATTTATGCTATTTCCTGCACAATAACAATCAAACTTTGCTTAAAGTTATGGTTATAGATTAGATTTATTTTCTGCTTTTCAGTTTCATGCATTTTAGTTTTAGTGCTTTATTTTATCCACATATTGTTCTGACGACTGGTCTATGAGTTTGGTATAGCTCTAGACATTTTGCATGTAGTCGGTGACATTTTGGTAGTAGTTACAGAGTTGGAAGAACTAATCGATGATGCGAGGAGTAGAGCGCGAGGACCAGAGATTCTAAGGTTCTCAAGCTCTCTTTTCAGCAGCGCACTTGACCTAGCTGGAGCCAGATGTTATCACATATTTAGTAGTCGGGATACCATATTCTATTTTTCAGATTCAGTAGAATTTTTCAGCCAGATCTCCTATAGATGAGATGTTGAGATGAGAATTTATGATGGACCATTATTTTATTTATGGACAATATTACTTTCCATGCCAGGACTGAGTCTCAGGACACTCAGATTTGATGATCGATGTAGTCATTTAGTCATGTACATGGAAGTTAGCAGTGCCCAGATTTGCATCAGTGTTTTCTCATTAGATAGATGTTGGTTCAGATGGATTATTTTCATGATTATGACTCACCTTGTGCTTCATTTGTTTCTTGCTGAGTGGGATCCCCTCTCCTAGGGTGATTTAGTCCATTTTTATATTATATTGTTTTATTGATCCATGTATTGTATGTTGAGCTCATCTCAACCATTGATTTGAAATTTGTTTCTTTTAAAATTAGCTACTCATTTTAAAATTGGTTATTAATTTGGTTCTCTCATTCCCATTTAAAGGAGAGAGCTTCTCATTTGTAAAGGGTCTTTTGCTCTTAGATCTAAATAATAGAAAAAAATTTCTTATGGATATTCTTGGATCTCATTTGCATCTGGTGTTCTTATATGGTGATTGGAAAGTATTTTTCTTCCTAGAATTCAAGAAATTGTTGTGATATCTATATCTTTTTTCGGGAATCTTTGTCTTGTCTACAGGAGGGCGACTTTAGCTTGGGCGTTTTTGCAGGGGGGGCTCAGCTCGCTTGGATTGTCTTCATTTTTATCAGGGGGTTTTCATTAGTGTCATTGTGATGTATGATTTCTTCTTGATATTTTTTTGTAGCATCTAGATTTTTTCTCATTTTGCGGACAATCTGATGTGGTTGACGTTTGTTGTGCAGGAGAGAGGGCGCATTGACTCCTTTGGGAAAAACATTGGACATAGAACTCGCTCAAAGATTCTCAAATTGATCGAGATAGCACAGATAATCATCATTAAGGAATCTACAAGGTTTTCTAGGTAATATCTATAGGTTAGTCCCTTTCATCCAAATCTCAACCCATTGGCCTTTGCTTTTCTTCATTTTACACTGAAAATTCTATAACAAGAGAAACCAAAAAATACTAAAAAATGAACCGCTTGATCTCAAGAAAAACCACTGCTGGGTTTTGTAGATTGGGTCATCCCCTAACCATATCACCCTCAATGCTAATCTGAAAGTGGATGGTTTACCCTATATCCTAGAAATTGACCTCCCAAAACCTAGTCTTATCCACCATTTTTCTGATTTTTCCTATGATATGATTTTTCCCGCAAAATACCTTCATGGGTTTGTAGATTAGGTCATCCTCTCACCAAATCACCTTCAACATTGAGCTAGAAGTTGACAGGAATCCCTAGATCTGATAAATTAACCTCCCAAACCCTAGCACTAACCATCCTACTGTTGGTTTTTCCCGTGATCTGACTTTTCCAGCCAAATACCTTTTTGGGTTTGTATATCAGGTTATTTCCCAGGTGTGTTTCCTCCAACACTAGGAATATAGTGACTCCATTGCCCTAGATCTGATAGGCATTGATATCCAACCTTAGCGCCAACCCATCTTTGGCCTCTTTTTCCTGAAATCTTATTTTTCCTGGTGACTCAGGTACTGTGACATTGCTATACCATTCCATGGAGTCTATCCATTGATACTAGATAGCCCCAATCCTGTCATTTCCCTCCTTTCACTAGTTACATTTCCCAAGGCAACGGATATCTTCACCTATTGCTAGTACCTTAATCCCAGATCTAGTATTTACTTCATAGGTCACTTGTGTCCCAATTTGGATCAAGAATCACACTTCCTAAACCCTAATCCAAAGCCTTGGTTCACCTAGTGACATAATCAATAGATCTAGGGTTTCCATTACCTTACACCTTACGTACCTCAAGTCCACTTGATGTGATCTGGTGTCTAGGTTTGATCTCTCCTATTAGGAGTAGATCTGGGTCTCCCCCTTTGTTGTCTTGGGATAAGATAACATAAAGTGAAGACTGCCTCGATTGGCATGACAACAATCCATTTGGGAGTCAATGCAATATTGGTTCCACCTCCTTAGTTGTTGGTCCCTCTACCATCATCCTGGATCCACCTCACATAGAGAACTACAAGGTTGGTGATAACACCTTTCTACTAGGAAGAAAGTGGTAAACGGTTTTCTTAGGTAGAGTATCATGCCCAATTAGTAAGGTGCAGATTATATCATAAGAAAATTGAATACATGAAACAATCTCTGACTGGGAAAACAATAGTGGATAAATTATCTGAATATTTTGAGATATTAAACACTTTCAGAGCTACTTTCATGCAAATACTAGAAATATCTTACGTGGATCATGTGGAACTAAGGGTGTTGGAAAAAGAAATGACCAGCTTGGAGCTACGAACTGTCGATCAATGGAAGAAAGTTGAAAAATATGGGAAAACTAAGTACAGGATGCGTAGTTGAAGACAGTTGAATATTAGTTAGTTAACATTTTTAGTTATTTCTGAGAAGTTATTAGTTAAATATCTAAATGACAGATGTAAAAAGGCAGTTATTTGCCTATTTTTAGTATAGAGTTAGTTATTAGGTCATGGAACATGTTTTTGTATTTAAGCAAGTTTTTACATTGTAACAAGGGTTGGAACCCATGAGAGAGATTGTATTGTAACAGAGATCCAAAGGTTAATAAAATTTTAGAGTCAAGCAGGCCTTTTGATAGATATTCTTGTGTTATTATCTTTTCAGTCTGTACTTTCTTTCCTTATATGTGTATTTGTTTCCTATTAAAAACTTCCATTATGTTATATTTTTCATGCTTAAATGAGTTTATAATGGTTCATAATTCATATCCATATGCTCTTCTCTATTACTTTTAAGCATCCACAAAACCTTTCTTCTAAATTTAATAGTATATTCATCTTTGATAAATGCCCACATTAATGGATTGTTCCTATAATTCTTCTATATCACCAGACAACAAGATTTTTTACTGTGAAGAAGTAGTTACCTTGCCTCTATTAAACTTCCTTTGAAATAACACTGTACATGTTTATTGTCCCACATGAAACCATGCCCAATGAACACATGTTTCAACCAAAATCAATATTAAATTTTGTTAGTTTTTCAGCATTAATCTAGCATTGTTAGAATCTTTAAATGAGAGAATAACAAGCACAGCAATCAAATAGAAGAGATAATTAACAAAGTGTTTTTCCTCAGGGAAACCATAAAGGAGAAAACCCCGTAACTTCCTCAGAGATAGAATCAACACCAAAATAGAAAAGCCCAAAACAGTAAGTGATATCCCAACAATAGTAATCTTCTTCTTGTCTAGCCCCAGTGTCTTCTCCTTCCTCAACTATGCGCTATAATTGAGTGTGGATGAGTTTTGTGTCAAATAGAGACTCCTATTCTCTATTTATACTAATCCCAACATGACCAAAACCCTACTAGGGACGACCTCTACTAGGATATTCTAATAACCGTAGTGACCCGAAACTGCGGGGACTTTAACCCTTAGACAATCGAAGGGTTACCCACTATGACTTGACATGACTTGTTTACATAATAGATCCTCTCGGTCGGAACATCGTGGCATGACAACATGACTCAATTACATAATAGATACATCCTATAATAAACATCGGGTTACAAGACATAAGACACATAGATGAATACATTCCGAAGTTACAAATACATCAACACTCCCTCTTAACTAGGAAGGTATTATTTCAACACAATTTTTAACACTGGTCTTCTTCTCTACATCAACTGGATCATCTCGTCATCTTCAAGTATTCTTTGTCTTTGAGTCTTCAAGTCATCTTCTTTCTCTTCAAGTCTTCTTCATCTTCGATTTTTTCAAGTCATCTTCTTTCTCTTCATCACAGGATCTACATCATCATGACTACTGGCTAATCACTACTGGATCATCACTCGATCTGCATCATCATCAAGTCTGGATCATCTCATCTGGATCACTTGATCTGGATCATCGAGTCTGGATCATCATCACAACTGGATCATCACTTGATCTAGATCGTCATCAAGTCTAGATCATCTCATCTGGATCACTTGATCTGGATCATCATCAAGTCTGGATCATCATCTACTATCTCATAATGGTGCTATCTCGATTCTTCTCATCACAAGAAGTTATACAGAATCAATCTTATAGGCCTACCTTTCATGTAGGGATTCATCTGCACTTATATCTGACACTTAAGTCAGAATGGCCCACCCAACTCTTACATCTAACCACATCTTGTCAGAAAGGCACGCCCAGCACTCACATCTAACCTCATCTTGTCAGAAAGGCCCAGCACTCACATCTAACCTCATCTTGTCAGAAAGGCTTAGCACTTATATTCGATCATGTACAAGCACATCGCATCAAAAAGGCTCTGCACTTACATCCAACCTCATCTTGTCAGAAAGGCACAGCACTCACATCTGACCATGTGTAAACACATCGCGCTAGAATGGCTCAGCACTTATATCCAACCTCATCTTGTCGGAAAGGATCTACACTTACATTCTGACCATGCACGAAGCATCGCATCAGAAAGGGCATGCACTCACATATGATCATGGAGGAACTAATCCTACCATCGCATTAGAATGGCCCCTAGTCCCAGACTGAGCTACCTGGTAACTGACCAGGTGCCACCATTCCCAGAATGGCAGTTTCCCTTATATCCAACCTGCTCGTCGGAATGGCCAACACTCACATCTAACATGGAAGGAACCTAATCCTTTATCCATGATAGAATGGTTCAGCCCTTACATCTAATCAAGTGGGAACACATCCCTCTATCACATCAGAATGGCTACTCAGTCCTAGACTAGGTGTTCCTGGTACCTCACTATGCAGCTCCATTCAAAGAATGGCAATTTACCTTACATCTGTCCTACTCGACAGAATGGCCAACACTCATATCTGGCATGGAAGGAATCAATCCTCTCACCATGACAGAATGGCTCAGCCCTTACATCTGACCATGGAAGGAACCAATCCTCTCACCATGTCAGAATGGCTATGGGTCTCATCACTTTCTCTTGGAGGAAACCTTGATCTAGAGAACACCAAGCTTCTCCCTAAAGTACTTGAACTTCATCCTAGCCAATGGCTTCATCAATATATCAGCTATCTGTTCCTCTATCACAACATACTGGAGCTTCACTGCTCCCTTCTACACCATATCCCTGATATAGTGATACTTGATCTCGATATGCTTAGACTTGTCATGGAACACTGGATTCTCTGACAAATTCACGCAACTCTGGTTGTCATAATGTATACAAGTAGCATCCAACTGGAGATCAAATATATCAAACAGTAGCTTCCACAGCCATACTGCCTCACAACTAGCTGAACAAGATGCGACATACTCTGCTTCAGCTGTACTCAGTTCCACACATGATTGCTTCCTGTTAAACCAAGAGATCACACCTGATCCCATACTGAAGCAACATCCTGAAGTGCTCTTCCTATCAATGGCACTACCTTCCCAATCTGAATCAACATAACCCTCCAAGTTAATCTTCTGATTCACATCATACTTGAGCCCATAATCAACTGTACCCCTCAGGTACCTCAAAATATGATTTGCAGCAATCAAGTGAACATTTCTCGGATCTGTCAAGAACTGGCTCAAGGTGTTCATAGCAAAGAAAATGTCTGGTCTCGTGTTCATCAGGTACATCAAGGACCCAATCATCTGACGATACATCATGGAATCAACCGTCTCTGATGAAGCATCACTCAATGGCTTCAGGTTCGATGCCATAGGTGTGTCCATAATCTTGCAGTCCATCATCCCAAATCTCTTTAGGATCTCTACTGCATACTTCCCTTGTCCAAGGAAGATTCCATCTGAGCTCTGCCACACCTCCATACCTAGAAAGTAATGCATCATACCCAAGTCCTTCATCTCAAACTCGACAGCAAGCTTTCTCTTCGTATCAGTAATCAACCCATCTGTACCTGTCACAAATAGATCATCTACATATAGTAGAAGTCACTGGGTTGCCATCCTCAACCTTGTAGTAAAGGTTGGAATCTGCTTTACTCTTGGTAAAGCCCAAATTAGATAGAAAGCTGTCAATTCTATCGTACCAAGTCCTGGGTTCCTATTTCAAACCGTACAAGGATTTCTTCAATCTGCATACATGAGACTCCCTGTCATGTGTCTCAAAACCGAGTGGTTGCTCTACTTACACTTCCTCTTCTACTACACCATTCAAGAAAGCAGTCTTGACATCCATCTGGTGTATCTTCCATTTCATCACTGAATCCAGAGCAAGTACTGATCTGATGGAAGTGTATCTGGCTACAGGTGCAAAGGTTTCTTCATAGTCTATTCCTTCTTTCTGAGAGAAACCCTAAGCCACAAATCTTTCCTTATATTTTTCAATGCTACCGTCTGCAGCATGCTTGATCTTGTAGATCCATTTGGAAGTCACAAATGACTTCTATTTTGGTCTTGGGACAACATCCCAAACATCATTCTTCATGATCAATTGATAATCTTTGATCATAGCATCCTTCCATTCTTTCTGTTCTGCTGCTTCTTCATAACTGGAAGGTTCTTTATCAATGAAATCACATAGTAAAGCTACATACCCGAAACAGGATCTAGTCCTCTTTCTTTCTCTGTGATTCTCTTCTGGAGCCCCATATATTTATGCACCTTGGATAAGTTCTCCTACCCAAGAAGGTTTCCTCTTATGAGGATTCTTCTCCAGAGGTGGATCTATAGTTCTTTGTGGTTCTTCGAATTCTTGATTTTCTTCTTGAATTTCTTCGTTCATGGTTGTGTCATGAATTCTGTGTGCTTCTGCTTCTTCAGGTTATTCAACAGGTCTCTTTCTGGATTTGTTGTAAGCTATGTCTTCATCAAATGTCACATCTCTGCTGATGTCAATCTTCTTGTATCCTGGGAAATAGATTATGTAAGCCTTCAAGATTTCAGAGTATCCCACAAATATGCCCTTCTTTCCTGAAGGATCTAATTTTGTTCTCTTTTCTTTTGGAATATGTATGTACACAGGATAGCCGAATATTCTGAGATGGCTGACTTCTGGTTTCCTACTGGAGAAGACTTCTTCAGGAGTCTTGTTCTCGAGTACTCTATGTGGAGTATGGTTCTGTACATACACCGTTGTTCTCGCAGCTTCCACCCAAAGATGCATAGGAAGATCTTGATCATGAAGCATTGCTTTAGTAGCTTCCATGATAGTTTTGTTCTTCTGTTCTGCAATCCCATTCTATTGTGGATTATAAGGAGTGGACAACTCCCTCTTAATCCCTGATTCTTTACATAGCTCTTTGAATTCTTTTGAAGTGAATTCTCCACCATTATCTGATCGTAAAGTCTTGATCTTCTTTTCAGTATGGTTCTCAATCAAGGCTTTGAATTCCTTGAATTTGCTGAATACTTCATCTTTGTTCTTTATGAAGTAAACCCATGTCTTCCTAGAAAAATCATCAATAAAAGAAACATAATATGCATACCCTCTTAGAGAGTTTGATGACATAGGACCATATACATCGGAGTGGATGATTTCCAAGATTCTTTTTGCCTTTCTTTCGCTACTTGGAAATGTCTTCTTTCTGTTCTTCTCTTTTGCACATCCTTTGCAGACCCCGTCATGTTTTTCTTGCATTTCTGGAATACCTTCAATAGCTTTGCTTGCAAGAGGTAGTGCTCTGTAATGCACATGTGCAAGCCTTCTATGCCAAAGTTCACTTGGCTCTACTGTGTCATGGACCAAGGCTTGTTCTGGATAGCCCTTTAATTTGTACAAACCTCCTTCTTGTTCATCGATCACTACTACATCATTGATAGTCTTTCCTCTTGGCCACATGATGACTTGACCATCTATGAATGCAACCCTCATTCCTTTTGCATCCAATGCTGATATGGAGAGAAGGTTCTTCTTGAGTCCTAGCACAAACAATACTTCCTTCATTGTTAGAGACTTACCAGAGCCTAGTTTATAGGAATATTCCCCACTACCTTTTATTGGATATTGGTAGTCATCTCCTAGCTTCACCTTGTGAGGTGATTCATGTTCTGAGAGCTTCACAAAGGATTCCTTGAATCCAGTCATATGTTTGGAGGCCCCACTATCAATAAGCCAATCATCACTTCCATGAGTAATGTTTCCCGTGAGAGCGAAGATCAAAACATATTCATCCTCACTTGAAGTATATTCACTTTCATATATGGATCTCTTCTTGGATGGTTCATCATCCTCTGCAGCATGAGCATGATGTCTTCTTTTGCTTCCCTTCTTCTTGGGAGGACTAATTTTGTTCTTAGGGAAATCTCTAGCAAAGTGTCCTTTTTCATCACATGTATAGCAAATGAACTTAGACTTATCTCTAGGCTTTCTAGAGTTATTCTTGTGATGAGAGTACTTACTTCTGTGATGGCTGGATCTGGATTTCTTGGATTGTACTGTGAGAGCTTGATCTTCACTTCCCATATTCTCTTCTCGAGCTACTATATGAGCTTCTTCTTGAGAGCACTCTTCCCACAGTCTGCTAAACTTGACTAACTTCTTTCTAGCACAGATCCCTTGAATGAAAGAGTCCCATGTCCTAGGGAGACCATTCAAGGTGGTCATCACAATTTCTGCATTCTCCACTTCTTCATTTACTGCTTCCAATTGTTCCTTTATCCGAGAAACCCTTGTGAAGTAAGACTGGATGTTCTCTGCATTCTGGATATTCACATTCTTCAGTTGATTTCTCAGAGTCATCTTTCATTTTATGTTCTTCCCTTCAAACAATTTGGTTAGGGAATCAAACATAGATTTAGGTGTCTTGAGAGAGCACACCTGTGGGATAAGGAAATCCTTGATAGAATCAGCAATGATCCTCTTTGCCATAACCATCTTCTTCTTATGTAATGCCTTTGCCTCATCTCCCTCTGGAATTGGAACCTCCTCATGGATGTAGGAGTCTAACTCATTTTCTTCCAGGACCAGGGAGATCCTATACTTCCAGGCTCGGAAGTTATCATCTCCCTCAAGCTTTTCATCAAGCTTGGTATGATGAGACATATTAACTGAGAACCTCAAATGGAAATACAAAATATTTTAGATCTTACCAGGTTCAAGATGTCGGATCTGAAACTTGAGCTGAAATCCTGCAATACTGAATTAGGAGCAATTTAGGGTTTTGTTTTTCCAGAGTTCTGTCTACCCAAATGCCTTGAAATTTGTCACTAACTTCAATTTTGGGGAGGAGATAAATCCAGGCCTAGGCTCACTGAAAAATTCCTCTTCTGTGAGAAGCCCTAATTTCCGACAGTAGTGATAGGTCCAAAACTGAAAAACCTTAGAATTGAATTCTGCTTCGACAGAAAGATGCTCCCTAGGGAGGAGAGTTATTCCATCTTACTTTTTCTAAAAATATGTGGAGGAAGATCCAGAAACTAGGAAGCCCTAGTTCCCGCAGCTGCACAGTGTCTTCTTCTCAGGTTAGCTCTGATACCATGTTAGTTTTTCAGCATTAATCTAGGATTGTTAGGATCTTTAACTGTTGGGGCGTGCACCTTAACGGTCCTTAGTTTTGGTAACTTCGAGGTTTTTGTGCAAGCTTGTAAGCGGAGTTGCAACTCAAAATAGTCTTAGGGGTGTCGGGGTTGAGTCAAAGCCCTCTTTTTGTAATAATCCCATGGTTTAAGCCCATGGTTTTGTAATAAGTGCACTATAAATAAGCACTCTTGTAAAGAAGTCAGTTTAGGCTTTTGATCTAAGATGAATTGATGTGAAGCTAAGGCTTGTTTTTGTAAGAAAGGTTAAGTCCCAGTTGTGTGCATGGACGACCTCTACAGCTGTGTGCATAGAGGGTTTTGGGTGATTAAGAAATATCTGCAGCTTAGTGCGCAGCTTTGAGGAATTGAAGAGATCTACAGCTTAGTGCGCAGCTTTGAGGAATTGAAGGGATCTGCAGCTGAGTGTGCAGATCAAAACTGTGGTTTTTGTAAAGAGTTGAATAAAACACAGTTCTATGGACGTAGCCCCTAAACTGGGGGTGAACCACGTTATATCTTTTGTTGTGGTTATGTTGTGTTGTTGTTTTGTTCTTTTATGCATTGATAAATATATAACTGATAAGTAAGATCACTGCTAAACACTAACTTCGCCGTGAATTCCCAGTAAAGGGTTAAGGACGACACTGTTTGTTTATCTAATCGTGATGCTAAATAAGTGAATGTCAAAGCTCTGTATTTTATGATTATCATTTGTTAGAAGCTAAAGGTACAGTAATATCCCTCTTCTGCTTGCAGAAACCTGATTCTGTGGCACCCCATAGCTGTTTCGGGTGAGACTGCAACCTGTTCGCAGGTTGTTGCCGAAAGGGCCAACACTGTGGGTCTTTTGTTGGTGCGAAGACAAAAGTATAGAACCCGGGTCTGCCCTAAGCCCAACAAATTGGTTCCATTGTCGGTTTAACTCAGTATCTGCTCAAGAGGGGTTTACATCGTACCTCGAGGGCTATGTTTTGGAGTCCCTCAGTGAAAGAAATCGATGATTGGATTGAAGAGACTTATCTGAACTTTGCTGTACAAGAGAACAAAGATCCGCGTCGTAGTTCAAACGAATTTTTACAAAGGTAAATTTTTTCTGATGTTTATGAAATTTTCTTTGGTAGTATCCATGTAGAGTTGCACCAGTGGTTATCCAGGTTAACAGAGAGAAGGACAAAATTTCAAGAAGGTCAGTTTCCTGATTGGAGCCCTGCAAGAATTAATATATTGAAAAGGGTGAACAACGAGATATCCCGAGCTGTTGATTTCTGGACAACGCGAACCCTTGAAGCATTTGTGACAGAGTTCTCCATTGACACAAGTACGTCCTTCAACGAAGCCGAACGACAGTTTTTCAAAGGGCCAAGGGGTAAGTACTTGAGTTCATTTAGTTTGACAATTAAAATGCTATTGGATGAAAAAGGTGTATTGCTTATTGAATCATATTGTTAGATTTAGTATTACTAACTTATGTTTGTAAGTGAAAGTACCTTCGATGAGAAAAGTGGTTTGTTGTGAAGTGGAAAAAGGTACAAGAGAAATTTTGAGTCCTATACCCTAGGTCAGAATATCGATTCTAACACCGTAAGTCCAGCAGCCTCAGAGCCCGAAGAAACCCCTTCTATTGGAAATCCTCCAGTAACCCCGCAGCGAAGACATATTACCCCTGAGAACCCGTCGCAGTTTGAAAGTAACCCTAGCCCGAGTACTCCTGTCACAGGTCAGTCTACCCCAGTAAGTTCCCCCCCCCCCCCCCCCCCCCCCCCCCCCCCCCCCCCCCCCCCCCCCCC
>LPNX010923144.1:304484-385478 GCA_001517045.1 Pseudotsuga menziesii
GGAATGGTTTATCGCAGCTTTGTTACCGCACATCAGGACTCCACTCATGCAATAGAAGGTTGCGGATCAGTAGGTGGATTTGGAAATCGCTATGAAGCTTGAAACAACCCCTGTCGAAGATAAATTCTGGTATCGCTCAAATACAAGCGCAGTTGGCAGCAATGGCTCTGGAGCTTTGCGATATGAAAAAAGGGAAATCTAGTCACGAAGAGGTTTGGTGTACACGATGTCGAACAGAAGGTCACGACAAGGAACAGTGTCTTGCGGTAAGAAATTACCTGAATTATGGTGCACCAAACCCGTTCAACCCTATTGTTCTATATTGTGAGATCTGTAGGACAACTGGCCAGCATCAACCTAAAGACTACTATCTTCTGCAGAGGTATGTGCAAGTCCCTAAGAACCCTTATTGCAAGTTCTGTAAGTCAGTGGGACACAAGGAAGATGAGTGTCGCAGCTTTGACCTCATGAGAGAACGAACTTATGATGCTTATTGGGTACAAAATGATGGCTAAGGCAATGATGGATATGGTTACCATGGTAGTACATCAAGTCAAGGAAATTTTGGAGGTCGTGGTCATGGTGGTATGGCTGGCAGAGGACGAGGCCAGGTTGTGTGCTATAACTGTAACCAGGCAGGACATCTAGCTAGAGACCTTCGGAACACAACTACGACATGTCGATATTGCAGAGCTGTCGACCATGTGATTGAGCAATGCCCGTAGCTGATAGACAAGATTCAAGAAAGAAATAGTGGCCCTACTCAAAATATTCAGCTGATCGCTATGGAGCAACAACCTATCCCAGCCATTAATGTTGTTACCAGGAGTGGAGCTATGATGGAAGTGCAGAACAAGGAGAAACGGCCTGTCGAGGCTTGGGTTTGTAAGGCCCTAGAAAAAATTCCAGCATTTGATGTCGAAAGGGAAAAAGAGACATTTATGGAAGCCAAGAGAGACTTTGCTGACCCCAACACCTCAATAGCACCTGCGCAACAACCTCAGCAGCAGTCACATCCGCAAGAAGCTTAGATGGATAAAGTAAGTACACTGTCCTCCTTTTTACAGAGTTGTATGAAGCTCTTAAGAAATCAGACTTCTTTAAATGAGTTGCAGAAAATTATTGCTTCTTGCGAACCTTAGCGAAGTCCTGGTAAGGAAAAAACTATTCATAGAGTCAGAAGAACTGGCAGGGAGATGAGATTGAATGCTCAGATAGGAGAATATGACATGACTAATGTCATCTTGGATCTAGGATCAAAAGTAAATGTCTTAACTAAGCAGACATGGGAACAAATGGGAAAACCTACTCTGGAATGGTCCCCTATACAGTTGAGATTAGCCAATCAGCAGAAGATTGTGCCCCTAGGAAGACTCCCTAGCGTATCAGTAGATATTGATGGAGTCAGTACCTTAGCAGACTTTGAGGTAATTGAAATAATTGATGACAGCAACCCCTACCCAGCACTGCTAGGCATTGAATGGGAAATAGATAATGATGCAATAATCAACCTGAAGAAGAGGCAGATGACTTTCGAAGGGAAAGGACTGAGAGTCATAGTACCATTGGATCCTTCTCAAGGAGAGAGGTACATCGAGCCAGTAAGAGATGAAGACCAAGATGTTTTGGACCATATCTACAATATCACAGTTAATGAAGAATATTATGTTGATCCTATTGCCGAAGGTATCATGGATTGGCAGTGTGACAGCTCCTGCATGACGGATTCAGATGATGGCCTAGAGAATTGGCAGAATAGACTGTATGAGCTACATGGAAATCGATGTGCAAGAATTACCAAGTCTCTCAGATGGCTTAGTTCACAGACAAGAACCGTACCTGTGTTTGATGGTTTGACAGACCCAGAAGAGTTTATTGTGCAATTCTCAGAGCAGGTACTAGACTCAGAGAAAATGGAGACTCTAGATTCAGCATTCAGAGCCACAATAGCCAGATGGTGGAATGGTCACAAAAAGTACATTCATAGTTGGGAAGCATGCCAAAATTTCCTTTGCCTAAGATTCAGGGACCAACCTCAGGAGGTGCGAAGTAGGTTTAATGGTACGACCAGTTTTCAGGGACATTTGGAGCAATGCTACGAAGCATGGAAGCATGTACCTTGTGAAGAATGGGTACATAGGTTTGTGCACACCCTGGAACCTATAGCAAAGAAATGGTATGCGGAAGTCGAGCTTCACCACGGTACTGTAAGTTGGGATAGTCTTGTTGATAGTTTTGTGCTGACATTTTCTATTAATGAGGTTTGTCCTGCTTTGGACGCAGCTGTTAGGTTTATCCATACTAAAGTATTTGATGATCAAGAAATAGTAGAATACCAACCTGATTGGAAGGAACAAGAAGCCAATGCAGTAGAATGTTATAACCTCGCAATTGACGAGGATGACGATCCATGCAATATTAACATTCCTGAGTCAGAAGGACACTGCGAAGTACATGGACCAGCAGTTGAAGCACCTAAAGTGACTCAGCCCCTGAAGACGCAAACCGTAAACATTGGGTTAGAAAAAAAGCCTAAGTATGCTACCATTGGAGATTATTGGGATGAAGAAATGGTGAGCAAAGTGAACCAACTTCTCCATGAGTATTAGGACCTATTTCTGACAAAGTTCTCAGAAATAAAAGGAATCATTGAGGCGGTGGAAGACATTCTATCGTGGGTTGAAGATCGAAGCCATGTCGAAGATGGTATCAGGAAGTGTAGAATGTCCCCATTATGGCGCAGCCCGAGTTACTGCTTGTGCCGAAGAAGGAAAGATCTGTCGGAGCTTAAAATACGACCGTTGGATGAAACCAAATTTAGCGGCACTGGTACGTTCCCTGTATTAACTGCCTATATTAATGGGATCTTGACAAGCCTACCGCCGTTTGGACAAGATCTCTATCAGATTTGGTATATTCAATGCACAGTTATGATATATTTTTTTGATGGATTCTATAAGAAGACACCCACACCCGTAAAGTTTGCATTACGCAATTTCTTGAGTTTTACAATTGAGCCCATGACAGCTGATCGTGAGCTTCAGGAATTAGTGAGAGAATTTGAACAGGAGGGTCTACCAAACCTTTTCAACCATCCACCTGCACCTGAACCCCACAGAGAGACTCCCCCAGCACCGACCCAGCAAATGCAGACACACTCTACCCAAAAAAAAATTAAGCCCAAAGTTCATTCTAAGCAGAACGAAGACAGACACAAGCAATCAGGGAAAACACCGGAGGATCCCGAGATGAATCCGTCTGGCTTAGCAGTGATCCCACTTGAATAGGATGAGAACATTGCACTGCAGTGTCCACCGTATCTTCCATCGGTTCGACCAGGAGTTCAACTCCCTCGGCGGACGAAGAAGTTCACATTACGCACCCCTTCACTGCCACCGGCTGTGCAGCTGGTCGGGACAATGACAGGGAAAATAGACCGGCTCAAGTACGCCGACCAGGATACAAATGATCAGGGGAAATTTCCACAGTTCACACCTGGGACATACTTACACTCTGTCCGCTATCAGGAGACTAGAGCGACATTATTAGAAGTGCAACAGTGGGCTGCTGGCTTAGACAAAGCTGGTTTGTTGAAGATGCTCGATGTGCCCCACTTCGATCGTAGCACACAGGTAACCGTGGTGGTCAAACAATTATTGGCATTGGTGCATGATGGGTACCTATGGATTGGAAATCAGAAAATCACTATCAATGGAGAACTCATTCACTAGATTACGAGCCTACCAAAGGAAGGGCCTGACCTTAGCATTGAGTTTTTAGGGAAACATGAAAATGTGAAGCTAGCACACAGCATGAAGGAGAGCTTCAGGATGACGAAAGGGAAGTGAGGGTATCAAACCTCAGCCATTCAGCATCAAAACATTCGATTAACTGCAGAGCTCTTAGCCTGCAAGCTAATGCGGAAGTGCAGACCAACCGAAGTACCTGCCCCGATTGTCAGTATTGCTGCGAACTGTGCAGAAGGCTACATTTACAACTGGGTAGCATACATCGCTAAGGAATTTCTTGAAGATGCCCGTGACACGCAAGAAAAAGGTAGACCCTTTCACTATTCATGGTTGATCATGCTTATTTCCCTGATCGGGTGGAAAGAGCCCACCGAGGTGCAATTTATTGATGTACCTCCAAGCATGCCAGGTGCAGTGAGGTACGCATCGCTCTGGGTGTCGCAGGACAAAGCATCCTAGCGGATGACAAACACTGTGTTCACCTTTTACGCCATGAGTATCTCATATGATATTGTAAAGACCCCGCGGTTCAGTAATGAGATATTCTCTCAATATGATGGAGTGGCCACCTTTAGGGCCGACATGCACAATGTCTTCATCTAGGCCCGCGCAGATAAGAAGAAGGCATGCTGGAAGTTGCCATATGTGGTTACCAAAGAATACATCCTCACGGTAATTCAGTAGTGGCCGGCTGAATGGTTGAAGGATGTAGGAACAAAGCCCGGCATTCCAATCCCTCCATTCACCAATGTGGGCACTGGGCCTAGTCAGACGCAGCAGCAAGACCCCCCAGAGGACAGTAAAGAGCAAAGTGAGTCGTAGTAGAGTGAAAGTGACCAGGGTGGAGATGGCAGAGATGAAGGAGAAGAAGAGGAGTCGGTCAAAACTATCTCAGACCCTAATCGGCCAGATAAGCGCAAGTCACCAGAGGCCGAAGAAGTCACCAAACCTTAGTCTCGAAAGAAAATGAAAGTGTCGAAGGAAAAGAATATCGGCGAAGAGCCCACCTTGACCAGTGAGGAGCTTAATCAGGCTCTGTCAAAATCCATAGAATTTCTCACCAAGAAATGGTCAGAGTTTGCAGTCATGCATCTTGATTCCATCACTGGCATAGCAAAGTGAATCTCGGAGCTGAAGGAGTTAGCAGAAAAATCAGCGACTGGTGTTGCGGCAAGTAGTGCCCCAGTACCTGCACAGCTAGACACAAGACAATGGCCAGTTAGAGAACACCGGGGACAAGTGTCAAGTGCCGCCCTCATCATAACCGATGCAGCATCTCGTACGGAGATGAGCATGATAGTTGGAATAGATTACACTAAGATGTCCATGATGGAATTACATCTCTGTCAGTCAGCTATTGCAAAGGAAATCCAAATACGAGACCACTACTCACAAATATAGTTGGAAAATACCAAGAAGAAGAATGATAGCCTCGCAGCACAGTTGGAGGAAGCGGAGCAGAGAAAGAGCGACGCAGAACGTAAGCAGGTCACATTGGCATGAGTATTGGAGGAGGCATGTCGAAGTCTTCTTGACTTCGACATCCAAAATGAGGAATAACTAGAGCAAAGAATCACCAAACTAAAATACTACGCACAGCAGTCTCGCAGTGAAATAGTGAAGCTTAAAGCACAGCATAAGGCTCAGATTGCGGAGTTTCAACTTCGCATTATCCCAGAAATCCCACCAGAGGTCAGAGAGCAGTGCTGCGTAGACATTCAGGCCTCAACAGCAAAAATCTCAGATATCGTGGGTAGCACAGCAAAACTACTAGAGGAAAGCGTCGACGCCTGGACAACACTGCAGGAAAACCCCAAAGTACAAAAGCTGCAGGAAACCATCAAGCAGCGACAAGTAGAGTTAGACGCGGTAAAAGTGGAAATTAAGACCCTGCCCCATATGCAGAAAAAGCTCAAGGTAAAACAAAGCAAGGAACTCCAGCAAGAGATTGATTCATACAGAACAAAAGCAACACTGCTGGAAGATTCTATGTAGCCCCTTATCAATGAGGCCTTGGAATTGAGTACTGCTATGGACAGCCAGCTCAAATTTCTGAAGGAATACGACGCATTTGCACAGGAAAAGGCTAGCGAAGCGTCACTGACAGCATTGCAGGAGCTGGTGGAGAAGGAACAAGCAGCTAACAATATCATGCGTGGCCTCAACAAGCAGTTCACTATCTTCACCAGCAAATTTCTCCCACTAGACAAGCAGCTGAGTGTCCCGGTACGGGACACTGGTGAGTCTTAGGGGCCTGTTGGGGCGCGCACCTTAACGGTCCTTAGTTTTGGTAACTTCGCGGTTTTTGTGGAAGCCTGTAAACAGAGTTGTGACTCAAAATAGTCTTAGGGGTGTCTGGGTTGAGTCAAAGCCCTCTTTTTGTAATAATCCCATGGTTTTGTAATAAGTGCACTATAAATAAGCACTCTTGTAAAGAAGTCAGTTTAGGCTTTTGATGTAAGATGAATTGATGCGAAGCTAAGGCTTGTTTTTATAAGAAAGGTTAAGTCCCAGCTGTGTGCGTGGATGACCTCTATAGCTATGTGCGCAGAGGGTTTTGGGTGATTAAGAAAGATCTGTAGCTTTGAGGAATTGAAGAGATCTGCAGCTTAGTGCACAGCTTTGATGAATTGAAGGGATTTGCAACTAAGCGCGCAGATCAGAACTGTGGTTTTTGTAAATAGTTGAATAAAACACAGTTCTATGGACGTAGCCCCTAAACTGGGGGTGAACCACGTTACATCTTGTGTTGTGGTTCTATTGTGTTGTTGTTTTGTTATTTTATGCATTGATAAATATATAACTGATAAGTAAGATCACTGCTAAACACTAACTTCACTGTGAATTCCCAGTAAAGGGTTAAGCAATGCACTGTTTGTTTATCTAACCGCGAAGCTAAATAAGTGAATGTCAAAGCTCTGTATTTTATGATTATCATTTGTTAGAAGCTAAAGGTACAGTAATATCCGTCTTCTGCTTGCAGAAACCTGATTCTGCGGCACCCCATAGCTGTTTTGGGTGAGACTGCAACCTGTTTGTAGGTTGTTGCCAAAAGGGCCAACACTGTGGGTCTTTTGTTGGTGCGAAGACAAAAGTATAGAACCCGGCTCTGCCCTAAGCCCAACATTAACTGATAGAATAACAAGCACAACAATCAAACACAAGAGACAATGAACACAGTGTTTTTCCTCAGGGAAACCATAAAGGAGAAAACCCCACAACTTCCTCAGAGATAGAATCAGTACCAAAATAGAAAAGCCCAAAATAGTAAGTGATATCCCAACAGTAGTAATCTTCTTCTTGTCTAGCCCCAGTGTCTTCTCCTTCCTCAACTATGCGCTATACTTGAGTGTGGATGAGTTGTGTGTTAAATAGAGACTCCTATCCTCTATTTATACTAATCCCAGCATGACTAAAACCCTACTAGGGCCAACCTCTACTAGGAGAGTCTAATAACCCTAGTGCCCCAAAACTGTGGGGACTTTAACCCTTAGACAATCAAAGGGTTACCCACTATGACTTGACATGACTTTTTTACATAATAGCTCCTCCCGATTGAAACATTGGGGCATGACAAAATGACTCAATTACATAATAGATACATCCCGGAATAAACATCGGGTTACAAGACATAAGATACATAGATGAATACATTCTTAAGTTACAAATACATCAACAAATTTTGTTTCTTTTTAAACATATTTCGCATGTGGGATAAATATTGAGAGATCCCTCTCTGGAAAGAAACAAGCCAACTTTCTTCCTAAATCTTGGTTATGTGATGCCTTGGTGTTATCCTTTCACAACAGTGGATACATTCTGAGTCCTAACATCTTGGTGACGTTGCTGGGGAACGAGAGTTCAAATTTTTCCTAAGAGAACCACAAAGTTATTCAAGAAGACACGATTTCTGTGGGAAAACATAAGGTCTTGCATTTGAGGTCGTTTGTGCATTTTCCCTATCCAATCCACGTTGATTTTAAGAATATATTAAGAAGAAGAAATCATGGCTTCCAGGAGGGAACATACTAGAGGTAATCCTGATTCTGAAATATTATACAATGTGGAAAACCCAAAAAGTTTGATTAGGAGTAGAGGTGGTAAAGAACAAATAAATACTTCTCATACTGAAAGGTCATTTTCTCAAAATCAAGAAGAATATTTTAGCTTTCAATATTTCGAGTTGGAAACCAATTTGGAAAAGTCTCTGTTAAGGTCTAAATATGAATCTGATTTGAAACAAAGTGAAATTAATCCAGATATATTTTAGTCCTATTTGTTAGATTCATTAAGGAAAAATATCCAAAATATTGTCAAAACAAAAGAAGCTAATCCTTTGATTCAAACTTCCCAGCCTCATATTCCCAGTAGTGTCCAAAATCCTCCTATTGTTCCTAATCCCCCAAGACCTATGGAAGCTAGATTTTCTCCATTGGACTTACCTGGTGTGTTACATGACCTCCCCTACAAATATTCTCATAGAATATCCTTATTGGATGGAGAAGGGAACTTCATGGCTAAACAACATGTTGGGCCTCGAAATTGTCTTTTATAATGGTTTTATTTACATTAATTTCCAACCTATTTACCATAATTTAATACATCTATGTTCAATAAGGTTGCCTTTTACTCTGTTTTATTAATGAAAATCTAGTAAATATAAAATAAGACAAATATGTTATTTTTATGTATTAAATGTAGTATTTTGCAAATAATAGACGTTATGCACTTCATTCATCCCCTTCTTTCGGTCCTGAGTTCTAAATTAGATTTGATTGCATGTTAATTTACTGGTTTGGTTTACCCGTTTCTTCCGATCCTACATGTGCAAATTGAAACCATGAAATAATCATCAACTTTAAAGTAATAAGGTAATCATCAGCTTTAAAGAATTAGTTTAAATTTAAGATGAAATTATTAAAGTGATAATGTTTTCATGCCATATAAAGTAACACATAAAACTTATTAAAAAGTGGTAAATATTAATTGTTTGTTTAATACATTAAATCATGGCAAGGCAACTCACGTTGCATTTTAGTCATGCTCATAAAACATTTAAATTATTACTCCACCTTTCTTTAATATTATGTATGCCTTTTAACTATATCCAAAAGCAAATAATCACATAGTTTCATACATAGTGACTGTATGATATTACGATGCCTTCTTTATTCAATACAACTATTTATTATATATGTGCAAGCCATGAAGTAATGCACACATAGTGGAGGATTAACACATGCATCATGTGAGGGAAGCAATGTGGCCAACAAACTAGCACTCATTAGTCAATGTGGCCAACAAACTAGCAAAAAATCCACTCAAAATCCAGATTTATGAACAAATATTGGTTACAGGTCATCCAGACATTCATCCAGATGCCCATGCAGACCACATGTTTCTAACAAATAGTTGATTTTCGGTCTAGATTTGCGGGCAAACAGAAGCGAAATTGAAAATTATAGCACATGGGTTTTGTGCAGAATAGGCCCATTTCGGTCATCATGAGGAATTTTCTCCAAATTCATAGCCATTTGGGAGAAAATCATGGTTCTCTGAAACCAAATTTTCCAGAAATTATGGTTGGTCATTTTCTAAATTCGTGGGTAGTTTTTATAACAGTAATGAACCTCTATTTTTAGCAAGAGGTGCTCGACCTGATCTCCATTGTAATCATCTTATAAATACCTCTTTGGTTTTCAAGAGGAGGAGGAGAAAACTATTTGTAAAATTTTTCTTTAGCTTAATAAAAAGTCTTTATTTCAGTTGTTGGTGATCATTCTCATTTATTTCTTAATGATCGGTGACTGAGTAGCGTAAGAAGACAACCCCTGATTGCTAAGAAGGGCCCCTCAACAACCAGAGGCTCTATTTGTGTATATTCATCAGTTTCTTTTTATGTTTGTAGTTAAGTCATTTTGTTTATATATATATATATATATATATATATATATATATATATATAGCTATTACGTTTTCCTGCAATTTATTTCATTTCTGCAAGCAAGAAGTTTGTTTTCCTGTAGATGACACTTTGTTGTTTATTTCCTATGTTTTTATGCATTTTTTGCCTTCAGAATCCATACATCCAGCTAGTCGTCCCTCTGTTCAGACTGTATTTTCAGACTTCTGTTCATCCCTCTGTGCAAACTATTTTTCAGCCTTCTGTTAGTCCCTCTATACAGACTATTTTTCATCCTTTTGTTCACACCTTAATGCAGACCGTCGTTCAACACTTTATTCGCACTTACACAGAATTTTAATTCATTTTCAGAATTTTAGTATTTTATTTTTGCAGAAATAGTTAGTTAAGGTAGATGTTAATTTTCCAGCATTCCACCGTGTTATGTAGCTGGTTGGGATTCGAATCCACCTCTAACAATTCATATTTAGTTTTATATTAACACATAGATTAATTATTTCAGTTTTAATGATGATAAAATCCATTTATATTCAAACTATATTTTACTGTTTAAGTGAAAAATAGTTCTGGTTTGAATAGAAGCAACATAGTTTTATTTTTGTTTATGACTTAGATAGTTTATGAGTTGCTTTCATTTGTTTTCATTCCTAAACCCTTGATTAGCCTAATATTGTTTAAAATATTGTCATATAATTTGTTGAATATTAGTTTGTCTCATTTCTGAAATAGGTTCAGCATTCCATTTTCAGTTTTCATTTGAGTCCATAATCAGTCTTTCATTTTCAGTTACACATCATTTCATTGTCTTAGGCTTTGTTAGTTTCATTTCTTCAAGTTATTTCACTTTAGTAGATGTAGAGGATTAGTACTTAGTTTCAAATTCAATCTTAATAGGTTCTGTTAACACTTCATTTTTAACAGTTGATCTAACAGCCTGACAGGAGTTCGATGAGGGTCCCATTCCCTCAAACTTCATGTGAACTCTCCTTCAAAGAAGAAAACGGTAGGTGTGCTGAAGGCATTGAGTGGGACTCGAAACCGAAGGCTGAGATTGATCGGAGGTGGATCGATGGCTCCAAACCATTTCACGTGAGTGGATATGCTCGACCAAAGCCTCCTTTCCAAATTGTGAAATGTGTTAAAGGTCAAAAATATTCTACGGTCGAGATGAGATCTGAGTCAGATCTATGACCTCGATCAATTTTGCATGCCATACTTGTGTGGGTGAAGCCATGAATTCAAATTGTGAAAGAGGGATAAATGCCGCGAAGATCAACGGCTGTGATAAGAAAGGAAGAGAATTATAAATAAATCAAAGTTTTATAAAGGTGGCTTACAAGTTTAAGTTATAAAAGAAATATTTTATATTTTTATAAAAACAAAATTTGTTTTTATAAGAATATTAAACAAAATTCTTTATAAAACAAAAAGTGTTGGCCTAAAATCCCATCTCGCATAAAGCCAAATTGGGCTTACACACCAACTCGTCACTTTTGCAGCAAAATTAAACATTGATCAACGATCCAGATTAAAGCACTTTCATCCAACGGCTCAAATAAATTTCGCATTGTGAAGTTCCACGGAGAAATTAAATTTTTCAATTTGCGAAATGATGTTAAATGGTAGATAGGTTTTGATGGTCAGATTGGAAGGTGAGGAAAATCCATGGTGTACGATCATTTTGCATTGTGAACTTGCATGGGGCAAGTCAACTTTTCAGTCAGTGAAATTTGCATTGTCAGGAGAAGTATTGCTTGTTTAAAATTGCATGGATGGAAAGGAATTTTATACTGTAAGCAATTGAGCCATTGAAGCTTACACTATAGTTTATAATGGTGCAGATATTCCAAAAATTTAAATCTACAAATGAAGGATTCAGCATTAAGAACATCAACACAAACACAGTATCTGAATTAAAGCAGTAGAGCATGGTTGTTTTTTTATGGAAAATGGTTGTTTTGGTCATTATTTTAAATCAATTATTCTCGCCGAACCAAGATGATTTTTCAGAAAGTGAGAGTTATTTTTCTTCATAACACACCTATATATAATAACCTCTCTCAGGTTTTACCCAGGTGCTGCGGATTGAGAGAACCAAAGTCATCTTCAGAGAGCAAATTTCCATATTTTGAAAGCACTGTTTTAGTCAGTTATGTCAATCAATTGTTTCCAGAAAACCAGAAAGCATTTTCCAAAATTGAATTAGTTTTCTCCTAAGAATAGGATCATGTTCAATAACCTTTCTCAGTTTTTACCTAGGTCATATGGTTTAGGAGAAACAAAGTGATTTTTACACGCTATGTTTTAGGGTTTCCAAAGGATTGTTTCAAACATCACATTCAAAGAATTGTTTCAGCCAAATGGAGTTGAATTTTAGGAAATTGAGAGAGTTTTTTATTCCTCATACGCCTATGTACAAAAACCTCCTTCATATTTTACACAGGTATCACAAGTTGAGATAATTTAAAATATCTTCACAAGGTATTTTTCCAGAAATTAATAGGTTTACTGTCTGAGTCATCAGTTTCAAAATCAGATCCTGAGGATATGGAGCTAAATCAAAGGAAAAAAATACATGGGTTTTGTTGGGAACATGGGAAATTACAAAAACCTCTTTCATTTTTTGCACATCTATCACCATCTGGGATATGAAGGAGGGGATTTAAGCCTATTTTTCTAGTAGTCCGCATTTTATTTTTTGTATTATGTGAATCGTGGTGTGCAGGCCACGTCCGAAGTTTGTTAGAGGATGTCCTTCTGATTGTAACGAATTTTGATTCCCGAATCTCAGTTTAGAGAATCCAAATAGCTATAAATATACCTCTTTAAGAAGGATAAAAGGCTTTAAACCATTGTAATCCTTGCTGTGTATGTTTTTCAAGAAAGTTTTAATATAATCGCAGAGCCAAGATCAGTGTTTTTTCACACAAGGATTCCTGTGTTGTTCGCACTTATAGTCTGTTATTTCTTTCTTATGTGAATGTTGTTCTATTTTACCTTTTCCATTCTGTTTTTCTTTCATATCTGAGACTTAGGGTGTAACAGTTCGGAATTCGTACTCGCTACGCTCCGTCTGTTGTTTCAGGTATCCACCAAAAGCTTCTTCCCAAGTTAATGTAGAATTCATTTCTCACAATGATCTCCATTAATGGTTTGTTCATGTTCCTCCTTCTCACCAGACAAATATGAATGACTATAATCGAATTGCTACCTTTCCCTTGTGATGAAAACGTTTGCATTGAAGTTCTAATTATTTCTGCTGTATATCTTGACTCCATCACCCAATGATGTTGTATTTTGTTTCAACCAATTTCATAAGAAATTTATATTTTCCATTTGTATACATATATATCTGGACACTATCATACATTTAGTGAGAGATCCCTCTCAGAAGAGTAGAAGGCCAGTTCTCTCTTCAAAAGCGGTTTTGCTGTTACCCGGAGGTGGGCCTTTCCGCAACCTTGGGCTCATTTCCAATGCTAACAAACTGGTGCCGTGACCGGGGATGAGTTGAAGATCATCCCTAGTAAGAATGACAAATATTCAAAGTATAAAGGATTTCTGTGGGAAAACATAGATTCTTACATGTGAAAAAGTTTGTATCATTTGCCTTGGCGAGTCCACTGAAATATTCTGGAAGGTGACTCCACTGGGGAGACCGGTGGTCAGAAAGACAAATACGAGGAGATGTCTCAAATATTCCATGGATTTTAATAAAGGGTTTAGATCTTACTGTTGATGGTGAACAATGGTTAGACATCAAGAAGTTCATGTCTCTTTTCACCTGGCGACTCCATCTGTGAAGGATCCATTCTTCATAATGTTCTATGGCAACCCCACTATCAAAAGAGGTTGCAAAGTTTGAGGAGCTGATTCAGTTTCTCCACCATCAAGATGACTTCTCAGGCTGCAAGTTATGTTCCTATGAATCTTGCTTCCATTCCTGGTTATCCCAACAAAATACCTCTGGTAAATTGGCAAATAGATCTTCCAAGATTCAATGATGAAAAGGGTGATGATGCTGCCATCCATTTATTTAGATTTCATAAGCATATACATAAGCTAGGAATGGGATGGCATGAAGATTCTTTAATGAAACTGTTCATGTTTAGTTTAGAAGGATATGCAAGGTCTTGGTCATGGGGACTTCACTTAGTGAACCTCTCACATAGCACGTTCGATCATGGGATATTAAATAATACCCTTAATTTTGAGAGATATTGACCCAAACTCTTTTTGTTGAAACCCCCTCCAAATACTTAAAACCTCCTCCGCACCCCTTTTTATACCTCAATCCTTATAAACCACCCTACCCACGCCCACCTTAAACCCCTCATCCCCCCAATACCTGCAATATATTGGTTCGATTTTTTATAATTTTAAAACCCACAATATGAACTAACGTGATAGGATATTGGTCAACAATTGAAGCCCCCATGGTCTTGGTATGAGGGATTTCTAGTAGGGAGTTTATCCTCCCTTAGAGACTTTCATACAATATTTCATGAACATTTCAAAAGGCATTATCCTTCTTTGTTGTTATTTCAAGATTGTTGCACACACGATAGAGAGTTCATTGAAAATGTGAAAGATGAGTGCGGTGATGATCAGTATTTGGATGAAGAGGTTTTAGATATTTTACATGAATATTCATCTCAAAAAAAAAGACAAACCAATTACCATGATATTCAAGAAATTTCCCAGCAATTAGTACTATCTTCCTTGACTGAAGTTGACATAGACCAAAGCTCATATTCAACTAGTTATATCTCTCTTCCTGAAATTGATGATGATTTGCAGCATTCTTATCGCTCTCTGTGTGACCAAGAGAGAGATTGGGACTGTCAATCAAATCCTTCCTCATATTATTCAACTTCCAAATTTTTGTTACAAGAAGAGGCTTCCCATTCGCAATCAGAAAATTTCTTTTCACAACAGCAATCTCTTGAAAGTTATAATGTTTGTGTGATTGATTACATGGAATATGATAATTCTGGAAAATCTCAGTCTTGTAGTCCCTCCACATGTTCATTTTCTGAAAATGCAAGTAAAGAGAAATCAGATTTTGAAATAGTGGTTGAAGGAAGACCTCTTCATGTTGATCAAATTCAAATTTCACCTAAAGATTTACATGAATATATAAAGCTCTCTTTGCTTGAAGAAGATGATCAACCTAGTGATTTGAACGGAGATGGGTGTACTGATTTATTTTCTGGAGAATGCAATCAGCCTGTCACAATTTCTGTTAGTGAAGAAAATTTCATTGCAATCCAAGGTCAAAAGTATGAAAACATAGTGGAAACTGAACATGTTGAAGATGATTGTTTGCCATTGTGTTTTCCTTCATTTGAGTGGTTAAAAAAGGGACTTAAAGTTTATGATCACAAATAGAAATTTGATATTGTAGATGAATGTAAAAATTCCTTGGAATGGAAGATGAGAAAGAAGGGCAGTTATGCAATCAATCCCAACCTTTAGAAAAACCAGCAGTATGCTATGAAGAATTGAATAACGAAGAAGAAGATAGGGGTTCTCAAAGGATGTTTCCTTTTGTTTTTCAGATTCAGAAATTTTTTGTCAAAAAGAAATCTATTTGATCAATCCTATTGAAGAAATGAATGATGTTTATGATGAAGCATATAAATAATATGAAGTTTTAAAATCAGAAATTTTAGATGAAGTTGTGGAGGTCTTTCCTGGAAATCGTCACGTGTTTTTCTTGCATGGTTCTTTTGAAGATCAGTTTGACAACATGCAAAGGAATTTATAGTTGGGACAGGCTTCTCATGGTAAGAAAATGACATAATTTTTTTAAGGTTGTCATGTTTTTTATGATCCAGTGGCAGAGTACATGGAGAATCTTGGCAGTGGTAAGGGTTAGTTATATCTCTACTGTAAAGATCCATTTCTTTATTATAACTTTGTGCCATTAGGTCCTTCAGTTCTATTTTTTATCAAGCATGAAGAAAAAGTTGGTTTATGGGATCATTTGCTTGAGTGGCTTCATTGGAAGTCAGAAGTTACTTGACTGAGCATTGATACTTAGTAAGTAGGGTAGGTAAATAAAGATGAATAAGCTCAACAAGGCGAGCATTCCATTCAGCAGCTTTTAGTTTGTTTTCAGTTTCAGTTTTAATTTTAGTTTCGGTTTTAAAGTTTAGATGTGCAGTTACAATTGTCTTCATTTTTTAGAATGTGGACAACCGACAGGTGACAAGTTGAAAGAGTGGGATTTGTTTGCATAATGGTTTCAGTTGGTGGTTCAATTCAGAACAGGTTGAGGATTTCAAAGAAAAATTGAAGACAACCCAATGGTTTCGGCACTTGGTCTACGGGGGTTCTTTTCCACCTCACTGGGATGATACCATCCCTCGTGGAGCCATTTTTAACTCTCCATTTTTAAAAGTTGATCTAACAGCCTGACAGGAGTTTGCTAAGGGTCCCATTCCCTCGAACTTCATGTGAACACCCCTTCAAAGAAGAAAATGGTAGGTGTGCTAAAGGCATTGAGTGGGACTCAAAACTAAAGGATGAGACTGATCAAAGGTGGATCGATGGCTCCAAACCATTTCACATGAGCAGACATGCTCGACCAAATCCTCCTTTCCAAATTTCAAAATGTGTTAAAGTTCAAAAATATTCTATGGTCAAGATGAGATCTGAGTCAGATCTATGGCCTCGATCAATTTCACATGCCATACTTGTGTGGGTGAAGCCACGACTTCAAATTGTGAAAGCGGGATAGAGGTCGTGCAGATCAACGGCTGCGATAAGAAAGGAAGAGAATTATAAATAAATCAAAGTTTTATAAAGGTGGCTTACAAGTTTAAGTTATAAAAGAAATATTTTATATTTTTATAAAAACAAAATTTGTTTTTATTAGAATATTAAACAAAATTATTTATAAAAAAAAAAAGTGTTGGCCTAAAATCCCATCTCGCATAAAGTAAAATTGGGCTCGCACACCAACCCATCACTTTTGCAGCAAAACTAAACATTGATCAATGATCCATATTAAAGCACTTTCATCCAACGACTCAAATAAATTTCGCATTGTGAAGTTGCACGGAGAAATTAAATTTTTCAATTTGTGAAATGATGTTAAATGGTAGATAGGTTTTGACGGTCAAATTGGAAGGTGAGGAAAATCCACAGTGTACGATCATTTCACATTGTGAACTTGCATGGGGTAAGTCAACTTTTTAGTCAGCGAAATTTGCATTGTCGGGAGAAGTATTGCATGGATGGAAAGGAATTTTATGCTGTAAGCAATTGAACCATTGAAGCTTACACTACAGTTTATAATGGTGCAGATATTCCATAAATTTGAATCTACAAATGAAGGATTCAGCATTAAGAACATCCACACAAACACAGTATCTAAATTAAAGCAGTAGAGCATGGTTTTTTTTTAATGGAAAATGGTTGTTTTGGTCATTATTTTAAATCAATTGTTCCCACCGAACCAAGATAATTTTCCAGAAAATGAGAGAGTTTTTTCTTCATAACAAAATCATATACAATAACCTCTCTCATGTTTTACCCAAGTGCTTCGGATTGAGAGAGCCAAAGTCATCTTCAGAGCGAAAATTTCCAGATTTTGAAAGGACTGTTTTAGTCAGTTATTTCAATCAATTGTTTCTGGAAAACCAGATAGAATTTTCCAAAATTGAATGAGGTTTCTCCTAATAATAGGATCATGTTCAGTAACCTCTCTCAGTTTTACCCAGATCATATGGTTTAGTAGAAACAAAGTGATTTTTACAGGCTATGTTTTAGGGTTTCCAAAGGACTGTTTCAGACATCACATTCAAAGAATTGTTTCAGCTAAATCGAGTTGAATTTTAGGAAACTGAAAGAGGTTTTTATTCCTCAGAGGCCTATATACAAAAACCTCCTTCATATTTTACACAGGTACCATAGGTTGAGATAATTTAAAATATCTTCACAGGGTATTTTTCCAGAAATTAACAAGTTTACTATCTGAGTCATCAGTTTCAAAATCCGATCTTGAGGAGCTTGAGCTGAATCAAAGGAAACAAAGACATGTGTTTTGTTGGGAACATGGGAAATTACAAAAACCTCTTTCATGTTTTGCACAGCTATCACCATCTGGGATATGCAGGAGGGGATTTAAGCCTATTTTTCTAGTAGTTCGCATTTTATTTTTTGTCTTATGTGAATCATGGTGTGCAGTCCACGTCTGGAGTTTGTTAGAGGATGTCCTTCTGATTGTAACAAATTTTGATTCCTGAATGTCAGTTTAGAGAATCCAAATAGCTATAAATATACCTCCTGAACAAGGAGAAAAGGGTTGAAACCATTGTAATATTTGCTGTGTATGTTTTTCAAGAAAGTTTTAATGTAATCGCAGAGCCGAGATTGGTGTTTTTTCACACAAGGATTCCTGTGTTGTTCGCACTTATAGTCTGTTATTTCTTTCTTATGTGAATTTTGTTCTAGTTTACCTTTTCCATTCTGTTTTTCTTTCATATCTGAGACTTAGGGTATAACAGTTCGGAATTTGTACTCGCTATGCTCCGTCTGTTCTTTCAGGTATCCACCAAAATCTTCTTCCCAAGTTAATGTAGAATTCATTTCTCACAATGATCTACATTAATGGTTTGTTCATGTTCCTCCTTCTCACCAGACAAATATGAATGATTGTAATCGAATGGCTACCTTTCCCTTGTGATGAAAACATTTGCATTGAAGTTCTGATTATTTCTGTTGTATATCTTGACTCCATCACCCAATGATGTTGTATTTTGTTTCAACCAATTTCATAAGCAATTTATAGTTTCCATTTGTATACATATATATCTGACCACTGTCATACATTTAGTGAGAGATCCCTCTCGGAAGAGTAGAAGGCCATTTCTCTCTTCAGAAGCGATTTTGCAGTTACCCGGAGGTGGGCCTTTCTGCAACCTTGCATTCTTAGATAGGCATTTACTTATGCATACATGGAATAGTCTCCAATTCATAACATAGATCAAGTAATTTGCTGCAAGTAGTTAGTTTTGCTTTCATTGGTTAAAATCACTTTTCGACCAAGCGACTTCTTTCTAGATTAGTATCTGTAATTTCCTTCCATAGAATAGATTAGCATAGCATTAGACAAGTTTGAATCTCAGCTCTTAATCAGTTTCCTGCCTTTATAGAAGACATTAGATTAGATTTGAAATTATAGTCCCTTTTCAAGTTCTTAGTTAATTTCCTGTTTTCATAGATAGATTAAAATTCTTGTATTTGAATTATGAAAGTCATGCATGTAGATTAAAATCATATAGTTGCATGTTAGTGCATTTTCATCTCTAGTTAGCTTAGTTTAGTTCAAGTCTTCAATCCTGTACATATAGTGTTTGCATCTCACAAGCTCCCTTCCCAAGTTGACAATTAAGTGTTGAATTAGATAGTGCATATTTTACCCAACACAACACATGGATAGATTTGATGACTTTATTGATCTAGAAGAATTTGACTATGATGATTCCAAGATGAGGTTATTTTCACAAAGTCTATATGGAGAGGCAAAGAGGTGGTTTAAGGATTTACCTGCAAGATATATACCTACCTTTGAAGGTTTCCAAACACTATTTTTGGATAGATGGGAATAAAAGAAGAGTCCCTTACAAGTTTTGTCTCAGTATAATAATATAAAGAAGGGAAACTTTGAGTCTATACATGAGTTTTCTAGTAGATTCATGAGGGTGTATAATTCAATTCCAACAGACATTAAACCCCTCGTAGGAGCTGCTAAACTACACTATGCATATTCCTTTGACATTGGCTTTACCATATTATTAAGCGAAATAAAATCTTCTAACCTTCCATCCATGTTCAAAGATGATTTGGAGGTAGAATCCAATTTGATGGCATCTAGGAAAATGAAATAGAGAGTAGAAGTGAATAGAAGGAAAATGAGAGAATAAAATTAGCCTTCTAATTCTTCTTCTTCTAATGATGCCAAGTTTGACATGATGATGAAGACAACAAAGAGGTTAATGTATAGTTTGGAAGTAGATAACATCCCACTTAACAAAGAACAACCTGAACCCCAAATAAGAAATCCAAACTTCAGAAGACCTCTTCCTCCCCCTCAGATCAGGAAGAGAGACAAAAGAAATCCTGAAGATAAGTAGATAAGACCACCATTCCCTGAAAATTATGTTGATGAAGAGGAAAAAAATGACCCAATGGACAATCAAATACACCATTTTTATGAGCTGGATTCTGATATTTATCTCACTGAAGAAGACCACAATTTGTTTTCTCAAGAGGATGACTGTAATACTTTTGAGGTAGAGTCAGAACAGTATCAGACGGGTTATCAAAATTCCATTGATGATTTCCAAAAGAAATTAAAGTTGATAAGTAGAGATGTAGTCATCAATAAAGGAAGGCCTGATTCAAATCATCCTTCCAATAGTCATCCAATTACAAAAAAACAAATAGAAAAGTAAAAAGATAAACAAAAAGAAAATGTTGTACATAAAGTTTCAATTAATAAAGGAGAATGGGTGAAAATGTGAAGTTGGGAAAAAATTTTATGACAATGGAGTGAAAAAAAAGAGGGCACACAGATGAGCACACACAAAAACGTCAACCTCAAACTCTAGGCCGAGAGTTTGTGAGAGTTCAAAGTCAGGACCAAGATTTTAACAAAACTCTAGGCCAGGATTTTGAACCAATCACCGCGCTGTATTTTAAAAAAAAACTCTCGGATGAGAATTTGAACTAAACTCGTAGCCGAGAGTTTGGAATATATTTTTTCGACTGAGAGTTCATGGTCAACAAAACCTGCGAAAATATCTTGCATCTTTCTAGAACCTGCAACTTCAGCAAGCCCAAACCCCTGCAAATTTTAAATATTATTTGTCGGAATTGGTAGAAATGGATTTGTCTCTGAATCTAGTTTCTAATGATATAATAATTGTTTCATTTTGATTTGAATTTCTATTTATTAATAATTTTTTTCGAAACCTTATCCCTTAAAATTTTTATTACTCTGAAAAATCACCTGAAATGAAAATTTGATATCATAACAAAGACAACACAAAAAAAATGAAATCTTCATAGGGATCATAATTTCCTTTTCCTCTTCAAAAGGGTACTTTTATTTTTTCCAATAAGAGTCACACTAAAAATAAAATTGAAGCTCACCAACGTGTGTCGATAATGCACCATTTTTTGAACTTATGATGTTTCAATAAATAATAATAAATAGTTCCCAAGCCCAAAAACTTCAAAATATAGTCCATGCACAATTGCAATGTGTGTATATTATGATCATACATTGTTTTACATAAAATGAATAACCATCTCTCAAAAAACTAGTGCTCATGCTGGTCACTCATTATCCATACCTAAAATTTTCAAGTATATGTCATTGGTGAGCACCAATTTGTCCCATGATATGTCCTTAAAAAAAAATTAAAACAAATACGAGTAGAAAGCTAATTCAATTCTCTAAAACATTTTTGTTTACTTCAAGTTGAAATTTCTAAGGGAGATATGGGTTTGAAGAGGTCGAAGTTGAAAAACATAAAATTTAGCAGTTTTGTTTGTAAAAAACAAGCCAAAAGTGTTACCCAACTTCGCGTTTTCACCCAAATGTAAAAACAAGTTAGACAACCAGTACTAGTTGATGTTGATAGATAAGTTTCATCTTTCAATATACAATCCAAACTGTCTAAAATAAATATTTCCATCCCATTTAATGAGTTGTTGAGGAATAATGAGTACAGAGAGAAAATAACCAGGATGGTAAAAAATGAAGGTGATTGTCAACCAGATAACCTAGAGCTAACAGATGATGCTACCACTATAGTCCTTGGCCCCAGAATTAAAGATATAGATGAGGAAAATGTCCCACACTTCTATGTAAGCTTGAATATTCATGACATGATTTTACACAATGTTATGCTATATTCTAGTGCATCTCATAATTTAATGCAAAGGGTAGTGGTGGAGAGTTTAGGATTGGAAATTACAAGGCCTTATAAAGACCTGTATTCTTTTGATTCTAGAAAGGTAAGATATATGGAGTTGATCAAAGACATGGTGGTAACTCTTGCATAGATTCTATCCAATAGTATTGTCATGGACGTAGTAATGGAAAACATCCCTCCCAAATTTAGTATGCTATTGTCAAAATCATGTGCTTCAAAACTAAAGGGAACATTACATATGGACATGTCTTAAGCAACCATTATTTTGTTTGGAGGTCACATGAGATTGTATAGAGAAAAAAGGTTAGTATCCAAGAGAAACCTGATAACCATCTCATATATGTTGTAGATATTGATTTGGGTTCCTCCATATTTTTCAATGACTCTCATGCTGATCCAGAAATACCGATAGTGGTGGAAGTAAAAGAGGACAACGAGTTTTCCAAAAGACAGGAAGTATTAGAGAAAAAACATAATGAAGAGGGATTGTGGGCAATGTGTTTTGATGGGTCCATCAGTAAAGAAGGAGCTGGTGTTAGTGTATGGATAATTTATCCAAATAGGGATTTCTAGTTTACTCTTTTAAGTTGAATTTTGAGTGTACAAATAATGTATCAAACTATGAGGCTCTTTGAAATATTTGAAAGCTAAAAGAATAGATGTTTTTGGGGATTTTGAGCTAGTAGTGAATCAAGTGAATTACAGTTACCAAACCAAACATCCCAGGATGAGGGAATATAGAAATGAAGTGTGGGGTATGTTGGGGAATTTCTTTATAGAATAAAAAGTTAGAGTGATTCCTAGAAGAGAAAATCAAGTAGCTGATTCATTGGCTACTACTGCTGAAAATTTCAAAGTTCCCATCTATTCAAAGAAAAAAAATAAAACAGAAGTTGTAAATAGACCTTCCATTCTTGACAAATCTAAATACTGGAAAGTATTTGAATATGATTTACAAATTAAAATATTTTTGGAATTGTCAGGTGAGTTTGTAGATACATAGATAGACACAGAGAACGAAGATTCAGAAAACTTCCAAGAAAATGTACAAGTTGTAGAAGAACACGTTGAACAGAAAATTTAAAAGATATGAGTGAAGGAAAATATATAATTCAACTAAAAAGAAATTACATTCCAAAGTTTCTTATTCCTCTAGAGAATCTATTTGATCAAAACGATGTTGCTAAAGATTCGAAAGTTCAGCCCACTGAAAATGGCATTGAAGATCAAAATGTTGGGATTGGACATTGACCCAAGATTGTAAAGTTGTCAAGAATCTTGCATGTAAAAGAAAAAGAATAATATATAAACCTAATGAAGAAATTTATTGATGGGTTTGCTTGGATTTATGAATACTTGAAAGAGTATGATACCTCCATCATACAACATACCATTCCTATCAAAACTTGGAAAAAACCATTTAGACATAAATTGAGAAGAATAAATCCTATGTTGTTACCCTTGATTGAAAAAGATGTGAGAAAGTTTTTTAATGCAAAAATAATTGTGACTCTCATATTTTCCAAATGGGTAGCTAACTTAGTACTTGTAAGAAAGAAGAATGGGAAATCAGACTATGTGTTGATTTCAGAAATTTAAATAAAGTATAATTTAAAGACAATTATCCTTTTCCCAAGATGGATCACATTTTACAGAAAGTAGTAGGAAATGAAAGAATTTCCACCATGGATGGATTTTCTGGGTACAACCAGATAAAGGTCCTTCCTGAAGAACAAGAAAAGACTACTTTTACTACACCTTGGGGTACTTTCATGTATTCCAAGATGTATTTTGGGTTAATGAATGTAGGAGATACTTCCCATAGATCCATGGACATAGATTTTGTTGAGGAGAAGGATAAGTTTGTGGTAATTTATATGGATGACATTATAGTGTATTCTAAGTCTAACAGGGACCATCTGAAACATTTGGAAAATATATTTTTAAAGTGCAGAAGGTATGGCATCTTCAACAACCCTAGAAAGTCAAAATTTTATATGAAAGAGGAGAAAATGTTGGGTCACATCATTTCTAAGGATGGGATTAGAATTGATCCAGACGGAGTAAATGCCATTTTGAAAGTGGAAGAACCCAGGAGTAAAAAGGAAGTACAATCATTCATTGGATAGGTAAATTTCTTCAGAAGGTTTATCCTTGGTTTTGTAGAGATATTGAGGAATGTCACAAACATGTTGAAGAAGGATAATTAAATAAAATGGATTGTGAATGCCAGAAAATATTTTAAGGATATTAAGAAAGAAATCATTGAAGCCCCAGTTTTAGTGAGTCCCTATTTTTCTAAATATTTTCTTGTTTTCTCATATGCATCTGAAGATATAATTGTTGGAGACTTGCTACAGAAAAATAATCAAAATGTTGAACAACCTATTTATTTCTTTAAGAAGGTGCTGAGAGATGGGGGATTAAAGTATGATATTATGGAGAAACATGCTTATTCCTTGGTAAAATATTTGAAGGATTTCAGGGTATACATTTTACATTCCCACATCATAGTGTTTGTTCCCAGTAATATAGTGAAGAATATCCTTACTCAACCTAACACAAAGGGAACGAGAGCTAAGTGGAATTCTATTCTGTTGGAATATGATCTGAAAATAAAGCCCACAAAATTGGTGAAAGGGCAGGGACTTTATAAACTTATCATAGATTCAAATTGTGAATATTTACAATTAAATTTCTTGTCCAAACATTCTAATCAGATTGATTCAGGATTACATGTGCTAGCAGATTTTTCTTTATCCCCATGGTACATTGACATTATTTATGATTTACAAAAATTATAGGATCCTCCAGGATTGAGCAAAACCAGGTCCAGGTCAGCAAAATATAAAGCAACAAAGTTTTATATTATGAATCAGTAATTTTATTGGAAAGATCCAGGTGCGATTTTTTTGAATTGCTTGCTGGAGAATGAAGCTCAACAAACCATGATAGAATTCATCAAGGTGTTTATGGAGTACATCATTTCTAGAAAGCGTCTCCCAACAAGATTTTGAGGGTTGGTTTCTATTTTCCTTCCATGTTCTCTAATATTTATAAAGAAATCACCACTTGTCATCGATGTCAGATATTTGATGGAAAAAGAAAATTAGTGCCCTTAGCACTCAATCCCATTTCAGTTGAGGCACATTTTCAACAATGGGGGTTAGATTTCATTGGATAGATTAACCCAAACTATTTTGGTCATCAAATATGGATTTTAACTGCAACCGATTATTTCACAAAATCGATTGAGGCTATACCAACTAGGAGAGCCACTGATTCTGTCATCATGAATTTCTTAGAAAATAATATTCGGTCAAGGTTTGGGTGTTCTACAAGGATTGTAACTAACAATGCACCTGCTTTTAAATTAAAAAAAGATGATCATTTTTTTCCATAACTACCATATCAATTTGAATCACTCCACTGCATACTATCCTCGGGGGAATGGGCTTGCAAAATGTTCCAATAAGAGCTTAGTGAAGATAATCAAAAGGTTGTTGGAGGAGAATAAAAGAGCTTGGCACAAAAAATTAAATTATTCTTTGTGGGAAGACATGATAAGTACTAAAAGGGAAAATTGGGATGTCACATTTTCAGCTAGTTTATGGAGCAGAGGTGGTTTTTCTAGCATCTTCAGGTATTCCAGTCATGAATTCGTTGTAGGCACAAGAGGAGGAACCAAAACATATGCAGAGGAGGATTGATCATATTATAGAGTTGAATGAAATGAGGGATAAGGCTTATGAAAAGGTATAGGTACATGAAGAGAAGATGAAAAATATTTTTCATAGGAGGTTGAATGAAGAGCAATTTCATATTGATTACTTGGTTTTAAAGTTGGATGCACCTAAGGAGGAAAAACATGGAAAATTTGATCACATGTGGAAAGGACAATATATTATTGCAACTTTTAGGGGAGACAATTCATTTATCTTACAACATCAGGATCAAGTTCAACTAAAAGGGGTCCCTATCAATGCAAGGTTTTGAAACATTACTTGTCCTAAGGTGGAAGGTGATTTTGGTATTTTAGTTGTACATATTTATATAATTTGAAGAAATCAGTACAGATGGCAAGCTGAAAGACTTGAAGCTTGGAGAAAAGGCCCTAAGATCTTGAGGGGTTTCCTTTTTCTTTTATTTTACATACAAAAAAAAGAAAAAAATAATTTTTGAGTTTGTACAGAAGAATAAAATAGGCATTGGTCTACAAGTTGTTTGCTACATCATGGGGAGGATAGTATCCCCAATTGGAGCCAGTTTTTAGCACCATTTCTACTTAGCAGTTGGAGAGGGACATACATTAGAATAATTAAGGTACGGTGTGGAATGTTTCATAATATGAACAAAGGTATGTCATAAGGTGCTTAGAGAATGGTAAAGGGGGTTATTTCTAAAGTTTAAATCATGGTTTAAGATTTAGAAATAATTTTAAATCAAATATGCACACCTATGCTATCATGTGATATGTTTTAATGGCATATATCTGTGGACAGGGAGATCTATGATTGTCAATCAATTTTCTAGCTAGAGATGTGGGAAGCTAGTGGAATGATGTAAAGGGGAGAAAAGATCATCAATCAAGAAAAAAGGTAATGTAGATCTATGACTAATAATGATTCTGCTGGTGGAACTAGTGCGGAAGAGTAAACTTTTCCAATCAATGGAAAATATTACACACTACACATATCAATGATGGACATAAAAAGGAGAAAGTGATATACGGTCCATAAATATTCCGTTGGGTGAACATGCACGAAAAAATTTAAGTTGGAAATCAACAGAAAGAGTTATACCCCACACAAATCAACGGTGAAGATCAATGCATGATCAATATCAGCGATAGTGGATCATTCTATCGATATAGGTTACACAGATTAATGAGATGTTGAAATCATTGGAATGTATTAAAGGGCACGCATGATCGAGGGTTGAGATTCATTGATGGTGAGATATAGGATGAAGGGATATTCCTCTACTGCAATATGCCTGAAGAAAATTCTACTGGGCCTCAGCAGAATTGGTTAAATGGTAACAATAATCAAAGTATGAGATTGAATATGATTAATATCTATGATGGAGATTGATTCTGTTGGTTAAAGGGGCATGCATTTTGAACAATTGGAACTGAGCAAAATATGTGAAGGTCAAAATTGATCGACGGTTTAGATTTATGGAGAGTGAGATCAAGGGTTAGTTTCCAATCCGATGATAAAAGAAGAAGGTCATTTATATTTTGGATGGATGATAGTAAATCAAGGGCAGGATTTATGGTGGTGAACAAAGCGATGATGGATCTATGGTTATGGAGGGATTCGATGCCGAGAAGTGCAGGGAGGTTAAAGATAAATAGGGCAGCAGAATTAAAAATGTGAATCTAGAAAACGATCAAGATAAATGACTTGAGATAAAATAAATTATTAGAGAAATAATGCAACTTAGTACCATGATCATATAAGGCACTTCATCCGCTTCCATGCAATGTTCTATGGTCTAAACTTAAGGATATTGATCATTTACTAATAGTTGAGGTGCTCCCAATTGATCATTCTGACAGTTGAGGCGCTCCAGGTTGACCATTCTGAAAAAAATAGGCACCCTCATTGATGACATTCAACCATCATTCACTCCCCCATCCCCATAATTAGGCATTTTGTTTGTCCTTAGGCAGTAGTGCATGATTATGGTCATTTTTTGCCTTCCTTGGGCATTTATTGCCTCCTTGAGCCACTCCCACTCACTAATGTGCTACCCCATGAATACCATGTCTCCATTTATGTTCCAACATGACTCAACCTATTTCACACATGCATTCATTACCATTTTGGATGATTAGGAAAATTATTGGTCCACCTCGAGGGGTTTGAGGGTCAAATCATGAGCTGACACTTGTATGCATCCATATGGCATCCAAGGAATCACAATTTTTACCTATCGTAATATATATATGATCCATACATAGTTACATGTTATACAGTCATAATAATATATGTTATTGATTTCATGTGTGTATTCTATTTTCACTCTTTCAGCTATTTTTCCCATATTTTGTATAGCTCTTTGAGACATACCAAGACTCCTTCCCCAAGTTCAAATTGTTGGTGATTTATATCAAGAAATGTGGCATAGAGAAGAAGTATCATTAGCTCATATTTTCCATAGTTTATAAGCTAGGGACATAGTATTTAGTGTTTGTAAGCACATTCCACTCTAGTAAGCTCACAGCTCGAAACTAGTGCATGCCTTCACTAGCTAACTTCATGGAGTCACCAAATCAAGAGAAAGACAAGCTAGTGAAAATGGTCACCCTCAAATCTAGTAAAGATCAAGATCTTTCTGTAGGAGTTTTGAACCCATCCAAAGGCAAGAAGAAAACCAAGGATTTGAGGCAAAAATATGTTGATGTATTTGTAACTTCAGAATGTATTCATCTATGTATCTTATGTATTGTAACTTGATGTTTATTCTGGGATGTATCTATAATGTAATTGAGTCATGTTGTCATGCCCCAATGTTCTGATCGGGAGGATCAATAATGTAAACAAGTCATGTCAAGTCATTGTGGGTAACCCTCTGATTGTCTAAGGGTTAAATTCCCTACAGTTCCGGGGCAATAGGGTTATTAGACTCTCCTAGTAGAGGTCGGCCCTGGTATGCTTTTAGTCATGTCGGGATTAGTATAAATAGAGAATTGGAGTCTCTATTTATCACACACACACATACACACTCAAGTGTAGTGCATAGTTGAGGAAGGAGAAGACACTGGGGCTAGACAAGAAGAAGATTACTGTTGTCAGGAGATCACTTATTTTTTTGGGCTTTTACTGTTTTGGTGCTGATTCTATCTCTGAGGAAGTTGCAGGGTTTTCTCCATTTATGGTTTCCCCAAGAAAAAACATTGTGTTCATTGTCTCTTGTGTTTGATTGTTGTACTTGTTAATCTCTCAGTTAAAGATCCTAATAATGCTACCTTAATGTTGAAAAACTAACATGGTGTCAGAGCTAACTTGAGAAGAAGACACTGTGCAGCTGCGGGAACTACGGCTTCCTAGTTTGTGGATCTTCCTCCATAGATTTTCAGCAAAAGTAAGGTGGAATAAATCTCCTCCTTAGGGCGCATCTTTTTGTCGAAGCAGAATCCAATTCTGAGGTTTTTCAGTTTTGGACCCGATACTGCTGCCAGAAATTAGGGATTTTCATAGAAGAGGAATTTTTTAGTGAGCCCAGGCCTGGATTTATCTCCTCCCCAAAATCAAAGTTAGGGAAAAATTTCAAGACATTTGGGTGGATAGATCTTCGGAAAAGCAAAACCCTAATTTTCTCCTGAACCAGCTCTGCAGGATTTCAGCTCAAGTTTCAGATCCGACATCTTGACCTGGTAAGATCTAAAATATTTTGTATTTCCATTTGAGGTATCATTTAAGATGTCTCATCATACCAAGCTTGATGAAAATATTTAGGGAGCTGATAACATCCGAGCCTGGAAGTATAGGATCTCCTTGGTCCTGGAAGAGAATGAGTTAGACTCCTACATCCATGAGGAGGTTCCAGTTCTAGAGGGAGATGAGGAAAAGGCATTACATAAGAAGATTATGGTTATGGTGAAAAGGATCATTGTTGATTCTATCAAGGATCACCTTATACCTTAGGTGTCCTATCTCAAGACACCTAAAGCTATGTTTGATTCCCTAACCAAGTTGTTTGAAGGGAAGAACATAAACCGGAAGATGACTCTGAGGAATCAACTGAAGAATGTGAAGATTTAGAATGTAGAGACTATCCAGTCCTACTTCACAAGGGTTTCTCAAATAAAGGAAAAATTTGAAGCTATAGATGAAGAAGTGGAGAATGCATAGATTGTGATGACAACACCGAATGGCCTTCCTAGGTCATGGGATTCTTTCATCCAAGGAATCTGTGCTAGAAAGAAGTTAGTCAAATTCAGAAGACTATGGGAAGAATGTTCTCAAGAAGAAGCATAGATAGCAGCTTGAGAAGAGAAGATGGGAAGTGAAGATCAAGCTCTCACAGTTCACTCTCAGAAAGGCAGAAGAAAACCTCATCACTTAAAAGGTAAGAATCCTCATGATAGAGATAACAATAGAAAGGACCCATCTAGATTAAGATGTTATACATGTGATGAAATAGGACACTTTGAAAAATGTTGTCCTAAGAACAAGGTCCACTCTCATAAGAAGAAGGGGAAGAAAAGAAGACATCATGCTCATGCTGCAGAGGATGATGAACCATCCAAGAAAAGAACCAAATATGAAAGTGAAGATTCTTCAAGCAAGGATGAATATGTTTTGATTTTTGCTCTCACAAGTAACATTACTCATGGTATTGATGATTGGATTATAGACAGTGGAGCTTCCAAACATATGACTAGATTCAAGGAATCCTTTGTAATACTGACAGAACATGAATCACCTCACAAGGTGAAACTAGGAGATGACTACCAATATCCAATAAAAGGTAGTGGGGAATATTCCTATAAACTAGACTCTGGAAAGTCTCTAACAATGAAAGAAGTATTGTTTGTGCCAAGACTCAAGAATAACCTTCTCTCCATATCAGCATTGGATGCAAAAGGAATGAGGGTTGCATTCATAGATAGTCAAGTCATCATGTGGCCAAGAGGTAAGACTATCGATGATGCAGTGATGATTGGAGAACAAGAAGGAGGTTTGTACAAATTGAAGGGCCATCCAGAACAAGCCTTGATCCATGACACAATAGATCCAAATGAGCTTTGGCATAGAAGGCTTGCACACATGCATTACAGAGCACTGCCTATTACAAGCAAAGCTATTGAAGGTCTTCCAGAATTCCAAGAAAAACATGATGGGATCTGCAAAGGATGTGCAAAAGGAAAGAATACAAAGAAGACATTTCCTAGCAGTGAAAACAAAGCCAAAGGAATCCTAGAAATCATCCACTCCGATGTATGCGGTCCTATGTCATCAAACTCACTAAGCAAGTATGCATACTATGTTTCTTTTATTGATGATTTTTCTAGGAAGACATGGGTTTACTTCATGAAGAACAAAGATGGAGTATTCAGCAAATTCAAGGAATTCAAAGCCTTAATCAAGAACCACACTGAAAAGAAGATCAATAATTTTCGATCAGATAATGGCGGAGAATTCACTTCGAATGAATTCAAAGAGCTATACAAAGAATCATGGATTAAGAGGGAGTTGTCCACTCCTTATAATCCACAACAGAATGGGATTGCGGAATGGAAGAACAGAATTATCATGGAAGCTACAAGAGCTATGCTTCATGATCAAGACCTTCCTATGCATATTTGGGTGGAAACTTCTAGAACAACGGTGTATGTACATAACCGTACTCCACATAGAGTACTCGAGAACAAGACTCCTGAAGAAGTCTTCTCCGACAAGAAACCAGAAGTCATCCATCTCAGAATATTCGGCTATCCTATGTACATACACACTCCAAAAGAGAAGAGAAAAAAATTAGATCCTTCAGGAAAGAAGGGTATATTTGTGGGATACTCTGAAAGCTCAAAGGCTTACTGGAAAATATTTTCCAGGGTACAATAAGATTGACATCAACAGGGATGTGACATTTTATGAAGACACAGCTTACAACAAATCTAGAAAGAGACCTGCTGAAGAACTTGAAGAAGAAGAAGTAGAAGCACCCAGAATTCATGATACAATCATGAACGAAGAAGCTCAAGAAGAAGATCGAGAATTTGAAGAACCACAAAGACCTATAGATCCACCTCTGGAGAAGAATCCTCATAAGAGGAAACCTGCTTGGGTACGAGAACTTATCCAAGGTGTAGAAAGATATGGGGCTCCAGAAGAGAATCACAGAGAAAGAAAGAGAACCAGATCCTGCTCCGGGTATGTAGCTTTACTATGTGATTTCATTGATAAAGAACCTTCCAGTTATGAAGAAGTGGAAGAAAGGAAAGAATGGAAGGATGCTATGATCGAAGAATACCAATCGATCATGAAGAATGATGTTTGGGATGTTGTCCCAAGACCAGAAGGGAAGTCAGTTGTAACTTCCAAATGGATCTACAAGATCAAGCATGTTGCAGATGGTAGCATTGAAAAATATAAAGCAAGATTTGTGGAACGGGGTTTCTCTCAGAAAGAAGGAATAGATTATGAAGAAACATTTGCACATGTAGCCAGATACACTTCCATTAGATCAATACTTGCTCTGGTTGCAGTGATGAAATGGAAGATACACCAAATGGATGTCAAGACTGCTTTCTTGAATGGTGTAGTAGAAGAGGAAATGTATGTAGAACAACCAATAAATTTTGAGACACATGACAGAGAGTCTCATGTATGAAAATTGAAGAAATCCCTGTATGGTTTGAAACAGGCACCCAGGACCTGGTACGACAAAATTGACAGCTTTCTATCTAGTTTGGGCTTTACCAAGAGTAAAGTAGATTCCAACATTTACTACATTGTTGAAGATGGCAACCTAGTGATGCTTCTACTATATGTAAATGATCTATTTTTAACAGTTACGGATGGATTGATTGTTGATACGAAGAGAAAGCGTGTTGATGAGTTCGAAATGAAGGACTTGGGGATGATGCATTACTTTCTAGGTATGGAGGTGTGGCAGAGTACAGATGGAATCTTCCTTGGACAAGGGAAGTATGCAGTAGAGATCCTGAAGAGGTTTAGGATGATGGACTACAAGGCTATGGCCACACCTATGGCATCAAACCTGAATCTATTGAGTGATGCTTCATTAGAGTCGGTTGATGCTACAATGTATCATCAGATGATTGGGTCATTGATGTACCTGACAAACATGAGACCGGACATTTGCTTTGCTGTGAACACCTTGAGCCAATTCTTGACAAATCTGAGAAATGTTCACTTGATTGCTGCAAAGCATATTCTAAGGTACCTAAGTGATATAGTTGATTATGGGCTCAAGTACGATGTGAATCAGAAGATTAACTTGGAGGGTTATGTTGATTTAGATTGGGCAGTCAATGCCATCGATAGGAAGAGCACTTCAGGGTGTTGCTTCAGTATGGGATCAGGTGTGATCTCTTGGTTTAGCAAGAAGCAATCCTGTGTGGCACTGAGTACAGCTGAAGTAGAGTATGTCACAACTTGTTCATCTAGTTTTGAGGCAGTATGGCTACAGAAGCTACTTTCTGATTTATTTGATCTCCAGTTGGACGCTACTTGTATACATTGTGACAACCATAGTTGCGTAAAGTTGTCAAAGAATCCATTGTTCCATGACAAGTTGAAGCATATCGAGATCAAGTACCACTATATCAGGGATATGGTGCAGAGGGGAGCAGTGAAGCTCCAATATGTTGCGACAAAGGAACAGATAGTTGATGTCTTGACAAAACCATTGGCTATGGTGAAGTTCAAGTACTTTAGGGAGAAGCTTGGTGTTCTCCAGATTGAGATTTCCTCCAAGGGAAAGTGATGAGTCCCATAGCCTTTCTGTCATGGTGAGAGGATTGGTTCCTTCCATGGTCAGATGTAAGTGTTGAGACATTATGTCATGGTGAGAGGATCGGTTCCTTTCTGTTAGTTTTTCAACATTAAGCTAGCATTATGTTAGGATATTTACTGAGAGAATAACAAGTACAACAATCAAACACAAGAGACAATGAACACAATGTTTTTGATCGTGGAAACCATAAATGGAGAAAACCCTGCAACTTCCTCAAAGATAGAATCAACACAAGATGTAAAACCCCAAAACAGTAAGATGCACTCCCAACAGCAATAATCTTCTTCTTGTCTAGCTCGAGTGTCTTCTCCTTCCTCAACTATGTGCTACACTTCAGTGTGTGAGTGATGTGTACTAAATAGAGATCCCAGCTCTCTATTTATACTAATCTCGACATGACTAAAACCCTACTAGGGCCGACCTCTACTTGGAGAGTCTAATAACCCTAGTGCCCCTGAACTGCAGGGACTTTAACCCTTAGACAATCAGAGGGTTACCCACTATGACGTGACATGACTTGTTTACATTATTGACCCTCCTGATCAGAACATCAGGGCATGACAACATGACTCAAATACATAATAGATACATCCCGGAATAAACATCGGGTTACAATACATAAAATACATAGATGAATACATTCTGAAGTTACAAATACATCAACACTCCCTCTTAACTAGGAAGGTATTATTTTAACACAATTTTCAGCAATGGTCTTCTTCTCTGTATCAACTCAATCATCTCATCATCTACATCTTGAGTCTTTTGAGTCTTCAAGTCATCTGCATCCTTTGAATCTGGATCATCTCTTGATCTGGATCATCATGGGACATTGTCACTGGATCTAGATGATCTCTCGATCTGGATCAACATCACTGGATCTATATCATCACTCGATTTGGATCATCATCACTAGACTAGATCTGGATCATCACTGCTGGATCTGGATCATGACTCGATCTGGATCATCACTGCTGGATCTGGATCATCACTCGATCTGGATCTCTCAGAGTCATCATAACTAGATCTATATCATAGCTTGATCTGGATCTCACCTGGTCATCATCATGTGTGTACTATCTCGTCATAGGAATTTCTACAGAGCGAGCCTTCTTTCATGCTGTGTGTATTCCTACCTCCTCGTAGGTCTTTGGTAGCCCTTACATCTGACCTACTCGTCATAATAGCCAACACTCACATCTGACCTGCTTGTCAGAAAGGTAGTAGCCCTTATATCTGATCATATAGGACCTAATCCTACAGTCACATCAGAATGGCTAGCACTCACATCTGACCTACTCATCAGAAAGGTGGTATCCCTTACATCTATGTAGGAGCTCATCCTACATTAGAATGGCCAGTACTCACATCTGACCTACTTGTCAGAATGGCGGTAGCCCTTACATCTGTCCTACACGATAGAATGGCCAGCACTCACATCTGACATGGAAGGAACTAAATCCTTTAGCCATGAACAGAATGGCTCTGCCCTTACATCTGACCTACTCGTCAAAATGGTGGTGACCCCTTACATCTGTCCTACTCGACAGAATGGCCAACACTCACATCTGACATGGAAGGAACTAAATCCTTTATCCATGAATAGAATGGCTCTGCCCTTACATCTGACCTACTTGTCAGAATGGCGGTAGCCCTTACATATTTCCTACTCAACAGAATGGCGATAGCCCTTATATCTGTCCTACTCGATAGAATGGATTTGGAACTCATCACTTTCCCTTGGAGGAAACCTCAATCTAGAGAACACCAAGCTTCTCCCTGAAGTACTCGAACTTCACTTTGGCTAATGGCTTCATCAACACATCAGCTATCTATTCCTCCGTCGCAACATATTGGAGCTTCACTACTCCCCTTTGCACCATATCCTTGATATAGTGATACTTGATCTCGATATGCTTTGACTTGTCATGGAACACTGGATTCTCTGACAACTTCACGCAACTCTGATTGTCACAATGTATACAAGTAGCATCCAACTAGAGATCAAATATATCAGATGGTAGCTTCCGCAGCCATACTTCCTCACAACTAGCTAAACAAGCTGCGACATACTCTGCTTCAGCTGTACTCAGTGCCACACAGGATTGCTTCTTGCTAAACCAAGAGATCATACCTGATCCCATACTGAAGCAACACCCTGAAGTGCTCTTCCTATCAATGGCACTACCTGCCCAATTTGAATCAACATAACCCTCCAGGTTAATCTTTTGATTCGCATCATACCTGAGCCCATAATAAATTGTACCCCTCAAGTACCTCAGAATATGCTTTGCAGCAATCAAGTGAACATTTCTTGGATCTGTCAAGAAATGGCTCAAGGTGTACACAGCAAAGCAAATGTCTGGTCTCGTGTTCGTTAGGTACATCAATGACCCAATCATCTAACGATGCATCGTAGCATCAACCCTCTCTGAAGAAGCATCATTCAATAGCTTCAGGTTTGATGCCATAGGTGTTGCCATAATCTTGCAGTCCATCGTCCCAAACCTCTTCAGGATCTCTACTGCATACTTCCCTTGTCCAAGGAAGATTCCATTTGCACTCTGCCACACCTCCATACCTAGAAAGTAATGCATCATACCCAAGTCCTTCATCTCAAACTCGGCAGCAAGCTTTCCCTTTGTATCAGTAATCAACCCATCCATACCTATCACAAACATATCATCTACATATAGTAGAAGCATCATTGGGTTGCCATCTTCAACCTTGTATTAAAGGTTGGAATTTACTTTACTCTTGGTAAAGCCCAAACTGGATACAAAGCTATCAATTCTATCGTACCATGTTTTGGGTGCATGTTTCAAACTGTACAGGGATTTCTTCAATCTGCATACATAAGACTCCCTGTCATGTGTCTCAAAACCAAGTGGTTGTTCTACATACACTTCCTCTTCCACTACACCATTCAAGAAAGCAGTCTTGACATCCATTTGGTGTATCTTCCATTTCATCACTGTAGCCAGGGCAAGTACTGATATGATGGAAGTGTATCTAGCTACAGGTGCAAAGGTCTCTTCATAGTCTATTCCCTCTTTCTAAGAGAAACCTCAAGCTACAAATCTTGCCTTATACTTTTCATTGCTACCATCTGCAGCATGTTTGATCTTGTAGATCCATTTGGAAGTTACAACTGATTTCCTGTCTGGTCTTGGGACAACATCCCAAACATCATTCTTCATGATCGATTCGTACTCTTCGATCATAGAATCCTTCCATTCTTTTAGTTCTGCCACTTCTTCGTAACTGGAAGGTTCTTTATCAATAAAATCACATAGTAAAGCTACATACCCGAAATAGGATCTGGTCCTCTTTCTTTCTCTATGATTCTGTTTTGGAGCCCCATATCTTTTCACACCTTGGATAGGTTCTCGTACCCAAGCAGGTTTCCTCTTATGAGGATTCTTCTCCTGAGGTGGATCTACAAGTCTTTGTGGTTTTTCAAATTCTCAAGTTTCTTCATTCATGGTTGTATCATGAATTCTGGGAGCTTATACTTCTTCAGGTTCTTCAACAGGTCTCTTTCTGGATTTGTTGTAAGCTATGTCTTCATCAAATGTCACATCCCTGCTGATGTCAATCTTCTTATATCCTGGGAAATATATTATGTAAGCCTTCGAGCTTTCAGAGTATCCCACAAATATACCCTTCTTTCCTGAAGGATCTAATTTAGTCCTCTTCTCTTTTGGAATGTGGATGTACATAGGACAGTCGAATATTCTGAGATGGCTGACTTCTGGTTTCTTATCGAATAAGACTTCTTTAGGAGTCTTGTTCTTGATTACTCTATGTGGAGTACGGTTCTGTACATACACCGCTGTTCTGGCAGCTTCTGCCCAAAGATGCATAGGAAGGTCTTGATCATGAAGCATTGCTTTTGAAGTTTCCATGATAGTTCTATTCTTCCATTCTACAACCTCATTCTATTGTGGATTATAAGGAGTGGACAACTCCCTCTTAATCCCTGATTATTTGCATAGCTCTTTGAATTCATTTGAAGTGAATTCTCCACCATTATCTGATCGAATGGTCTTGATCTTCTTTTCAGTATGGTTTTCGATCAAGGCTTTGAATTATTTGAACTTACTAAATACTTCGTCTTTTTTCTTCATGAAGTAAACCCATGTCTTCCTAGAAAAGTCATCAATAAAAGAAACATAATATGCATACCCGCTTAGAGAGTTTGATGACATAGGACCGCATACATCAGAGTGGATGATTTCCAAGATTCCTTTTGCTTTTCTTTCACTACTTGGAAATGTCTTCTTTGTATTCTTTCCTTTTTCACATTCTTTGCAGACCCCATCATGTTTTTCTTGAATTTCTGGAAGACCTTCGACAACTTTTCTTGCAATAGGTAGTGCTCTGTAATGCACATGTGCAAGACTTCTATGCCAAAGTTCACTTGGCTCTATTGTGTCATGGACCAAGGCTTGTTCTGGATGGAACTTTAATTTGTGCAATCCTCCTTCTTGTTCTCCAATCACTACCACATCATCGATAGTCTTTCCTTTTGGCCACATGATGACTTGACCATATATGAATGCAACCCACATTCCTTTTGCATCTAATGCTGATATGGAGAGAAGGTTCTTCTTGAGTCCTAGCACAAACAATACTTCTTTCATTGTTAGAGATTTTCCAGAGTCTAACTTATATGAAGATTCCCCACTACCTTTTATTGGATATTGGTAGTCATCTCCTAGCTTTACCTTGTGAGGTGATTCATGTTCTGATAGTCTAACAAAGGATTCCTTGAATCTAGTCATATGTTTGGAAGCCCCACTGTCTATAAGCCAATCATCAATACCATGAGTAATGTTACCTATGAGGGCTGATATCAGAACATATTCATCCTCGCTTGAAGAATCTTCACTTTCATATATGGATCTCTTCCTAGATGGTTCATCATCCTCTGCAGCATGAGCATGATGTCTTCTTTTGTTGCTCTTCTTTACTATATTCTGTTTGTTAGGAAAATTCCTTGCATAGTGTTCTGCTTCATCACAAGTATAGCATATGATCCTAGATACATCTCTTCTAGTATTATCTTTGTGAAAGTGCTTACCTTTAGAACCATGAGATTTTCTCTTGCTTGACTTGGAGTGAGACTTGGAGTGTATCGTAAGAGCTTGGTCTTCACTTCCCATCTTCTCTTCTCGAGCTGCTATCCGAGCTTCTTCTTGAGAGCACTCTTCCCATAGTCTGCTGAACTTGACTAACTTCTTCCTAGCATAGATTCCTTGGATGAAAGAATCCCATGACCTAGGAAGGCCATTCAATGTATTCATTACAATCTCTGCATTTTCCACTTCTTCATCAACTGCTTCTAGTTTCTCTTTGATATGAGAAACTCTTGTGAAGTAAGATTGGATTGTTTCTGCATTCTAAATCTTCACATTCTTCAATTTGTTTCTCAGGGTCATCTTCTGATTGATGTTCTTCCCTTCAAACAATTTGGTTAGGGCATCAAACATAGCTTTAGGTGTCTTGAGAGAGGACACTTGTGGGATAATGTGATCCTTGATAGAATCAACAATGATCCTCTTTTCCATAACCATATTCTTCTTATGTAAGGCCTTTTCCTCATCTCCCTATGGAACTAGAACCTCCTCATCAATGTAGGAGTCTAATTCATTTTCTTCCAGGACCAAGGAGATCCTATACTTCCACGCTCGGAAGTTTTCAGCTCCCTCAAGCTTTTCATCAAGCTTGGTATGATGAGACATATTAAATGAGAACCTCAAATGGAAATACAAAAGAGTTTAGATCTTACCAGGTTCAAGATGTCGGATCTGAAACTTGAGCTGAAATCCTGCAGAGCTGGTTCAGGAGAAAATTAGGGTTTTTCTTTTCTAGAGTTCTGTCTACCCAAATGCCTTAAAATTTGTCCCTAACTTCGATTTTGGGGAGGATATCAATCCAGGCCTGGGCATACTGAAAAATTCCTCTTCTGTGAAAAGCCCTAATTTCCGACAGTAGTGACAGGTCCAAAACTGAAAAACCTCATAATTGGATTCTGCTTCGACAGAAAGATGCGCCCTAATGAGGAGAGTTGTTCCACCTTAATTTTGCTGAAAATCTATGGAGGAAGATCCACAAACTAGGAAGCCCTAGTTCCCGCAACTACATAGTGTCTTCTTCTCAGGTTAGCTCTGATACCATGTTAGTTTTTCAACATTAAGCTAGCATTATGTTAGGATCTTTACTAAGAGAATAACAAGTACAACAATCAAACACAAGAGACAATGAACACAGTGTTTTTGATCATAGAAACCATAAATGGAGAAAACCCCGCAACTTCCTCAGAGATAGAATCAGCACAAGATGTAAAACCCCAAAACAGTAAGATGCACTCCTGACAGTAGTAATCTTCTTCTTGTCTATCCCCAGTGTCTTCTCCTTCCTCAACTATGCGGTACAATTGAGTGTGTGAGTGATGTGTACTAAATAGAGATCCCAGCTCTCTATTTATACTAATCCCGACATGACTAAAACCCTACTACAGCCAACCTCTACTTAGAGAGTCTAATAACCCTAGTGCCCCGAAACTGCAGGGACTTTAACCCTTAGACAATCGGAGAGTTACACACTATGACTTGACATGACTTATTTACATTATTGATCATCCCGATCAGAACATCAGGGCATGAGAACATGACTCAAATACATAATAGATACATCCCAGAATAAACATCAGGTTACAATACATAAAATACATAGATGAATAAATTCCGAAGTTACAAATACATCAACACTTCCATGTCAGATATGAGTGTTGAGATCCATAGCCATTCTGACGAGTAGGTCAGATATAAGGGATGAGCCATTCTATCATGGTGAGAGGATTGCTTCCTTCCATGTCAGATATGAGTGTTGGCCATTCTGTCAAGTAGGACAAATGTAAGGGCAATTTCCATTCTTTGAATGGAGCTACCTGGTGAGGTACCAGGAAAACTCAGTCTACGACTGAGAAGCCATTCTAATGTGATAGAGGGATGTGTTCCCACTTGATCAGATGTAAGGGCTGAACCATTATGTCAAGGCTAAAGGATTAAGTTCCTTCCATGTCAGATGTGAGTGTTGGCCATTTCAACAAGTAGGTCGGATGTAAGGGCAATTGCCATTCTCTAGGAGAATGGAGGCACCTAGTCAGTTACCAGGTAGCTCAGTCAAGGAGGATTGGGGGCCATTCTTATATGACTGTAGGATTGGTTCCTACAAGATCAGATGTGAGTGTAGAGCCCTTCCATCACTGTGAGAAAGATGTGTTCCCGCCTGGATGGATGTAAGTGCAGAGCCCTTCCATCATTGTGAGCAGGATGTGTTCCCGCCTGGATGGATGTAAGTGCAGAGCCTTTTCATCATTGTGAGCAAGATGTGTTCTCGCCTGGATGAATGTAAGTGCAGAAATATTTCATCATTGTGAGTAGGATGTGTTCCATCCTAGATGAGAGTCTTTCATCATTGTGAGCAGGATGTGATTCTAGATTGGGTGGAAGAACATATTTCTTCCATCATTGTGAGTAGGATGTGGTTTCAGCCTGGATGAAAGTGAGGAAATCTTCCATCATTGTGAGCAAGATGTGTTCCAACCTGGATGGAAGTGCAGAACTCTTCCATCATTGTGAGCAGGATGTGTTCCAGCCTGGATGGATGTGAGTACTGTGCCTTTTTGACAAGTAGGTCAGATATAAGTGCTAAAGAAGACCTAAATGGGGGCTAGGCCTACAACTAGCATGAAAAAGGGGTAGCTCTGTAGAACTTCCTATGACGATAAGAATCATGAAATAACACCAGTGATGTCTAGATCAAGTGATGATCCAAATCTATTGATGATGCCCAGTGATGATCCAGATCCAGTGATGATGATCCAGATTGAGTGATGATCCAGATCTAGTGATGATGTCCCATGATGAGCCAGATCGAGAGATGATCCAGATTCGAATATGAAGATGACTTAAAGGATAAAGATGACTTGAATACAAAGATGACTTGAAGACTCAGAAGACTTGAGATGCAGATGATGAGATGATACAGCTAATATAGAGAAGAAGACCAGTACTGAAAATTGTGTCGAAAGAATACCTTCCTAGTTAAGAAGGAGTGTTGATGTATTTGTAACTTCAAAATGTATTCATCTATGTATCTTATGTATTGTAACCCAATGTTTATTCCGGGATGTATCTATAATGTAATTGAGTCATGTTGTCACGCCCCAATGTTTCGATCGATAGGATCAATAATGTAAACAAATCATATCAAGTCATTATGGGTAACCCTCCGATTGTATAAGGGTTAAAGTCTCTGCAGTTTCAGGGTATTAGGGTTATTAGAATCTCCTAGTAGAGGTCGGCCCTGGTAGGGTTTTAGTCATGTCAGGTTTAGTATAAATAGAGAACTGGAGTCTCTATTTATCACACACACACACATACACACTCAAGTGTAGTGCATAGTTGAGGAAGGAGAAGACATTGGGGCTAGACAAGAAGAATATTACTACAGTTGGGAGATCACTTACTGTTTTGGGATTTTACTATTTTGGTGTTGATTCTATCTCTGAGGAAGTTGCAGGGATTTCTCCATTTATGGTTTCCCCAAGAAAAAACACTGTGTTCATTGTCTCTTGTGTTTGATTGTTGTACTTGTTATTCTCTCAGTTAAAGATCCTAATAATGCTAGCTTAATGTTGAAAAACAAACAAAAGACAATAAGAACAAAGAAAGACCCAAATCTTCAGATGGGGGTTTGAATCCTTGCAAGGACAAGGACATGAATAAGTTGGAGAAGACCAAATGCACCTATTGTCACAAAAGGTGGCATCTAGAGAGTGCATGTATGAAGAATACCATAGACATGATGGCACAAATTCTTGAGAAGAACAACATCCCATTTTTTGAAGGCGCAAGGCAGAAGGATGGAGGTTTAGGATCAGATAATAAATAAAGGTGTCATGCATTGGTTGCTGGTTCTTAAGACTCTTATTCCTTGATTATAGATTTGGGAGCTTCCAGGCAAATTTCCTTTCTAAAATACTTGTTCTCATCCATGTATTCTGATAGTGGTCCAATTGTTCGAATGGGTGATGATTCAGAGATCCAAGCCAAAGGGATTGGTAGGATTGATATTGATGATGGATACTTCAATAATGTTTTGTTTGTACTAGAATTGGTAGCGAACCTACTCTTCGTGTACTAGATGACTCACACCGGTGAATCTAAGAGAGTAACATTTACTCTAGACACAGTGAAGATGGTAGAAATTTCCACAAGCAAGGTGTTGGCATTGGGGTTTTCTGATCATCAAGCAAGAATGTACAATTTCTCTCATTTCCTTCCCTAATCCAGAGGGAATGCACTCCTAACTCATGCCAATGAGACAAAAAAGTTGTGACATGAGTGATATGACTATCTAAACTATAGCTACCTCTAGTAATTGAGTAAAGAAGGCATGGTGGAAGGGATTCCTTCTATCAATATCTCCAATGGTACATGCATAGGATGTGTAGTGGGAAATCATCCAAATCGCAACTATGAGAAAGGGAAAGCAAGGAGAGATATCCAAGTACTTGATTTGGTGAACTTGAATCTTATTGGGCCTCTTCCCACACCTTCTTATGGAGGATCAAGGTATGTGTTGACCTCCATAGATGATTTCTCAAGGTTTTGTTGGGTATACTTTCTCAAACTCAAATCTAAAGTTTTTGAGACTCTCAAAGATTGGAAAGCCCTGGTTGAGAATGCATGTGGGAACACGATCAAGGTACTTATGAATAAAAATGTCAAGGATTATGTGAAGAAGAGTTTACAGCACCTCTATGAATAATGTGGCATCGAAATGAAGTATTCAATCCCCTACACACCACAACAAAATGGTGTGGCAAAGTGCAAAAATAGGGCTCTCAAGGAGATGGAAACCTGTATGATTGAAGCAAAGGATTTGAATACTAATCTAGGGGATGAAGCCATTAACTATTCTGCATATGTTCAAAATATATCTCGTCACAAATCAATGAATGGAAAAACATCATATGAGGCTTGGTTTGGTCACAAGCCAAATTTTTCTCATTTCATGGTCTTTGGCTCAAAGGCTTGGGATAGGATTCCTCTGGAGAAGAGAAAGGCCGTGAAACCTCAAAGAAAGGAGTCCATAATTGCTGTATATTATTAATATGAAAATGGATACAATATATTTTATCCCTCATCTCAAAATACATTCATTGAAAGGAGTGTGCAATTTGAAGAAGAACTCATGGAGGAGACGAATTTGCTCAAGGGGAATGCTCAAATCCTCCACTCCAAGTTGATGTAAGTGATGATTCTCTTTCTGATATTTATGATATTTATGATTCTAATATTGATGAATATGATGATTTATATCATTTCTCACCCATTCGGCCAAAATGGGATGAGAAAACCATTGAAGAAGCTGGGGATTTAGCTAGCAATCCACTAGATCCTAGAAAGATTAGATCACAATTTCACATTGCTTTCTCTGCATATGAAGTGAATATTGATGATAAATGTTTCATGATGGTTTTATCTGATCATAAATAATATTAGGAATCATTACTTGACCCAATATGGCAAACATCCATGCAAGAAGAGTTCAACTAATTGCAAGACAATGAGACTTGGGAATCAGTTCCCAGTGCAATGCAAGTGGGTCTATAGGACCAAAGTGGATGCTGATGGTTATGATATAAATTATAAGGTCAGGTTGGTTGCTAAAGTCATCTCTCAATTCCAAGGAGTTGACTATACAGAGGAATTTTCACCAGTTGCAAAGATGGACTCTATCAAACTAGTTTTAGCTATTGTTGCATCTACGCGCTGGTAGGTTCACCACATGGATGTGAAGAGTGAATTTATTCATGGTGAAATTCAAGAGTATATATATATGCAGCATCCTGAATTTTTTCAAGAGTATTATTCAATTGTATGCAGGTTATTAAATATTTCTCTCTATGGCCTCAAGCAATCCCCCAGGGCTTGGTATGCCAAGATGGACAATTTTTTTCTATCACTTGGCTTTGAAAGATAAAATTCTGATCCTGATGTTTATTTCTGGCATGTTGGTGATGTATTTCAGGTCATTGTACTGTATTTTGATGATATTTTATTACAGGTAGTTGCACTAAAGAAATTGGGTCCATCAAGTCTTCTTTGCACAGTGAATTCTCCATGACTGAACTTCGATTGTTGAATCAATTTCATGATTTGGAAATTATGCAATCTGAATTAGGGATCAAGATCATCCAAAAAATTTATTATGAATACATGTTACTAAATTTTAAAATTTCTGAATGTAAGGCATCCAAGTTCCTATTCCTTTTTGGTATCAAACTAGGTGAATTTGGTGAGTCTCCATTGGTGGACAACTCGTTGTATAGACAGCTAGTCGCGAGTTTGATTTATGTTACACACTCTCAACCTGATTTGGAATATGCTATAGGTGTTGTAGCTAGATATATGTAGAAGCCTCATTATATCCATTGGAAGGAATCCAAGAGGATCCTTCACTATGTGCAAGGAACCAAACACTTTAGGGTACACTATGCTCCTGGTTTTCCACTAGAACTAGTTGTATTTTCTTATTCTGATTGGGACGGAGATCCCAATGCCAGGAAGTCCACTTCAGGTTATGTATTCATTCTTTATCATGGTCCCATATTCTGGTAAAGAAATAAATAGTACATCATCTCCCTATCTTTAGCTGAGGTCGAGTACAGAGGAGTAGTGAACTCAGCTACACAATGTGTGTGGTTGCAAGGTATTCTTCAGGAACTTGGAGTTGCATTTGATTCAACCACAGTCATTTGGTGTGACAATAAAAGTGAAATAAATATTACCATTGATATAGTGCAGAGACAGAGGAACAAACACATTGAGATACACATGCACTACATATGGAGTTTGGTGCCTGATCAGGTGATAGCCTTGCAGTATTACCCATCTGCAGAGAAACCTGTTGACGTTTTCACCAAGAGATTCACATAGAATACATTCACCTGTCTGAGATCCCTTCTTGGAGTGAGTGATACATGGTGATGACTAATATTCACTTGCATATTTGTGGATCCATGTCCATTTTTTAGGGGAGATTTTTTTCCCATATGGATTTCCTCCTTACCTTATTTTTATGGACAAATAAAAAAATTTGTTGTATGAGGTGACTTGAGCCTTAGTTTCCAAGGCCTCCATGATATATTGTTTAAGATGTACTAAGTTAGGATTAAATGGGGGAGTTAGATAAACAATACACCTTAGTACCATGGTCATATACCTTAGGAACATTTCATTTGTTTCCATGCAATGCTCTATGGTCTAGACTTAGGGATATTGATCATTTACTGATAGTTGAGGTGCTCCTAGTTGATCATTATGACAGTTGAGGAACTCTGGGTTGATCATTATAACAACCCAAGAACCCTAATTGATGATATTCAACCACCATGCACTCCCCCATCCCCAGAATCATAGATTGTGTTTGACCTTAGGCGTTAGTGCATGATTGTGGTCAGTTTTTGCCTTCCTTGGGAATTTACTTCCTCCTTGGGCCACTCCCACTCACCCATGTGCTCACCAAAACCTACCATGACTCCATTTATGTTCAAGCATGCCTCACCCTTGTTCACACATGCATTTGTGACCATTTTGGATGATTAGGAAGCTGATTGGTCCACCTAGGAGGGTTTGAGGGTCAAATCATGAGCTGACACTTGTATGCATCCAGATGCCTCACAATTTTTCCCTATTGTAATATATATCTAATAAATACATGGTTACATGTTGGACAGTTATAATAATATATGTTATTGGCTTCATGTGTGTATGTTATTTTCACTCTTTCGGCTATTTAGTGAATATTTTATGAACGATATCGAATTGTGAGAATATCCTTGGCTCCTAGATCCTACTGTTCATCAATTCTCACAAAAAATAGTTCTACAAACAAAGGAATATTCACATGGGAAAGATGCATGAATAATAACAGAGGATTTCGTAGCATAAAATATTCTAAAAGGAAAAGCACGTGGATGAGGATTATTTGACTTTTGTGCATTGGAATAAGGGATCCCAGTTTGTGTGGAAGAAGCCAACTTAGACACATTCTCATCCACCCGTTAGTTGACTAGGTAAGCCACTTTTTACCTACCAAAGAGTATTTAAAAATTGACAGTGGAGGGGAAATAGAAACTCAAGCTCTAGAATACCAGAAAATTGAAGACATTTTTGAGGACAAGGATAGTGAGGTTTTTGATACCCTGTTATCTTTTGGACCAATTAATCAGTTAAAATCTAAAATAGAAACCTTTGAAGACCAGGGTACAGACATGCATGGTGTCTGTAGGTCCTATTTTGATTTTTTCTATCCTGAGCAAACCCTAGGTTTTCCAGACTTTATTGAGTGGTGTTCTTCAAATGATTCCTCTTCTAAAAGAGTCATTATGGATTCATCTAAGTCTAAACTATTATTCTGTTAATGCTCTATTTTTTCATGATTCATTTGTAGTGCCCTCCTCGTTTACCTTGTCTCGAGAATATTTTAACAAAGAAATCCTAATCCAATATTTCCATAAACCATCCTTAGAGTTAAAACAATCATTTTTAAATACTTTATTTAGGTCATATGTCTCTCTGAAAATAAAGCCTTCCCTGTAGATACCAATTTATTTAATGAAGAAACTAAACCGGTCATTTCATTCAGTGAGTAAGTTTTTAGGTCTAGACATAGATAAATATGTCCCTAAGCTGTTAATGAGTCTTCTTTTCATAGTTAGTACCAGTCAATCTAATCCCCAGTCATCCCATGAAGTATGCATTAAGTTTGATGAATTCCTGGCTGAGAGTATTCACTCTCAGTTGGTTAATTTCCACAGTACAAAGCATTTTAGATTTCAATCTCATTTAGTAAGGATGTTTATGTTCTTCAATGAAGAAAATTTGTATCTACCAGAGATGGTTTTGACAGATGAGATCAACAGGAGTTTCTTTAAATACATGAACTTTTTAATGGCTGGAGTTTATAAGGTCTTTTTCCAGAACAAGTTGCCCAAAGTTTTGCCAGTTATGAAGGATTTTTTTCAATTTTCACCAGATAAAAGGAATGGTGATTGGTTTTTATTTGAAGAACACACAATCATAAGGGTATATGGATTCACTCATGAACCATATATCCTACCTTCATTTCTCACTCCAATAATTTTTCACTGGAGCTGATCGGACAAAAGCTTATTGTTGAAAATGAACATTTATAAGTTTCAAAAAAGCTTCAGAGATTAAGTTTCCTTGGGTGGTTGGACCATTTATCATCAAATAAAAGATGCATTTCCTGTAGAAGAAATATTGCTTAAGGATATGGGGTTTCAAACAACTACTACAATAAATTATGACCCCCATCACCTCATTTCTATAAGGAAGCAAGTAAACAAGAATAATCCTTTTGAACATCAAGAGGTTGAAGATTTATCTGAAAGTGAAAACTGGTCAGATTACCCTTTACCGATGCAGAATGAAGAAGATATGCAACAAGGTTCTACATCTCCAGCGCAAGATATTAGTGTTACACATCAAGATCCATTGGTTATTGTCCCAGTAACAAAGATAATTACTCCTATTGCTAGTCATTTAGAAATAAGTAATAAAAGAAACTTTTATGATGCTATGGAAACAGAGTAGGAAGACAATTCAACAACATCAAAGAAGAAAAAGAATGAAGTTTAAGGAGAGATGGTGAAAGTGACAAATACTGAGGGTAAGAAAAGATAAATTAAGGTGAAGGGTCCATAATTTGAGATAAAGGAGTATTCTTTTTTAGAGTCTCCTGAGGGTTCTCTAGATCAATTCAAGACTAGAGATGAGTTATTTGATGAAAAAGAAACATCAATGGCTCGAATCTTTAAAATTGTATGCTGAGGTAAGGAAAATCTCAAGTAAATATCTATATCTAGTCACTATTATGGATCATGCTCAAAATACTTTGAACTTAATAGTGGCTACTAAGAACAATGTAGCAGAGATGAGAATGAATTTGGAAAATATCCTTGTGACAGAATGATTCATCTACATAAATAGACTGGAGAAGGCTTATACAGTGATCTGCTTAAAGCAACCCTAAAGGTATCTAGGTTACAATCCACCAAGTCTAAAATTGAAAATTGGTTGAGAAAGGAGAGGGTGGAAAATAAAGCACACCTACAGCAAATAAAAAATCTCTAGGGAGATCTATTGACTGTTGACAGTGAGACTAAAAAAGGAGAAGCAACTCAGAAGTTTCTTAATGAAATGAAAATACAATTCAATTGTTGAAAAAAGATGAAAATTCCTTCTACTCAGCTTCTACAAGCTTCAAAATTGTCAGAATTAGAGAAAGCAAAAGAAATTCTCAATGATGAATAGAGAAATTTCAAAGCAAAGCTTTTGAAGTTTGCAGAGGAGAAAAGAGAATAGGATAAAGAAAAAGTGCTATTGACTGAGAATGTGAAGGTCCTCAAGAAAAAACAAGGTGAGTTAGAAAATGAAATAGAAGAAAAGGGGAAAGAACCTGAGGTCCATATCATTGCACCTATTGCAAAAACCAATGAGGAGTCCATTGTGCAAGCTATGTCCTAGGTAATATTGAGAGATCTAGAGATTGTTGGCTTAAAGAATTAGAATAAAAATTCTGAAAATGCAGCTTTGAAAAAAGTGAAGGAGATAAAAGCTATGGGGAATAAATGTAAAGACCTCCTAGATAGGAATGATAAACTAATGAAGCAGTTGACTAGACAATGGCCTATATAAAGAGATAATTATATCATCTGGGATATGATTATAGAAGAAGCAGGAAAACTTAGACCATTTCTGAATTATATCTTGGACAAAGAAATTGTTATACAAGCTGCCAGACAAAGTTGTACAATAGTGAAAGAGGCTTTGAACTCAAATCCCATAGACACAACAAACAACATAGTTAGTTTTCTAAATGGTATGTCAGAGGATGACTTGAAGACAATAGGGTTCAAAGAGAGAATTTCAGTCATCACTTGGGCAAGAAAGGTTTTTGGTAAGCATCAACATCTTGACACTGTACAATCCAAAATAGAAATTATGCAACATCAGGTCAAGATGTCCATTGAACTATTCACACTAGTGTTTAAAAAAGGTTTGTTGGTGCAAATATTAAATAAATTATAACAAATATCCAACGATTTAATTGTCAACCCAGAGAGAGCGTAGACTTGTGAGGTATAGACAAAATATATGTAGGGGAAGAGTGTTGTTGAACTTAATCTATAACTGAAATTGAAAATACATGACTAAAATTGAATTAAACTTACAAAAGCAAGAAATGACATGAAATAAACTGGTATAAAGTAATCGACATTAACTTGTGAGCTCATGGTAAATCTATACTAATAATTCATAAGAAAAACATAACTGAAAATCTATATGAACAACTCATAAGAAAGAAACTACTGAAAATCTATATTAACGTGGGAGAATCAAATGATGTGCATTAAGAATCATCTCCATTAGATAACAATCAAGAATGCACTCTATGACTAACTCTGAACTATTCTCTACTTCTAAACCACTAGAGAGATCTATAACCAAAATGAGGAGAGATCCCTCCTATTTATACATGAGTTGAAGATAACTGATCATAATTATAGACCCATTATTCTCTCAACTTATCCTTCAAAATACTCAACAAATCTACAACTCATCCCTTTAAATTCTCAACAAATCTACAACTCCTCCCTTTAAATCCTCAACAAATATTGGATGAGATATTCTCTCCACATATCCATGATCTTCTCCTTGAAGTTAGCTCACATCTAGAAGATGAAATTCGAATCTAAGGCTAGGTGATCACTTTTGAGCTTGTTAAAATATTCAAATACACCTGTAAACATCACCAAAATCACCCAACTTTAAAGTATAATGAAAATATGTTATTTTTCTCAATAATTAACCACAAATTCACTCAAAATACTCAAAAATAAATGATTTGGAAAATGGTAATATAAACCCATATTTATTATGAAAGTGGTGAATATTAATGGCTTTATGGAAGGATAAGATAGGAATAAGGTGACAAATGGTATAGGAAAGATGAATAAAATGTGGTCCTTTTTGCGGCTCAACATTCCCCCCAACTTGACTGGTTGCATGTACTCGTGCAACTATGCATTGATTATCTTTAAAACTTTTTCCTTTATAGCTAGGATTTACATGATGATGGTATGTAACAGTAAATCATTCTAGGATTTGAAATGCATGAGTGGCAGCAATTTTTCCTTATGGTTGGTTCTTGTGTGACAACCATAACAAATATCGGTTCTTGTGTTAATAACATTCATTTATTTTACTCGTATTTTTGCTGCAATACATAAGATTTAAAAGTATACATGCATCGAAAATGATGAACCATCAATTTACATTAGAAAGCCATTTTCTTCATATTATGAATCATGCCAATATATATAGCATAGTTTTGGAAAGACATGTTGGTAAATGGTAAATGAGATGATGAATATGTAAATGGTAATGAATAACCCCCTCCCCCCCCCAACTTAAGATGTATTAGGTTTATGAAAAGGAGAAAGGGATGTAGTGAGGGAATTTTCCAAATTCATTCATTTTCTAGCATTTAAGGAATTACATGGCTAAAGATTAGAAAACAACATACCTCCACTTACCCAAAAAAGTTGATGAATTTATGTAATAGGAATGTGGCTGCTGCTTCTGAAGAATGTGAAGTGAAGGATCTGAACTGCTGCTTGGTTGGATGAAGTAGAAGATGAGAGCTGAAAGTAGAACTGTGGTAGTCTCATATGGCTGAAGTATGCTGCTATAAAACTATTGAGGACGATCATGAAAAATATAGTCTTCACCTGCTACAAAACCTGATGGTACAATTCTTACCATGCGAATAAATGTGTCGATGTCGAACATGGAAAGAATTCATTGGATTACTGACCATTGATGAATGTCGTTAACCAATGCGAGGAAATCTCACCATTGATGTCAATGAGTGCCAAGGTACCCAAGTACATCGTGCAAAGTGTGAATAAATGAGCTGATGTCGAGCCACTTGCAAGATCTAACGATCAAGGGACATTGATGTATTCCCATGATTATCAGTGAGAGAACTTTCCATTAAGGCATGCAAGCCTTAAGATACTAAAAATGAACTCTAGTCTCTATCCCAGATATCTATCCCAGATAATGTGCTGAGGTAAATGGGGCAAGACTTGTTAAAAGGTGGTCCTTAAGGAATCCCACATCAGTCAACATGAGTTGTACATAATGAGTGGTAGGACTATAGATGAAAGATATCACGATCAAACAGTTTTTATGGCAGGGATAACAAAGCAATGTAGTCATGGAAAGGAAGTTGAATGGTTTTATTCATAAGGAAAAAGATAAACTGGAAATAAAGAAAATGTGTGCAACTCAGAAAGGTAGACATGTGGGAAGTCATGATGTATAAGGCAGTGAAAACCTAGACTCTGACATGGATGATGAATAAGCTTGGAAGGAAAAAGGATAAGTAATCATGACATGGCGTAATTGGTTTTTGAAAGTGTTATTTGTGGCAGCAAAATGTCATGACATACATAGTGGAAACTCAGCTTCTTCAAGCTTTCAATGGAACATTTTTCTGAAAAATTTCTTCAATTCTAGGAATTATTTTTGCATGCCATCCGTCCATCTTTAAACATGAAAAATGTTAGTATTTCCCTGCAACAAACTTTTTAGAGCATTGAAAATACATGAAATTATGTTCTTAATCAAAAGTTAAAATAAATAAATAAAAAAGCTCTTATCCCTGAAAGTACCAATGCTTCTTGTCAAAGCATGTTTCTGAGTGGCTTGCGAAAACAAGTTAGCGCAACAATCTTAAAATTGAGAAGATTCCAAGTTCATTTATAATTTTTTATTTTATGATTTGTTGCCTAATGCTTTTTATTTATTTATATGTTTTTAGTTTTTTATTTTATTTTATTTTTTATTTCTGTCATGTTATTATTGCAGTGTTTTTGAATTTTTTAAATTTGATTTTACAAAAACAAATTTTTATGTGTTTATTATGTCAATGTGTTTTTTTTCTAACGTTTCTAATTGTTTTTCAAAAAACAAAAAGAAATTGAATTCATGCATCTTTATATAAAGATTGAGCAACAGAGGGAAAGGGTCAACCCTTTTAGTGGTCGACCCTTATGTCACAAGGTTCAAGTTCGACAACTTTTAGGTTTTGTATGTATATAATTATTAATTATACCTATATTTTAATTATTTATATTTGTATTAATTTTTATATCTAATTATATTAAACTTTTAAAATTATATTTTAAAGTCTAATATAACTATATGTACATATAATTAGAAATTAATACATACATATATAAGATAAAAGAAGTGAAAAATAGCAGTCATAACTATACAAAGGTGTTTTCATAGCTTTAGATCCAAATATAAAAATGTGATACATTATTATATATGTGACAGGTAAAATAATTTAACCCTAATAAATATCATAAAATATGGAGATTGGCGGGTTAACTGAGTCGAAGGTGTTATTGTATAATCATTCAAAGGCATGGTTTATATGAGGATTATAACAAAATTGAAGCAAACACCTACCTCCCCCACACTGAATATGGGCCAGGTCCCACTGTGCAAAAATAAAAATTAAGAAGAAGGCTTGGCTGCGACAACAGCTAAGCCTTCTATTTCAAAGACGCATATTAATTTCATATAGATTAATTTTATGTTTGACCTAAAAAAAATTATTTTTAATTGTTTTGTGTATTTTAATTATGGTTATATATATACATATTAATTATCTAAAAATTAAAATAAATTATGCTAATCTAAAAATTTAACTATATAAACAAATTAGGCTAATCCCATGCAAAAAGTGGAATAAGGTATGAGTAAAAATTATTATTATCATTACTATTATTATTAATATTATAATGTTTTTTTTTGTTTTTTTTTAATTTTAATTTTGACTTTATAAGCCAAAAGTTAAATAAAGAGAAATAAAAAGTGTCTTTTATTAAATAAGCATAAAGTATATATACTTAAAGTTATAAACTTCATTTTTTTGGCAATGTAGAGGGTATAGTAGACTTTGTAGATAAATCTAGTTTAAAGCCATCGAGAATCGGCGTGCCATCATGTTGAAATTACCTAGACCTTCATATTTTCTTTCACATGATGTGCTTTATCTTCTTAAGTTGTAGAGAAACTTATTGTCTCTTTTCCACATTCAAGAACAAGAATTTTGCATACCTATCTTACTATGATGAAGATACACTGTTAGCTAGTCATTTGTGGCATGTCACCACGATAAACATAGAAATTGAAATATTTTCATGATTCCACTTCAAGAACATTTAGAAAGCTAGATTTGACTGTAATTCAAAAGGAAACGAAGAGAACAGAAACTAAGCAGAGCACTCACTTTGGAATTCATATTTCTCACTGAGGCCATCACAGATCTTGACAAAACCTAAACTTGAGAACTATTCTAATGGATCTTGTTAAAACATGCGTTGTTATTTCATCCTAAGACAAAAACCAATCAATCCCTCACTAGTCCAATCGAGAGGATCTATTTCTACGGGGTCATGTAGGGCCCGAGAACCCTATGTTGATTGATCGATCCCTACAATCTGTTGGCATCATTATTCTCTCCATTCATGATATGTCACTCTCCATTCATGATAGGTTAGACACCCAAGGGATAATGCCTATCCCTTAAAGAGTTCAATTTTTCAAAATTAAAATAATAATTCAGGTGACTGAATTGAATTTGAACTTGTAATTTTCCAAATCGAATGAATTTCTGATCTTATCAATGAGCCTATTTGGATAAATTTAGTAACTATGGTTCATAAATAACCAAACTTAGGCCAAATAAATTGATATATAAATAGAGGACTAAACACTAAATCATGATATAAATCAAGATTTATACAGAACAAGGCATCAATTCTTATAGAAATATTTAAAATCATGCTTCATAAGAATCAATTTAAATCCAAATCAAGTCATACAAAACTATGCTTCATATAGAATCAATTTAAATCCATATAAATTCATACAAAACTATGCTTCATGCTTCTTCAAGCTAATATTACAAACTTTTTTCTTCCATAAAAATATATCTATTTAGGGTGTCTAGAAAAAACTTCCATTTAATCCAAAAGCATGCAATTTTATTGTTAGGTATAAATCCTAGAGCCATAACTTTTACCCAATAGCACATTCCATGTCCATGTGGCTTGGATTTACGAATAAGTCACCGAGCATGCTTTCTACATAGTTAGTACAATACGCATTCGATTGTTGAATCAAACAAAGCTCTCAGTGCTCATATTGTTCTTGCACTGGGATTTCCAGAATTTGATCCCGAACCTATATATATGTTCATAACTATTAATTAAGAGGAGACACCAACATTTTAAGATTTTTGTAATCAATGACTCCAAAAGATAAAGACGATAACCAAGCTGCATAAATATAGATATTTATCAAGTCACGAGGCAAGCAGTATTAAGTGATAAATACGTACAAATAACATGGTTGGAAACGCTAGCATAATGGTACCGAAAAAGGGCATACGATTGATGGAACCCAGTCTGGGGAATTATAGAGCACTTTCGATCACAAAGAAAGACATAGCAATTGGATCAGTAAGATCAAGAGTATCTAGTCTCTCAAACCTTCTTTGTGGCATAAATCGTAGAGGGGCATCCATTCATTACCACCTCATTCGTGCCTCCCATTTGTAAGGATTAATGCATCTACTGAGCTTGATCCATGTATGTGGTAGCTGGTGTTGGGATAGTTTAGAAGGTATCATCGAGTTTTGGTAATGAATGCCTGATCGAGGGGTAGAAATTCCCTACAACGTAAGATAAATGGGTACATCATTCATCTTCAGCTCCACTCCTAAACGACGTCTGCTCATGCCAGATAGCAATACGGTTCCATCATGAAGATCTTAATCGGATTCTATTTCATGGAAAGTTTGTAGTTATGCCTTTGAATTGGGTCTACGGTAATCACCACTAAATCCTCGACATTATCTTGATGGACACACTTAGCACGTTTACCTTTAGTTTCGTGGCTTTTATCAGTGGTAGCATAACAATTTCTATCTCCCAGGGATTTTATCTTAAGATCGTTAAAAGGTCCCCACATGATAGATTGTCATACTGGTTCAACATCATATAGATTTTGACCCAGATTTTGCATTATACTTGAGAGAGTGGTCTTTAATCTACAGGTAGTTAAAAAGAATTCCAAACAACATCGTTCTCAACAACATGCTAAACTATATCGTCATCACAACATACAACCACGACCTCTTACCAGTGCTGAAAATAATGTTTACGTCCAGGTTACAAGGTAAGAGGACTATGCTCAAACACCATTTTTCAGGTTAGGTTGCTTATCTCTGAAAAAACATAGCGAATACAAAATTATAAACGATTGCATAAAATGCTTAGTTTAATTTTTACCTCATATAAACTAAGAATGCAACGGTGCACCATTTTAAACTAAGCTATTGAATGGTTGAAATAACACTTTTATACAAAATGCATACAGTAACCCGAGGTATATCTTATAGCTGTATATTCATGGATTTTAAGTGCAACTTCAAATGAAATTATAACAGGGTCCATGATTACTTACGAAATCTCATAGTCGTCTCCAAGGTATGATAAATATATGATTTCTCGGCAGCTTAATACAAATTTACTTCCTTTATTCATGCACAGTAAACAACTTTGAACACAAAGGTTCTCATCACTTAGAAATGTAGAAAAGGAGTTGTATTTCATTCCATGGATTTTTGCAACGAGTCTTCATTGTCAACTCGCAAATCCTTTGTTTCATTTTCCTTAATAAACTCTTAGTATTCACTTCTGAGATCTCAAAAAGACCGTGCCATATTCCTTAATTGTACATTGCTCTCTTGCACTCTTACAGATGGGTTCTATCAGGATGAACATTCTAACGCTATTATTCTATACCATTTCTTAATGACCTTGTCTTCGGCATGTGGATCAACCTACAAGATCCTATAATAGTCATTGTTTCCATTGTAATCCCTTAGATCCGCTACAGCCAAAAGGACATCTGGAAATGAGGTTAACTGGTCAATGCCTTATATCTTGGGATACAAATGCTGAGCAGTGACAAATCCATAGGTTGTAAAGTGGCTCTTGACACCGATCATATGTAGGAAAACTGAATGAGCCGATTGTCACAGATAGGGAATGATTTCCATTGCGAAAGCCATGGATCTCATTAAAGAGATTGGGCTCAATCTAGTAGAGAGTTGAATCATTATGTTTCCTAAATGTAAGGCTAGCTGAGTAGATGGGATTACCTTCCTACGATTGCATTCGTGGTTAGCACCAATCATGGGTAGCAAAACTGTGTGGCAAATCAAATGTTGTAGATTCGATTGGAAGAAAAAAACCATGTGGAGCATATCTTGGTGAGACTAGGTGCTAACTTATCGCGTTAATTTCCACATCTATAAGAAAAAGCTACAAATGGCACTAATCATACAATGCATCTATACTTTATTGGAGCTTTCATTTATTGTTTATCAACCTTAAGCAGGTTTTCTTCAACAAAATGCAAAGATACTTGTACACCTCAATTTGTGACATTTTATTTTCATGATATAAGAGCGCTCTTTATCTAAGGCGAATTAGTTGGGTTTTGAAGTTTATTGCTGATTCAATTCTATTTTTAGAGGTATGTTGAAGTATTGAACCGATGTTTGACCTTATCTGCTTTCGCAAATAAGAACATGAGTTTCCCTATTATCTTATGCTCATTTCTTTTGGAATGTTTTTATTTGTAGGTTTGTTTAGAAAAGATGGATCAAGAGATAGGTCAAATGCATAGATCGAATCTTGGGGGGGCAACAGATGGCAAACAATATCAATGGAGAAAAAATCCAAAAAAAAACTCGTTTTGATTGCAGGTTTCGTATGACAGACTGTTTGCAGGCTTCATACCACTGACTGTTTACAGGATTCATATGGCAGGTTGTTTGCATGCTTCATATGGCAGGCTGAACACTCTATCTTATTTATTTTATATTTTTTATTGTATATTTTTGCTTTTTATAATGTTTAATGATTTTATTTATTTTTGCAAGTTTTGTTAATTTCAATAATAATAATAATATATTTTAATTTACTAGAATTAAAACTAAAAAACTCAACAAGAAAAACTAATATATACTGTTAATTTTTATTTTTATTTTTTAAACTAGAGTGTAACACCTTTAAATTTTATTTATTAATTTTTTAATGTTATATTTTATTATATAGATAGATAGATTTTGTTTTGTTTAATGTTTCCATTGTACAATTCAAAGGGTTAAATTTTATTAATTTTTTTTTTACTTTTTATAATTAAACCTAAATTTTTTTTATTTTTTATTTTTAGAAACTAATATTTAAAACCAGCATTGTAAAACTAAGACAGAGGATTATATAAGAAAATTACAACTAATATTTGTTTTATTTATTCCTTTCGATTTATTTTTAAAAGGTTATTATTTTCTTATTTATTATTATATAATATTATTGTTTAATTTGTTTATGTTCATAGGTCTAATTAAATTTTTACAAAAAGTCTTAATAATTTTTTCAATTTTTTTTTTCTTTAAACTAACATTAAAATAAAAACATATCAAAACTAAAATAAATACTGTATAATTTTTTATTGGTTGTTATTTGTTTATTAATTTGATTATTTTATTGTCTAATCATTCATAGCTTTAGAAAAAAAATTAATCCCTAATGCATTTTTTATTCTTAACATAACTTAAAAATTATTTAAATAAACATAGAAGTTCACAATGAAAAGAAATCCAAATTTTAGTTGTTTTTTCATAAATATTTTTAAATTTAAAGGATTAAAACTATTTTTGATTCCTAACAAAATTTAAAAACAGAATATTAAATAGGACAAATAATGAAAATTTTAGTAAACAAAAACATTAAAACAAATTAAGGCATCCTACATTAATTTTGAATTACAAATAAAAACTAAAATCTACCTACTTTACTTTAATTGGAATTTTCAATCATTTAAGTGTAATGAAACTTCCAGTGGAACCATACATGTAAAAGCAGTAAGAGAATATTTACAAAATAAAACCTAATGTATCCAAAGGTACGCAAAATTAGGAATTGCAAATGTAAATTAACAAAGTAAAAAAAAAAAATTGATCTAACCTAACACTTACTTGGAATCTATGTTCGATGCAGCTTTCATTTGCATGATGATCACCTGAGATCCCTTCTTCATCCTCTTCAATCTCCAGTTCGAATAGGTGTTCTTCATCTTATATGCATGACTCTTCAAATCTCAATTCTTCATTATTCGCTTCAGGAAGAGTGATTTCATCCTTTACTGTTGTCAAGATCTTCTCTTCTAAAGAAGAGGAAATCCTGGTTTTTGCTAGGATCTGAGTGATCTTCTCTAGGCTTATTCTCATCGTAAAGATAAAATCAAATCAAATAAAAAAAGAAAAGAGATGGAAAAAACGAGTACATGAAAAATGAAAAAAAAGTACGAAATGGGTTAGTACAAAACGAGTGCAAAAACAAAACCAAAAATGAACATATACAAAATTAAAACAAGTTAGTATGAAATAAAGGCGCCCAAGGAACGAAAGCAATCCAAACTTTACACTACAAAATTGTAAATGAAAAAAATGAAAACATGCATAAAACAAACTTGCATTTGCAGAAAATGAAAGAACTTGTGGGAATATAAACACTTTGCAGAAAACAATCAAGGCTTTGGGGTGACCCACTAAAGTGGATGCGTCTGGTTGTTACACCATGGAAATTCTGTAGTGAAGTCGCCCTTGAGTCTTACCATTCCCCCTCCCCCTTTCTATCTAATAAAATGAACTATATACCTATCTAAACTCTGATCCCTTTTAGCACCTCCCTGAAAATGATGCCAAAATGTTGGTGCAAATGTTAAATAAATTATAACAGATATCCAACAATTTAATTGTCAACCCGGAGAGAGTGTAGACTTGTGAGGTATAGAAAAAATATATGCAGGGGAAGAGTGTCACTGAACTTAATCTATAACTTAAATTGAAAATACATGAGTGGAATTGAATTAAACTTACAAAAGCAAGAAATAACATGAAATAAACTGGTATAAAGCAATCAACATTAATTTGTGAGCTCACGATAAATCTATACTAATAATTCATAAGCAAAACATAACTGAAAATCTATATGAACAACTCATAAGAAAGAAATTACTGAACATCTATATTAACATGGGAGAATCAAAGGATGTGCATTAAGCATCATCTCCATTACATAACAATCAAGAATCCACTCTATGAATAACTCTGAACTATTCTCTACTTCTAAACCACTAGAGAGATCTCTAACCAAAATGAGGAGAGAGCCCTCCTATTTATACATGAATTCAAGATAACTTATCATAATTACATATCCATTATTATCTCAACTTATCCCTCAAAATCCTCAACAAATATACAACTCATCCCTTTAAATTCTCAAAAAATATACCAATCATACCTTTAAATCCTCAACAAATATTGGATGAGATATTATCTCCACATCTCCATGATCTTCTCCTTGAAGTTAGCTCACGTCTAGAAGATGAAATTCGAATCTGAGGCTAGGTGGTCACTTTTGAGCTTGTTAAAGTCTTCAAATACACCTATAAACATCACCAAACTCACCCAACTTTAAAGTATAATGAAAATATGTTATTTTTCGCAATAATTAACCACAAATTCACTCAAAATACTCAAAAATAAATGATTTGGAAAATGGTAATATAAACCCATATTTATTATGAAAGTGGTGAATATTAATGGTTTTATGGAAGGATAAGATAGGAATAAGGTGACAAATGGTATAGGAAAGATGAATAAAATGTGTTCTTTTTGCGATTCAACAGGGTTTACCTTTCTTCTGGGAAGAAACCGGTAAACTATTTTCTCAGGTAGAGTATCATGCCCAATTGGTAAGGTGCAGATTAGATCATAAGAAGTTTGAAGACATGCAACAATCTCTGTTTGGGAAAACAATAGTGGATAAATTATGTGAATATTTTGAGATATTAAACACTTTCAGAGCTACTTGCATGCAACTTCCTGAAATCTCTTACGTGGATCATGTGGAGTTAAGGGTACTGGAAAATGAAATGGCCAGCTTGGAGCTACCAATGGTTGATCAATGGAAGATAGTTGAAAAATATGGGAAAACTAAGTACATGCTGTGCAGTTGAAGACCGTTGAAGATTAGTTAGTTAACATTATGTAGTTTATTTCTAAACAATTATTAGTTAAAGATCCTAATGACAAATGTAAGAAGGAAGTTATTTTCCTATTTTTAGTATAGAGTTAGTTATAAACTCATGGAGAATGATTTTGTATTTAAGAAATTTTTTACATTGTAACAAGGGTTGGAACCCGTGAGAGAGATTGTATTGTAATAGAGATCCAAAGATTAATATAATTTCATAGCCGAGCATGCCTTTTGACAAATATTCATGTGTTATTATATTTTCATGTTGTACTTTATTTACGTATATGTGTATGTGTTTCTTGTTAAAAAATTCCATTCTCTTATCTTTTTCATGCTTAAACGAGTTTATAATGATTTAGAATTCATATCCATATGCTCTGTTCTATTGGTTTTAATCATTCACAAAGCCTTTCATTTAAATTTAATAGTGGATTCATCCTTGATAGATGCCCACATGAATGGGTTGTTTCTAAAAAAATTCTATATCACCAGAAAACAAGTTTTTTTACTGTGAAGAAGTAGCTACCTATTGGCCTAATTTTCTGGCCTAGGCCAACTAAGGAGATTAAGCCCACACAAGTAGCTTAAAGCAACTTCCGGTGTGTTTGGGATGACAAAATCTCGCAGGTTATGGTCCTGCTACCAACTGAATTTTTTTCTTAAGGAGAAACTAAAATTCAGTAAAAATTTATCCTAATCTTATTTCTATCTAAATAAACCCTAAAATTAGTTTTCTAAGACCTAAGTTATCCTAAAATTGCTTTCTTAATGAAAGTCTTCGATTTTTGAGGATTTTGTTTCGAATTTTCAAAATTTAAAAAAAAAAAACTATTATAACTATAGTGAAATTAACCTAATCCTATTTAACAATTGTTAAATATAAACTATACTAAAAATAAAAGAAAACTAACTAATTATTCTATCCCAGCTGAGAGCAATTTAAATATTATATTAATTTAATATTTCAAGTGAACAGAAAGATAAATGGTTAAGATTTAAATGAAAATACTTAAATCATTCACATTAAATCATTCTGTTATATATTCACAATAGCAGAAAATCCAAAATAAACAACTACTTTAAACTTTTCTGAAGTGTTTTATTAATTAACAATTAATAAACAACACTAAATATTTGAATAAAAGATAATGTTCATAATGAAAACATTGTAATAATACAAATGGAATCAAAACAAACATAAAGATGTATATTACTAAGATTCGAATTTTCAATAAAAATACTGATTAATTCAATATAATAACATACTCATTCAAATAGCAATATTGTGTTGACAGAGTATAATATAAGATAATGAATACAATCATAACTAAGTATAATTGTACCAATAGTATAACCAGAAAACTATATATTGAAATATATATATAAAGTATTCAAAATAGTACCGAACAGTGATACCATTCTGAGCACTTTCAGTCACACTCCTCCTCTGAAGATGAAACCCCAGTAGGGAAATAAAACTAGTACTGAAATGATATTTCAATGATGTTTTTCTTCAACTACTCCATCACCATTACATCGAAATTACTAGTTTATATAACCCCACTAGTCTTTCACTTCAGTTTCTAATAAGTGATATAATCAATACCATAGGAGTCCTATCCCTATTTAAGTGCATTGAATCTCTTCAAAAAGACACCTGTCATAAACATTACAATGGGATAAAAACTGTCAATAAAACGACTAGCCTGTATTATCTCATGATTCATGGGGACTAACATATTCGTGACCATATTGAAACTCCAATCTTTCCAGAAGCATCAACGTATGCCAACTGTGATCCGAAACATCTTGTGTTTGCTGAGGATAGCGATACCATGTACACCCATACAAACGAAAATAAAAATATTATTAAAATCATGTTAACAGAAATAACAATAAAACAAACAAATTATATGCATGCCTGCAAAATCTACGATTTTGCAAGTATGTTCTTAAAAACTTTTAATACCTGTCAAAAAAGAGATAAACCATATAACCAAAATAGAAACAACATCAGGTTCTATTTTGTAAATTGATTACTCTTCTGGCTTTAGAAAGTTTAGCTTTGAGCCTAATGATTATTAGCTTCTGTCGATCTAATTGCTCAAGCAAGTGCTGGTTTTCGTCTATAATTGAATTTTTGGCTTTATTGTATCGATTCTTCTTCAAGTTCATGTCCTTCCATCTATTAAACCAATTTAGTAATTCTTCCATGAATGTTTTATTTTCTTCATCTTTTAAGGATGCGTTTGCTTGACATTCTTTTAATTCATTTTTCAATTCTGGGATTTTGGTTTCGTATACTTTGTCAAGTACCTGTTAAAGGGTTTCTTCTTCCTTGTCATGACATGAATCATCTGACTAAGAAGAATCAATATTATTCACATCTTGATCCGGTGATGGAATGCTCATAAACGATGGCTTAGGGCCAGAACCACAAGCATCCATACATGATAGGGCTACTTCAAACTTACCTGGCTCAGTAATGTTTTTGGCCAATGATTTTTCACGATTGTTCTCTATGGGAATAGGTTCATCCGCATGTGTGGTTTTGGGAAACAAATATGAAACATCATCCTCAAGTTGGACAATAACTGGTCGAGCATTCTGTTGAGTGGTTGTAGGAACAGCGGCTATAGTTATCGTATTCATGCTTCTAGTGACTCTTCATGTATGAATGAACAAAAAACCTTTTGGCTCAAAACCCCCTTTGTCACAACAAACTAGCGCTAACTGTTCAAGTTTTCACATGGATTCATCACCAAGTTTTTTAGGAGTACATAACTCAAAGGGGTTTTCATGATTAACAGCATCAACATCTTCATTTTTTGTCAATCTACCATCCACCTTTGTAGGTGTACTGAAGCATTTGTTAGATAGGGATTGGTCCATGTTTGTCTCAGCATAACAAGGATCAACCTTCATGATTCCATCATTACTAATACAAGTACCTATAGGTGGACTTGCTTCCTGTAGTTTATTATCCCTTAACTCAGCCTTATGAATATCATCAACTTCAGATTTTGCTGGAGCTTTACACTTCCTACGAGTTTTAGGGGGAGGGTTTGGCCAATACTATCTTGACCCTAGTTTATTTTCAACCAATAACTCATCCCAAGATTTACATCTAAGAGACAACTGATGCTGGATTAAAATTTTAATCAGACCGTGGTGGAACAAACTCCTATCAGAATTGCTGAATGTTCCATTTTCTTTAGACTTTGCAGTAAGTAAAATGGAAGATTGAGCTTACAACCTTTCAATGCTAACAATAATCACATATGATAATAATGCAGATGAGAGAATCGGCCATCACAAGATACATACCTGACTAGAATTTCATAAAATGCTCTCCATTCTGGTTTTAAAAATTTAACTGAAACCCCAATCTTCAACTTTGCATTGGCAGGTAAGGGTAACAGTAATGACCGACATTTCTTCTTATCAACCTTTCCTCCTTTAAACCATTGTTCTCCAATTTGAGGAAGCTTCGTAGCTTCTACAATCTTATCCTCATCAATTATAAACTTAACATCCCCAATCTGAGCTACATTTTCCATAAAACTCATAGCAAATTGTTTGGTAACCTTTGTGTTATGGCCACTAAAACATCTAAAAAACTGACCCCATCCAATCTTTTCGAATAGTAGAGCGACATTCTCATTGGCTTCAACTAGCTCGTGCCCTGAAATTTCAAATCGGCTAAGAGGAGCCATTGTTTCCTCACTACAACTCTGGTTATGGGTTGAAACAAATGAAGTCGTTAAAATCGAAGGAATAGGCACCCAAGTAAAAGGCATTATGCGAAATGTCAAATCCTCAATTGATTCATACGTGATAGAAACGAGAACCCCAATTTTGGCCATGTTAACCAAATTTGGAAATGATGAGAACAATAGCCAGTGTTTTTCGCTATGATAAATGGACAAACTAGCCATGACTAACTGAATTCTTCAGAAAATAGTATCTAACTAATCCTTCATATTAGAAATCATTCAATTCAGGGATTATAAATCAAAACATTAATAACACCCAGTCTGGAATGATGGACTCATACAACATCATGAATAGGAATGGCTATCATTCATTTATGGAATTGAATTCCACTGATATGATTTCAACATTATACCCATAGCTGTCAATTAAATTGATAGGTGTTAACAATTAAACCAAATCCACATGCCAATATGAATTCAATCTTTATGCAGTGATCCTTGTAAACAAATGTTATCAATTAAGCCATACGTATCATGTACCTTAATCATAACTATCAATTGATAATAACCCAGAATTACACGTGGAAGGCAATCGTGTTCATAAATAGGATGATGTGGAGTTGTCATAATAATCCATAATTTTCCTAGGATTTCTGAAATTACAACTAAATAGCAATCACCATTCACACCCAAACCATATATATACATGTAATTTATTTCAAAATATACTTTTAAATACTTTATGAAATCTTAATCACTTATGACCCAAAACAAGATGTGATAGGATACAAAGCTCATAAAACTATTATGATTATATTTATCTGACAAATGAAAATTTCAAAATAATATACATACGTTTGCACTCTAGCTATTTCGTGATATATATGTACAATTTTACAAGGAAATGATATGATATTAAAAGATTGAGTTATATGTGAAATCTAAACCTTAGGTTTAATGAAAATATTTTAATTAATAAATCACCCTTAGTTATAAGGATTTCAAAAACTTATGATAATAAATATCTTATCAAAACCAAGTTTTAAACAAATTCAAAATGTATCTTCATTAAAAACTAATTAGCATACTATACCTTAAATCTCCTAAATCAATATATATAATCGGATGAATTAATAATGATAAAATTGATCATATATAAAATTTACAAGATTGACAGCTGCTAATTTGTCAAATTTATGAAAGTGTTTTCATAAATTTCTAATACGACTCTTAACTCTTCTATAATTGAGAGTACCTTCATAATCGAATATTCTGAAGGTACTCTTTTATAATCTTTAAATAAATAAAAAATCATAGAAGAGAACTGATCATTTTTCATCGCTACAGACAAAATGAAGGGGTTGTTGTTGACTGCCAACACTACCTTGCCTCTATTAAAATTTCTTTGCAATAGCATTGTGCATGTTTATTGACCCACATGACTCCATGCCCAATGAACACTTGCTTCAACCATAATAAATATTAAATTTTGTTTCTTTTTAAACATATCTGGCTTGTGAGATAAATATTGAGAGATCCCTCTCTAGAAAGAAAGAAGCAAACTTTCTTCCTAAAGCTTGCTTTTGTGGTTACCTTGGGGCTATCCTTTCACAACTGGGGGTACATTCTGAGTGCTAATAGAATGTATGGCACATTATTTTTGCATGATGAAGATATTAATGCATGGAATTATTATTCCAAAAAGAAAATTCGAAATTGTAATGAATGGGTTCATAATTGGCATGCAACCATTTACCCTAGTTTGCATGGAATTTGTTTTGGATTGTCATTAATGTGTTGGGAACATGGAAAATTCATTACACTTGTTACAGAGTGTCTCTATTCTCTATTTCTCTTCGTTCTCTCTTATCACAAAAACTACTTATATTGTAAAAGTCATTCTCTGCAATATATCTATTTTACTCTGAAGAATTGCTAGGGTGTTTCATCATATTTGTTATGAGGATCACAAGTAAACTTGAACCCAAAATACAACAACATATTTTACTAAATTTTGATAGGATTCCATCGATCATTTGACAAGGTGGATATTTTTTAGCGTCAATAGAATTATGTCAGATATCAGCCAAACTCAAAAACACGTTGTAAATTCAACAAAATTTAGTCGCATGACCGACAGGTCATTCGAATGATAACCCGCCAATTCTCTGACAAATATGTCATTGATTAACCAACGTACATTCCTAGGACTGTCATCGGAAATGAGATAGATTAAGTGTCGATTAATCGATGACATACTCCACCCTAGTGGTTGGTTGACCGACAAAGAGTCGCTAGGTTTTCGATGACTTAATGACATAAAAATACACAAAAATACAGAGAAGTTACCATCTATAGAACGACAGACTCATCAAATATAGAATTTATGTCATCAAAAATGCAACAGATTAAGGATCGGTTAATCAAAACCGTACTCCACCCAGGTGGTCGGTTAACCGACAAATTGTCGTTGGATTTTCGATGACTTAATGACATAAAAATACACAAAATTGATGAATTTATTGTAGGATGTACAACAACCTCGCCGAATATAGAAGTTAGTTTGTTGAAAATGCGATGAGTCTGACTGGTTTAAAAACAAATTAATGGGTAGGGTTCCCTACCCAACTTAGGGCTATATAGGATGTAATTGCTAGAAAATTGTAACACTGTTCATGCCATATAGAGTTTCATATTTGGGAGTAATCATGCACTTGACATATTTTCCACTGAATAATTTGAGACAATGTTCATTGTTGATGTAGACATTGTATGCATCTTGGAAACAATGCAAAAAATAGAAGCATGTTAGCATGCAGATGCAGCAAAAGTGAAGTACACATAAAATAACTCTGAAAATATTGAAGTGATCTTCATTTTTTTAAATTTCTCCTTCATGTCATCTTATTGACTAAACTTGAAAACAAATCAAACCCGTCTTGGTAATAGTCATTGTACTTATTAGAAATATTGTTCTAAGGTAAATATGATTGCATGTAAGATTATTTTCATTGTATTTACTACTAGTCATTAGTTGTAAGAATCCATGATATGATACATCTTCGAATAGTTAACTTACTAACAATTAATGTATGTTGTGATATGTTCTCACAATGAAAACTATTCATTTTCCTTGCATAAGGCATACAATATCACGCAACCACAAATACTGTACACTAAGAGAACATATCGTGACATAAACTGTAATTCACAACTCACACAAATATTCTTGCTCTGGACCGAGAGACATGCACCCAATGATTTATTTTTTGGCATGAATATTTAATGAGGTAAATAATAATCTAAGCTTCTATTAACCATAATTACGATAATCACTACTTGCATGTAATCTTATTTAGTATATATACTAATTTTATTTATATAACTATTAAAATATAAATAACCAGAGTCATTGGATTTGCCACTACTAGTCATTAGTTTCATTATGTTGTCCTTGCAATTAATGACAAATAACATCACTCAGGTTGTAATTAAACTCAAGGATCATGTATAACATGAATGAACAACTTATCATAAATGGGGCTCTTATATCAAGAAGATATGATTAATTTGATGCTTATATATTAAGGAGAACATAGCCAACTTAGGGAATATAATGAAAAATTCATTAGAAAGAACAAATGGTTTAAGCATCATCTATATATGTTCTGTGTAGTTTTTGTTTTTGGTTCAAGGTTGGTTTTAGTTTACTAAATGTGAATTATTTGTATTCAAGTTATTTTTCCAAGGTTGGTTTTTAGTTTACTAACTATGAATTCTTTATAATCAAGGTTGGGACCCTTTATCATGGATTATATCACTACAAACTCTAAGGGACAATCATTGGATTTTTTCATTAATGATATAGTTTCCCTTAGAAGGAGCATCTATTGTAACCAAATGCAACACATCTCAATTTTTAGTAACCAATATCTTATTCCCAAGAAAATTTGTGTAGTATGAGAATAAGTGAGATCTAAACTATAATAATAAATTTAATTCTTAGATGACATATAAGCACAAATAAAAATTATTATTTAAATTATTTCTTATAAAGTATTTATAATCCAAGCAGGAAAGTCTCTACTCAATTATTGATCTATTTGAGATCTCACTAGGGAGATTCTTAGAAAAGATTATATGTGATTTTTTCAAGCTCCCACTCACAAAATGTGATATCATGTCATGGTGCAACATATGTTGATTCTTGTTCGATAAAAATATATTAAAGATTAATAATGGAATCTTTATCAAATTTATATCATACATATAAGTCAAATCTAATGTTGTATACATTCAATGGATATTTTTTAGAGGACAATAATTTCCCTAATAATTGTTTTTTTACATATACATAGACCCATAGTTATATCTCTTGAAGTCAATGGGGATTATAGCCCCCTCTTCAAGGAAATAGATCTAGAATACATGTTATAACAAAGAAACAAATACCTTGGAAATCATGGAAACTTTGATCATGTTAGGTTGGGACTCTCAATCATGGATTATATCACTACAAAATCTAAGGGAGAATCATTGGAGTTTCCCATTAATGAGAAAGAATTGAATATTTTCATCCACTAATGGTCTATTATTCTACAAACTTATACATCTTATGATATGATTTCTTTTTTCTAATTTAGATCAAATTTTCCCTAAGTTTGTTTCATAGACATATATATATATATATATATATATATATATANATTTCATCATAGAAGGATGCATAAGTGATATATGTTCACCATTTAAGGAATTGTGAATGAGGGTTGGTTCTTGGGTTTAACACTAATGAGAGTTGGATGGGTGATCCTTGTTTTTCTTAGTGTCACTCATTCCCAAAATTCATCACTTAATAATTATGGATTGCTAAGAATGAATATTTATTTGTGGTTTCATATCTATCTCTAAGGAAGGTATATTCATAGGATCAATGCGACATGTACTTCCTTACCCAAGGCTACAAAGAAGAAGAAATCAAGAGAGGTATCTACACTTGAAGTGGAAAAAGCAATGGCTTGGTATTTATTTAATGATTCCTCAACTGAAAACCTATATTATTGTGGGGTAGGATGAATCCTCTTTATATCGTAACAATGATGAGTTAACATTGCTTGTGGTACAAGGGTTGGCACAAACAATAAGGTAGAGAGGAGGGAATTGGAAATAATGATGAGGGCAACAAAGGTGAATGGAGTAAACAATATTCATTTTTATGGCGATTCCCAATTTTTCATACAATGGACAACCAGTAGTGGGTAGAAACACATATTTGAAAAACCTATTAAAAGAAGAAAATTTCTTGAAAGGGAATTTTCATAATATCTCCCTCTTAGAGACAATGGCAAGTAATTATTGTTTTGAAACTACTGCAACACATACACCATCATATAGACCTAATCATATTTTATCTCTGATGCCATCCATTTGCCTCAAACCCTTCTTATTTGTTAAACATAACATAACATGTCCATCACCAAAAACCACCACTAGAAGTCTCAGTGCTAGAGAAAGTTCAAGGTATGAGATACTAAGGAAGTTAGCCATGTTCTTTTCAATATGGTATATTGAATTTTTTAAGTTAATTTACATTTAACTAAAGAGCCATTATCCGAGGAGTATACATCACCTTGTGTGGAGACAAAATCTTGAAGAAGATAAGAATCCCCTATAAATTGGATAAAAATAGTCAAAATGAAAATGAAACATATGGACAAAAATTTATAACATCAAACATATATATTATATCTAGCACTAAAAGATAATTATATTGTAACACCCCGGTTTTGACCTCGTTTTCATTAAATGTATATGATGTATATATTGTAGTTAATCATGGTGTGGAGCTAAAGTAAAAACCCCACCATCGATTTAACGTTCTATGTTCGTGCGATTAAAATCGTTGCCGATGGTATTTCATGCTAGCCAACACATTATAATTTTGGCATCATGTAAATATGCATTTTAATTAAAATACCCACAACCAGCTATGTCTATGCAACATTAAAAGAGATGGAGGCATGATTTCCTAAGGATAAAGAGGGGGAAATCTTTAACCTTTGGGGCCAATGGGAAAAATACAAATGTCAAAGGGAGAACCCATCAAACTATCAACTACCTTTCTTGTCTCATTCACCCAATCATTTAATTCTTCCAGAAATTGGTTGAAGTAGTTATTGCATGGGGATGGGAAGAGTATGGACAGGAAATTCGAATTTGGGGAGAACCCATTTTTGGGGAAAATCAATTTTGACTTATGGGGCAAGTAAAAACCCAAAAATGCATGCCCATTTGGGCCATACATCCATGTTCTTCATTTTTTTCCTCACGCAAGGAAGCTTGGGAGTTGTTTTACCTCCACGATTTTTCCTGTGGTATCTTCTCCTACACGATTTCGGCTCCTAGGCATTTTCCTCATCACCATTCACCCACATTGGAGCCCTCTCAAGTGGCTGGGAATTTCCTATGTGTGAAATTCATTTTTGGGTTGTTGTGTGTGTGTTTCTCTATCACATGGGAAGTCATTTCTTCATTCTCCTGGGTTGTGGATTCATTTTCGTAATGATATGTGGTTGGGTTTCTTCCCCCAACATTTTTGTTGCGTTTTCCCCACTGATTACCACGCTAAAAATTGTTTTTGATATGCCCAGTGATTTGGAGGAGAGACCACATTCTCTTGGGTGTGTTTGAATTCGTTTTTGGCCACGTTAGGGCCAAAACGTCCCTGGGAAATCAAATTTTCTGTTAGGGGTTGTTCTTACCCTCCTTGGCAATTAATTTTATGTCCAAATTGTTTTCCTCAACCCAGAAATTTTGTATATTGTTGTGTATGCAATTGTTCTTTGGACTGTGTAGGAGTGGAAAGGAGTCTACTTGACAAACATAGTGTTTTGCAGGAGCCTCATGGACAGAGGTAGTTAGATGGCTCTCTTCTCTACACCCCATTGAATAGAACTGGAAGGGAAATCATGGCTTGAGGGACTGTGTAGCAGAGGAGGGAATTATTCCTGGTGTTGAGTGTGTGTGGATGTCTTAGGAGTCAATCCAGTTCTAGCGTAGGCATCCTTAGCTCTGCAATGAGCCCACTAGCTTAGCAAACAGTGCTTACATCTCCTGATAACCTGATAAACCCCAACTTGTTGGGTGGGTTATGTGTTTTTGTGTACTCTTGGCCTAATAAAACCAACCGTGTTGGATTGACTAAGTCTTGACATATCTTTGGCTATGTGTGAGCCTACTTAGTTTCCTTATTCCTTATGGGGATCATGCTTAGCTCGAGTGTGGAATTGTTGCTGAGAGATTAAGGAGCACACTGGCCTATGGTTGGGTGGAACGTTGCAGCAAAATAGCTGGTTACGGAGCATTTTTCATCATAAGATAAGTATTATTATGTTTAAATGTGTTGGAGCAGTAATACATCCTTAGTATAAAGTTTAGACCTTAGGCTAACCTGATTTTCACAAATTTCATTAATGTCCTATGGTTTATACTTAGGAGAGTTGATCCAACAATATATCTAGTTAACTTGGCCTGTTCACACCTGCAACAGTGACTAGTTTGGTCAACCTAGCCCATGTGCTCCCTCATTAATGCATTGGAGTGCTACCTCATTGATTTGTGGGGCCTTGGCTTGACTAAGTGCACTTGGGGTGAATATGGCATGTTTTAGCTCTCCTATGAGCATTTATTGCCACCTAGAGCACCCCACTTGCCTCTATTTCCTCACCCATGCATGCCTGGGGTGAATCTGGCATGTTTTAGCTCTCCTATGAGCATTTATTGCCACCTAGAGCACCCCACTTGCCTCTATTTCCTCACCCATGCATGCCTTGGAGTATTTAATGACCCAGCACACCTCACCAACACTCAAACATCAATTTGAGTCTGTTTGGGCTGAGTTGGGTCTCCATTGGTCCACCTAGGGGGGATTGAGGTCATTTTCCACATTGACACATGTAAAACTCCTATTGGCTTCCAGAGACACTCGAATTTGTCCATTGTATTATAAATGATGTATGATAATAATATGACAAGTAATCAGCACCTTTCACATGTGTTGTTCCAGCTACTTTTTGTCTCTTTGTTTTCTCTTAATGCATGTTTTGTCAAACACTTTGATGGTGAAACTATTCTAGCTCCTAGATCTAACTTGAGAAGCAATTTCTCACATGGTATCAGAGATATATGGAGCTGCAACAAATCCTGTGAGTTTGAGTTTTTGTTTAGGAAATATTTCCAGTTTATGTGAGTGTTTTTCATTACAGGTTTCTACAACAACTTCATGGATTCAAAATCTGTTCTCTCCTTTCCCCATTCAACTATTCTAAATGGAATTCAAATATGTGTGCATATCTCAATATGCAATGTCTCTATGATGTGTCCACTGGTGTTGTGAGAGAACCAGAGTCCTGTCAAGAGAAGGATGCTTGGCTTAATGACAATGAAAGAGCCTATGGAACTATGTGTCTAGCTATACCTCCTACAATGTGCTACATCATTCATTCTGCTGATTACCCATTCGAGCTTTGGGGAAATCTATATGAAACTCTTGGGACGCAGCAAGAAGATGTGAGCTATATGGAGAGAAAGAAAATGGGAACCTCCTTATGTGTTCTTCCTATCATCTCGGCCTCATGCATTTATCAAGAAGCTGTTCAAAATGAAGAAGAAGAAGTATCCAAAGATTCAGCAAATGATCCAGCTCAAGTTTCTTCCTCTGTGGCTTCCTCTCCTTGTCAAGAAGCTATGTTTCATGAAGAGAGCATATGAGTTGTTGCCATCACTACTGCTAAATATTTACTTTCACCCTTCTCCTCTATGTCTTTTATTATGAATGGGAAAGATGTATTGCTAAGATGTCCATAGAGAGCCTTATCTAGAAGATGGGTTTTCTTCACATGAGATTATTGGTTTGAAAAATGGAGATGTTTCCTCCACCATCACTAGTAGATTTCCTTCAAGTTCATATGAAGATGGAGAAGCTTCTGTCATCACAATGGCACATTTGGGAATTTTGTTCCACATTCTTACAGTTGATTACAACCTTCATTTGAAGTTAATGCTTCAAGATCCTTATGACTCACTTGGGGTCACCTATTCTCAAGCATTTACAGTCTCTTTCAGGTATGGCATCCTGTGTGGTTCGAATTACTCACCTAGTGGTTCGAAGTTCAAATCTGAAGAGTAACATTTGCTCTCCCATCAGTGAATTTCAGTTGTTCTACATGGTCTAAGGATTCATCATGCAGTTGTTCCTAAGTTGATTGAGCACATTCCTCGTCTTCCCAAGAAGAAGATTCCTCCATACATTTTTAGTTTGGAAGTATATGTAGATTTTATTTATGTTTCATAATCCATTTTGAGAGGAGGTTTTTCCCATAAGGTTTTCCAGGCTTACCTCTGTTACATGGATCAATAAAATCTGTAAAAGGGTAACCTGTGCCTTAGTTGCCAAGGCCTCAGATAACTAAATTGTACTAAGTCTAGATTAAGGGAGGGTGTTGGATTAGTAATACATCCTTAGTATATAGTTTCTACCTTAGGCTAACCTGATTTTCATAAATTTCATTAATGTCCTATGGTTTGGACTTAGGAGAGTTAATCCAGTAATATATCTGGTTAACTTGGCCTATTCACACCTACAACAACGCCTGGTTTGGTCAACCTAGCCCATGTGCTCCCTTATTAATGCATTGGAGCGCTACCTCATTGATTTGTGGGGCCCTGTCTTGACTAAGTGCGCTTGGGGTGAATCTGGCATGTTTTAGCTCTCCTACGAGCATTTATTTCAACGTAGAGCACCCCCCCTTGCCTCTATTTACTCACCCACTCATTCCTTGGAGTTTTTAATGACACAACACACCTCACCAACACTCACACATCAATTCAAGTCTGTTTGGGCTGATTTGGGTCTCCATTGGTCCACTTAGGGGGGATTGAGGTCATTTTCCACATCGACACATGTACAACTCCTATTGGCTTCCAGAGCCACTTGAATTTTTCCATTGTATTATAAATGATGTATGATAATAATATGGCAAGTAATCAGCACCTTTCACATGTGTTGTTCCAACTATTTTCTATCTCTTTGTTTTCTCTTGTATGTTTTGTCAAACACTTTGATGGTGAAATTGTTCTAGCTCCTAGATCTAACTTGAGAAGCAATTTCTCACAAAATCCCTACAATTACATTTGATAATGAATTACAATGAACATGTTGAATTCTTGAATGTATGGTTTTTCTTCCAATGTATGGTGATAATGTATGCATCTATGCATGCTTTATTTCAAAGCATTTCAATTTTTATCATGTGTGTGTTCATGGGGCTAGTTTCCCGTGTAGATAGCAGCATCGGTAGCGTCCTCTTCCCCAGGTCGGAGGGTTGGGGACGTTACATATATGGTCAATTATGAATCAAAAGTATTAACTAGAAATAGTTTATATCAATATATAAAAATCAAAATCTATGGTATCTTTTACTAGAAACTATATATGATATACCTCGCCATTCCATGATAAAATCTGGAGAAATCAATTTGAAATTCCAAAATGAATATGCTTGTTGTCTATAACAAAATTGCTTCTGCAGCATCCAAAGAGAACAAATAAATGTTTATCACCAAGTTCTACATGAATATTGCAAACAAGAAAAATGTGTATAATTGAGGGTGTTGCAGATAATTTACACCTCAAAAAGATTGGAAGAGAGATTCATGCATTGTGACATTCTCACTAACAAAAGGTTCCTTCTTACTTGAAATGTACTTAATATTTACAAGGGATAAACCATAAACCTATTTCCCTTCAAGGAATACTAGCTTTCAGAAGACACAACTTTGTAAATGTGGAAGAAATAGGATGAGTTCTGTAGATAAATGAAAATAATTTATCTATGTCCATCCACTCCATATGCAATATCAACAATTTTAAAAAATGTTAAATTTTTGGTTAGGTTATGGTTTGATATGTAGAAAATCAAAATTTGTATACTTTCATGCATGAGACAGAACTGAACCAAAGCTAGATTCAAAACAGTACTGTTGTAATAAATTTAAAACATAATTTTTATCTCTTTCAACTTTAACAATCCAATGGTAATTGTATTAAAGTTGGTCATTGAGATGATTTACCAATTTCCATGTACAAAACATAAACATGAACAATATTATAATGAATTTAAACTAATAGAAATGTACAAGAAATAAAGCAGTAATAGCAATACTAGAAAAACAATTAACAAAGAACAATAATAAAGCTGGTGTAGGATTGTTTTGAATCACCCTTATACTCAGACACTTTTAGGTTCAAATCTTGTCACTGAAAGGACAAGACACCAATGGAACATATGACATACCTTGAGAGAGAAATGGTTATGAATAAGGTTAGGCACACATAGTAGCAGTCAATATGACTTAGCACATTGTTCCCTAAATCTTGTATGTATTTTGGATACCCATGATTTTTTTTTTCCAAACTTAAATCATTATATTCTATATTTCAAAGCTTGAAATAAAAGAAAACATTCATATAGTCCTAGGTGGACTCACAAGCAAGGACTAGTCTATACTTGATCCTTAACATAGTGCAAAAATAAGCAATGCTATGTATTTAAAAACTAAAAGGAAGCACCCTTCAAAGTACAAGACACATGAGTTTGGTTGTTCTAACAACAACATGTAATAAGGCATATGAAGCAACTCTTACAAAAGTCCAAAAACTTTGCCAATGTGGTATCTTATGGCAGTATCCCCAACCATAGTTCAAATTCCCGAGAGATTCATACATTGTGACATTCTCACTAGAAAAAGGTGCCTTCTTACTTGAAATGTACTTAATATTTACAAGGGATAAACCATAAACCTCTTTCCCTTCAAGGAATAGTAGTTGTTTAGAAGACACAACTTTGTAAATGTAGAAGAAATAGGATGAGTTATGTAGATAAATGAACACAATTTAACTATGTCCAGCCACTCCATATGCAATATCAACAATTTTAAAAAATGATAAAGTTTTGGTTAGGTTATGATTTGATATGCATAAAATAAAAAATGTATACTTTCATGCATGAGATAGAACTGAAGCAATGCTAGATTCAAAACAGTACTGTTGTAATAAATTTAAAACATATTTTTTTATCTCTTTCAACTTTAACACTCCAATGGTCACTATGTTAAAGTTGGTCATTGAGATAATTTACTAATTTCAATGTACAAAACATAGAAAGTAACAATATTATAATGAAGTTAAACGGATAATAATGTACAAGAAATAAAGCAGTGATAACAGTACTAGGAAAACAGTTAATGAATAACAATAATAATGCTTACGTAGGACTGTTTAGAATCATCATTATACTCATATACTTTTAGGTTCAGATCTTGTCACTGAAAGGACAAGTCACTAGTGGAACATATGGCATACCTTAAGAGAGAAAGGGTTAGGAATGAGGTTAGGCACACACAATAGCAGTCAATATGACTTGGCACGTTGTTCCCTAAATCTTGTATGTATTTTGGATCCCTGTCATTTTCTTTTTCCAAAAATAAATCATTATATTCTATATTTCAAAGTTTGAAATAAAAGAAAACATTCATATAGTCCTAGGAGGAATCACAAGCAAGGAGTCTATAGTTTATCTTTAACATAGTGCAAAAATTTACAGTCATATGTGTCATGCCCCATACTCCATAATGCGTATTATTTAAAACATTTACCTCAAGAACACTTGTTCTCTTTTCAAACACAGGACATGGGTGTTAACACTCTCTTCATCATACATTCTCATGATTAAGAACCCCTATACATCACGGTAACATTTCTTCCGCCATTGGCATATCCATTTTGTGCACATAAAACCTTCTTTTGCACTGAACTTGTTCTTTCAGCACTTCTTCTTTTTCCCTTTCGACCTCAAAAATCAGGAATCAGAAATAGGATGTGCGAAGAAAAACATTTAACTAGTCTTCCTCCTTCCACCTTCGGAACTCAGAAGTCAGAAACATAACGCTCGACGGAGTCCTTCAACCATAGTTCTGCCTTCTTCCTTCTGCCTTCAGAACTCGGAAGTTCAAAACTCAACTTTCAACCTTAACCTTTTTCTGCATTTCTGACCTCTGCTCTTCAACCTCGGACATCGGAACTTGGAAAGTCAACTTTACCTTAGAACCTTTTGGCACTTTTCTACTTCCACTTGTCGCCTTCCATAGGAGGATCCTGAGAATCGGAAAACCAATTTTCTTCCCTATTACCATTTCTCCTTTCTGATTTCCGCTCTCTACCTTCCTAGGTGGATTTCAAAGGGCGAAAACACAAATTCAGATGCATTCTGACTCTGTAACAGGTTTTCAGCCTCCATGGACTTAGGAAAAAATGCATAAAACATGTAAGGAAAATATATAAGTAAAATGCAAGGTAATATACACAAGTAAACCTCTACTTAGTCATCATACAACATTCAACATGAACATAGTGATTCGTAGACAAATACTTGCCATAAAAAAGCATAACAGAGATACTTATGCAACAGTGAATCCTACTTCATTCATTGCAAGCCTTATTCCTTATCAATTCATTATATTCATTCATAAGCATCTTCAATGCATAAACGAGAATAACAGAGAATACTTATCTTGGATGATGGAGTTGTCCCACAACTATCTAGGTGACTGCAACATTCCACCCAACCATAGGCCAGTGTGTTCATAAATCTCTCAACACACTGCCGCCCCTAAGTTGGGCATGATTTCCACAAGGATCTAGGGAAACAATAGGATTACACACAACCAAATCATAACTCACACATTCAAGCCAACACACAGATACGTTTCACAAACCATCCATCCAAGCCAATATACAATTGGGTTTCACAGGATACTAAGGAAACAAGCCGATAACATATGTGTTCCTTGGGATTACTCAGCCAATCCAACATTCACATCAAAACACAATCAAACCAACCTACAGTTGGGTTTCTTAGACTATTCATGGAAACAAGACAAAACACAACAAGACATAACCAAACCAACTAACAATTGGGCTTATTGGGCTGCTAAGGCAATGGAAAGGTAGAATTGCTAAACTAGTGAGCTCAACCACAAAGCCATGGAAACCTACACAATATCTGGCTTGGCCTCCACAATTCTTACACCACCCAACACAAGGAAGTATTCCCTTCACTGCTACAGATTTCCCTCGGGCCATACCTTCCCTTCTAGTGTTCTTCCATGTGTGTAGAAAGGATTTACCAGCCCTCTTAATCTATCTGTGAGGTTCCTCTCTTTAGTAGTTTTATCAACCAATTCTGGGCCTCTTCCACTCCTTGGTATTTAAACCAAAACAAGGTTACACATCACAATAATCCACAAGGAAAACACAACACACATGCTACGCTCTGTTGAACAAATAAATCACTGTGGAACCACTTGTCCACGACTCAAGCTAGCATAACAATGCCTAATCGTGAGTGAATGACCTCTGCATCAACCATGAATGAACATAACCTAATTGGAATGATCAACCACGCTTAGGTGAAAGCCAGATGATCCTCTAGACATGCATTCACGTGGGTTTACTTTCTGCAGAAGTAAGAATACGGGTTCTACAGACTGCAGACTTGTAGGCTTACTCAGTCAAACCATCAGACTATCGTGCCTTACTCTGCCCAAGGAATTAACTGCCTCATCCACCATCTAGAATAATTTAATGATTAAGGATAAAGGACAAAAATGTAGTTGAGGGTTTCATGGGTTTCGCCATTGACATCTTGCCACACCCTATTGGCTCAAGGGGTTTGAATAACTCCCCACCCTATCCCTTGTGGATTCATGCCCCCATCTCTTTAACATTTGTATTCCCATAGATAGTTGTGGTATTATATTAATTTGTACATCTCCAAGATATATCAAAATATATCGTGTCTGACTCAACACTAAAACCATAGGTATCAACCTTGATCACCTATCCAAAAAACATCAATCAATGGAAGGGCCTTGGCCTTGAGCTCCTTGCCATGATTTCCAAACAATATTTACATCATGTACAATTAAATACTATGGGTTCAAAACTGGGGTATTACACTGTGTATTTAAAAAATGAAAGGAAGCACCCTTCAAAGGACAAGAAACATGAGTTTGGTTGTTCTAATAGAAGCATATAATAAGTCATATGAAGAAGCTCCTACAAAAGGCCTAATACTTTTCCAGTGTGGTCTCCTACGGTAGTGTCCCCAACCATAGTTTAGATCCTTGAGAGATTCATACATTGTGACATTCTCACCAACAAAAGGTTCCTTCTTACTTGAAATGTACTTAATATTTAAAAGGGAAAAACCAAAAATATCTTTCCCTTCAAGGAATAGTAGGTGCTTAGAAGACATAAATTTGTAAATGTGGAAAAAATAGGATTAGTTATGTAGATAAATGAACATAATTTAGCTATGTCCAGCCACTCCATATGCAATATCAGCAATTTTAAATTTAAATGTTAAATTTTTGGTTGGCCTTATGGTTTGATATGCAAAAAATCAAATTTTGTATACTTTCATGCATGAGACGGATCTGAAGCAAAGCTAGATTCAAAACAATACTGTTGTAATAAATTTAAAACATATTTTTCATCTCTTTCAACTTTAGCCCTCCAATGGTCACTGTGTTAAAGTTGGCCATTGAGAATATTTACCAATTTCAATGTACAAAACATAAACAATAACGATATTATAATGAAGTTAAACTAATTGCAATGTACATGAAATAAAGCAGTAATAGAAGTACTAGGAAAATAGTTAACAAAGGACAGTGATAATGCTAGTGTAGGACTATTTTGAATCACCCTTATGCTTAATTACTTTTAGGTTCAGATCTTGTCACTGAAAGGACAAGTCACAAGTGGAACATATGACATACCTTGAGAGCGAAAGGGTTAGGAATAAGGTTAGTAACACACAGTAGAAGTCAATATGACTTGACACGTTGTTCCCTAAATCTTGTATGTATTTTGGATCCACATCATTTTATTTTTCCAAAAAGAAATCATTATATTCTATATTTCAAAGTTTGAAATAAAAGAAAACATTCATATAGTCCTAGGTGGACTCACAAGCAAGGAGTCTATACTTGATCTTTAACATAGTGAAAAAATAAACAGTTCTATGTATTTAAAAACTGAAAGGAAGCACTCTTCAAAGGACAAGACACATGTTTTTGGTTGATCTAACAACAGCATGTAATAAGTCATATGAATAAGCTCTTAAAAAATGCCTAAGACTTTGCCAGTGTGGTATCCTACGAAAATGTCCCCAGCCATAGTTCAGATCCTAGATATAGCTCACCATCCCGCCTCTGATTTCACCCCTTTGGTCTCCTATGGTAGTGGCTAGGGCTCTAACCCATATCTATGGCTCTTCCCTGTCCTAATTAGTAGAATATTTCGCATTTCAGTTATAGGGTTTTCCCTAATGTATTAATGAGTTCATACTCTCTACGGTCTTTAGCTCAGGAGTAAATCTCACATCAACTGGTCTATAGAATCATTCGGCTTGTGAATCAATGGGAGATTTAGGAGCATCTTCAACATGAAAGATTGAAATAAAAATTGACCCACAATCACATCAGTAAGTTCAAACCCTTCATCATTTTCGTAGATAACAAAATGTATGTGTCTCTACATTTGGGATTCGAATTCGGGGTTTATGTCTGTTGGTAATAACTCCCGATTCCAAATTAATTATTCAAATGCAAATGCCTATATTTATACATTTCATGAGGCGGTTGATTACCAGCCTTTTCGCCTTCCTAT